>VYXC01004591.1:292305-417156 GCA_013397175.1 Platysteira castanea
GCGAGCGGCCGGCGGCAGAGACCGTGGGCTGCCGGCGGGGAAAGTTGGAAAGGCCTCAGGGATAGCCGGGGCAGGGGGCTGGCAGCGGGGTGGCGGGCGCGGAGGAGGAGCGGGGAGAAGCCGCACCGGGAGGAGCCGGAGGAGATCTGCGGGCGGCGCGTCAGGCGCCTCCGGGGTAGCGGGGAAGGAGGACCCAGGCGGGGAGCACCGCTGCGGGTACCGGTGGCCGGGAAGGGAGAGCTCCGGCCGCATCCGGGGAAGGCGGGGGCAGCGCCGGTGACCTGCCGCAGACCGGCTCATCCGCCGCCGCCGGAGGATGCACGAAGCGCCGGCCGCCCGCACAGCCCCGCCGCCGCCGCCTCCTCCCCAGGGCGGCTGCGAGCAGCGGCGGGAGCGCCAGCGGAGATAGGGGAACGCGGGGAAAGTTGTGCGGGCCAGGCGTAGGGCTGCGTGCCCCGCTGGGGCGGGAGGGCACCGCCGGCATCAGCGTGGAGAAAGTGGGATTGGAAAGCAGTTTCTGATCTCGCTGCCAGCGAAGCGCATTTAACCAGCATTACGGGGATGAAGGGAAACTGGGAAAGTAACTCGGAAAAGTGAGTGGGATTTTTTTTTTCCTTCCCTCTGTTTTGCTCCTAATCCGAAAAGAGCCGTTTAAAAGGAAAGCAAGAGCCTCCGTGTGCGCCCGCTGCTGGGAGAGGCACGGGAGAGGAGGGCATTGCACGCCGGCACCCCTGCCCGCGCTGGGCGAGGGTGCGGGATCCTGCGCTCGGCTGTTCCCCGACACCATCGTGTACCAAAGCAGCTACTTACAGTAAACAGATTCATCATGCGACAGAGCGCAGGAAGGTGAGACAGAAGCAGAAACAGAAACTAACACTGAAAGGAAGAAAGGAAAAAAAAGACAGCGACTGCGAATTACTTCCAGAGAAAGTGGGTGGATGTTGTGCAGCAGCGACCTGGGATTTTAGGGGATGCACCCTTATATCTTGCTTCTCTCTAGTCTGAGCCTCCCTTCTCCGGTGGCAGAAAGCGGCTGTACTTGGTAGTAAGAAAACAGGAGGAGGAATAAGCAGGAGGGGTTCGCTCAGCAGTGCTTGCGGTGCCCTACTGATTTGCTTTAAGGATTTTTTTTTTCTTTTCCTGGTGGATGTTTTCTTGACCTTGATTTTGAGACCTCTTACTTGCATCGCAGTTTTTGTGCCTTTATTTCCTTTGGCGAAAAGTGGAAAGGGGGAGGCTGGCTTCGGTGCTGAAAGTTGCAATCGTTATTATTTTGGAGCCAGCATGTGCACCAACATAGTCTACGAGTGGCTGAAGACCCTGCAGCTCCCCCAGTACGCGGAGTCCTTCGTCGATAATGGCTACGACGACCTGGAGGTCTGCAAGCAGATCGGCGACCCGGACCTGGATGCCATCGGCGTGGCCGTGCCCCACCACCGGCGCCGAATCCACGAAGCCGTGCGGCGGCTGAAGGAGGCGGACGAGAGGGCGGCGGGGCTCTACTTCACCCTGGAGCCGCNCGCGTACCCCAGGCTGAAGCTGAAGATCATGATCCGGGACAAGCTCATCCGTGACGGCATCAACCTGAGTAAACCCCCCTACTCCAACAAGGTAAGAGGGTCCCGCCGGCCGCCACCCCAGGAGGAGTCGTGGCTGTCGGGTGTGCAGGAGCAGCGGGGCTGCTGGGCTGGAGATGAGGGGTCCGGCAGGGCCTGGTCCCGCCTCTGCCGTGTACTGGTGCTGTCTCCAGTCGTGCCAGTGGCTTTTTCGGAGGGGAATATGGTAGGGACTGAGCACCAGCAAAGTGTGAAGAGTAGTGGGGCCAACAAAGGTGAGATCCACCAGCACTTCTTGGCATTGGTGGTATGGCATGGCACTGTGTTTTGGGTTTGCCTCACTTATTTTTCGTTAACCGGTTCTTTCAGTCCGGTTTAGTTTGAGGTGGTAAAGCAGAAATTGACAGGATGGTCTTAGTGGTTTGGGCATTTGTTTGTTTGTCTTTTCTGTGAAACTTTCCCATTTTGTTGAAGAGGCCTGGCTTCTCTCATCTTTTGCTAGTGGTCCTGTTTTAGGGTTAGTTTCTGTTGGTGAAATGCCTCCTGAAGCAAGTGGTCATCTGGCTGGAGGAAGAACTCCAGCAGCTGAATCCAACTGTTGCCTGGATTTACTTGCTGGAAGATGGCAGTGACTGGTGAATGTCAAAACTATTCATCAGCTGCTCCAGCACAGGTCAGTCAATCGTCAGGATGCAGAGTCTGCTGAGAGACCAGGAAAGGGTACATCTCAGAAGAGTCTGTTCGAGTTTGATGAAACCTCAATGTTTACCTAATTCTTATCTTTTGAAAAGGTTACAATGTAAGATTCATCAGTTTTGGAAGTTAGACATGGTTTTGTCTGAAACTTTTGGTAGGTTTCCTGCTGGAAACGTAATACACAGAATAAGTAAAACTGTAGAATAAAATGAATAATACCGTGGAGGAGAAAATGATTTGTGAAAGAAACTAAGGTATTATAATGCTTGGGGGCTTCAGAGTTCAGAATTAAGTGCTTCAGTGTAGTTTGATGACCCAAGTTACTTATATTTTCTTCAATGATTTGTGGTCTCGGTCTCATTTTTCAGAAAGACTGAGCAGTTAAAATTGACCTTCAACTTGTGGGTACTTTTCTCCTCTGAAATGCTTATGAATGTATGGAAGCAAGGCGATGGGGAGGGCTGCAAGTCTGGGTTTACAGAGACGTGAGGAATTAAAATTGAGAATGTATTTTCTGCTGCCAGGGACCTGGGTGTGAGGATAATGGGTAAAATTCAACTTGTGTAACATTGTAAAGGTGCAGATGATAAAACTGTAAATTACAGTACTCCAATTTTTTAATGTCTCGGTGAGAGAGGCCCATAGTCACTTCTCAAGTAAAGCACAGTTGACTGGTTTGAGATATTTATTTGTTCCCTTTTTCTGAAACTTCTGGCTGATAATGTCAGAGACATTATGTCAAATTTAACATTCATGAACATACACTCTAAGTACAGCATCTTCCAAAAATTACTGTATGATTTTGGGGAAATTTTTTTTCCCCCACCTTTTGGAGTAACACATCATTAGACTGAAATTACCATTACACATCTGATATAAAAGAAGTTCCATGGAAGTTCTGGCTTGTCCCTGTAGCTGCACCGTGTTACCCACCTCCACACCTATGTTTCACTCCTTCCTTTTGACTTGGTGTGTGTTCTTAGTTACCAATTCAGTCTTACCAAGTGGATCATCTGCCTTCTCTCTGTGGTATTTTAAAGCTGTGTAGAAGTGGCACTTTGGGACATGGTTTAGTGGTGGACTTGGCAATGCTGGATAATGGATGTACTCAATGGTCTGAAAGGTCTTTTCCAACTTAAATGATTCTGTGATACTCTTCCACAGGAATTGTAAAATTTTTAAGATGCTGCATTTGACATCAGGGCAATTCAAGTTCTTGGCATTGATTTCTTCTTTAGCTCACTTTATTTTCGTTTGATGGGTCTGATAATAATGTGGATTGACTGTCAGGACAAGCTTGCCTTGTACAAAAAGCATCACTCAGCTTTAATTGTTTTAAATCTAAACATAGTATTTTGAAATACAAAGAGAAACAATGTTTACTTTCCTAGTTTTATTTCAGGCTGTGGTGTCAGTGTATTTATTTTGGATAATAAATGCATATAACATCATTTTTTACAGTAACAGAAAAAACTTTCTCTCCTCTTAGCGTGAATCACTTCACATTGTAGCATGTTGCAAGAAACTATAAAGCTGGCAAAATTTGAGTGTGTTGCTCAACTTGCATTATTCTGAATGCCACCCACCATAGCAATCCATCTCCAAAATGGCTTAAAGTGAATAGCAAAAGATCACGTCACTGTACATTATTCACTGGATTTTGTTTAGAGCAAGAAAGATGAAATACTGTATTTTTTCATCTGGGAAAGAGCCATATTATAACAGCTTCTCCTTAAAAAAGCCCCAACAGAACCTAAAAAACAAGAAAGCCAAACTTCAGAAGATTGTGGGTATAATTTATGCATTAGACTTTTGGTATAGACTATACAGTGTACAGGCTTCTGTACGTCAAAAGAAAATGAATGTATTCTCTGCAGCACACAGGATTAAAGAATCAACTTGAAGTTTGTGTCAAGTTTTTTTTGTATACATTTACCGTTTTTTTTTCATATATATTGACCATTTACCTTGTCATATGGACAATCTGGAGTGGGGCACTAGAACAGTGACCTGTTTGATATCTATTTGCATTTCTGGTTATGCTGAGCTGCATACTAGTCTTCCACTTCCCTTCATGGCTTACATGGAAAATGCCATCTTCTTTTCTTAATATCTGTGTATGGAAATTAGTATCTATGAAAGGAGGAACCTGCTGGTGTGTATATGTGTATATGTGTACTTATGTATATGCATTTCACTTTTTTCCTGAAGAATACTTCTTGGGTTCAGTTATGTAGTTCTCAAGCAATTTTGGTGTTTTATTTTAAAACATCCCTGAGAACTGGAAATGTTGCTCCTCTGGCTTCTTCAGAGCCTTTTGCTAGCTGGCTGAGCTGTAAACGTGTCAAAAAATCAAAGATGAATATTGGATATGGCTGTGGAGATGTTAAAAGCATCCTTTTGCTGTCCTTCCTTTTTGCTGTAGTTTCAGAAGAAAGGTGGAACAACAGAGTGGGCAGAATAGAAATGTACTGCTATGGTGAATTTTAGTTTAACTTAGTTTGATTACAGTCAGCAGAAATGGCTAACAACTACTTAGCAGAACTTATATAAATGCCTTAAAGGATGTGCAGGCTTGGAATTGAAGCCACGTGTGTGGATGACATCAGACACAGGGAGTTATCATAAGCCATCTTGATTATTTCCATGGAGAGTTCGAATGAGGCCTCACCTCCTCATATTGCATTCTATGTGTATTTCAGGTATAAACCAAGACATGTAACTGTAACTGAGGAGAACTCTATAGAAGTCAGATTTTGTTCCGTGTTGGTAACGCTCCATAGTACTCAAGGCCTTATGTTTTAGTTTGTCTACCAATTTGCTATTACTGGCTGGTAGCCTTAGGAGTCTCACATGTCTAAGAGGCTTCTTGTGGAGGTGATGGGATTTAATACCCTTCAAACAAGAGCCCATGGTCAAGTAAAACATCTTATCATCTCAAAACATCTAGCTGCTCAAAAAAAACCCTAGCTGCTCAAAAAAATTGTCTCTGTGGGTTATAATTCTGTCTTTAATTAGGAAGTGAATTACGCCCAATGTAGAAAGACTTTTAACAGTCTTTTGCCCTGTAAAAGTTTTGGGGAATGAATTGATGGCAGAAGGAAACCAAAATGATCAGCCCCCCCGCGTTACAGTGAAGACGAATGAAGAAAAACGCAGCACTGACCTGAACCAACTGGATCTGAGAAGTATAGCCATTACCTCCACACAAAAACACTTCTTGCTTTGGTGGGCTTATTCCAAAATGGATTATGTCCATGCTGGGTTTGAGCAGGAGTAAAGTTACTAAATGTCACTGTGGAAGAGAAAGCAGACGGAGCATCAGTTTTGTCAATATAAAGACAAGTAAGGTACCTTGTTGTGGAACATGCCAAGAGAAATTTAGTACTCTATTTATCTTGAATATAGATTAAGTGACATTTAATAGTTTACTGGAATTTCATTACTATTTCTAATTGAAATAAATGGCTTGACCTGTTTCTTGAAGAACTTTGTTCAATTTTTCATCTGCAGAGAATTGCAAGTACATTAAAAACATACATGCATTAAATCTCCCACACCAATTAAGATGATTTGCTGAGCCTCAGTAAAGTTATAGTCATGTAGATTTCAATATTTATTAGGGAGAATAAAACTGTAGTGTGACATATGTACATGTACGTGACCTCATTGTCGCTCACTGTGCTCTTCATGATTATCAGCATGCTTGGAAAACAAACACTAAAAATTCAGATGCATGAGATCATAATCTCAAGAGTTCAAGCAGATGTAGAAAAGTAAAATGTCAGATCCAAGTGAGTATCTGCTTAAACATCCAAACACATTCTTTTAAAGTTATATGCTGATAATATAGCACAGATTTGTTGTTCTGATTGAGTCTTTGTTTAATCCTTGCCACTACAAAATTAGGAATATTTCACATAAATTAAGTGTTAAGAGGTAAAGATGCCAGCAATACTGCTTTGAAATACACTGGTTCAAGCTGGGGCTGGATAATGTAATCAGCACTTTAGATATCTGCAGAAGTGAATTCAACAAATTAAAAATACTGAGCTTTGAAGAAATGGCAACACTCACCTATACTGGAATTAAACATGAACCTTTTTCTAAAGACCTGGCTGCTTTAGAATAACTGCATCAACTCTGATTAGCAGAGCGTTCTCAAATATGCCTTGGGGAAAGCTGCCTATTGACAGAAGTACTAGTGCATTAAGTAGTAACAATATTTTCATGGCAATAAATTAGCAAAGCTACAGGCAATGTTCAGGAAGTGAAAAGGTATTTTGTATAAGATACCACTGAATTTGCCTTTGACTTCACAACTCTGTTTTCTTTTAAAGAAAACGTAGCACCTCATATATTTGGCAACTGTTTCAAAGTCCCAGTTTATTAAACTCACAGAAAACAAACTGGAAAAGATCTTCTTCCAATCAGCCCATTAAAGCAAAATGTTGCAGAATATGAACAATACAGCACTATATTGTATTTGCATTTGAATTGTTTCTGAATATTTTAAGGTGTATTCAATCTCCTGTGGAAATATTGAATGCAAATCTTCATGGGTTTCATTATTTTCCAGTTTTGCGGGGAGGGAGATCTCGTTAGGGTACATTACAGGTGGAGTCCTGAGAGAGGATAGTATCAACTCCACAGCTTTCTTGCCCCCTTTCCACGATTGTGTTAAGAGTAATTTCTGAGCTCTGGGTGTGGTGTGGGCTGGCAGAGGAGCTGTGCGGGACTGAGCAGCTGCCCTGCAAGGGGAATCCTTCCTGCATCCTCCACAAGGCTCTACATTTGAAGGAAGAGCTAAACTTACAGATTCCTGTCAAGAGAGAAATGCCTAGCCTCTGGTAGCTCCTTGAGGGCTTTTTTCTTCCCCCAAAGGACTTGATTCAGTCAGAGCTCTGTACTGCAAAGCTGAACTGATTTTTCCCACCTAATGTGGAACACCACCAGTGGTGTGACAAAAGTCTGTCTACCAGTTTCACTCCCACACACTCATAACCTGTCTTGTTTTAAGTTTGTTGATTATAAGTCTTTCTGAAAAGTAAATGCATTTTAAGGAAAATATTTGTGTGGATAACCCCACCCCCAGAGCTTCTGTCGCTGCCATATGTAGGATGATGAAGCCCATACACACAACTATGCATGTGGAATACAAGAAAAAACACAAGATAATTTCTCACCAAAGAAGTAATCTTGTGAGCCATGTTTCTAGTTTTGCTTATGACCAATATCACTATCTCACTTATTCCATAATATATAGGGCAGCCGTGTCCGTGATTTCTGATGTGGAATTGAAGAATTCATTTAAAGTCATGCCAAAATTTAAACAGATGAGGCACTGGGACCCGCTGCTGCAGTGCCTCTGTTTATTGCCTTAAGATAAAGAGTAAGCTTCCTTACATGTAAGTAACAGAACAGTGATCAAGGAATAACTGGTGACCTGGCTGCATGGCAATTAGTTATGCCTGTTAATTCTATGTGTTAATTATACCCTGTGTGCATATGTCATTGTGAAGGGTCCTTATCCAGTAAAGTGTGTAGATCCATATGTATGATCTGGAACACAATAACAGCCATTACAGAGTTTTTGAAAAGTGCAGCAGAGAGGTTTGAGTTGACAAGAATATTATTATTATAGATTAGGAATAAATTTATTATATCACTTACTGGAACTTGCTTACTGGTTTGAGACTCTTCTGAAGTAGAAGAGGATGGAATGTGTTAATACTAGATTGTAGGTTCAACGTTTAAATTTCTTGCTTTGTCAGTTTGAATGAGCCCCTCTGCTTGGTGTTTGACAAAGCTATCTGTTCAATCTCTTTGTCTAGGCTAATACGACATCTCATATTGATGTGCTTATCTTGACAAATGTGGTGGTTTGTGCACCCTGCAGGAATTGTCTTTTATTAAAAGAGAACGGCATGGCTATGTTTAGCACTGCCACATTATTTTGGGAATGGCTGTGCAGCAGGAAGGGGAGAATCGGGTGAACCTTCCCTGACACCGGCAGTCTGCGAGCCGAGCCGGCCCAAAACCGTCTCCAGTGACTCATCCAGCCTCTTCAGTTTTAGTTGCAGATAGTAAAAAAGTTTTCTAATGATTTTGCAAAACAAAAAAGAAGTGGCATGTCACGTGAAACACAAGTAGAAGGGCCTTCAAACAGTATCTCATCTTCATTCTCACAAACTCAGCAGGATGGGAATGACAGTGATTCATGCCTCTCGCGGGAGCCCTGTTCTTCCAGTTGGTCTCATTCCCAGTGAAGTCAGTGGGGGTTTTGCCAGGGATTTCATTAGATACTGCTTTTTGACTGAGGTGTTCAAATCTAAATCAGCTAACAAGCATACCCTTACAGGCTGTAATTGTGGTGGTGGGCGAGAACAGGATTACACAAGTTGAGAATGTAACAAAGTACATTCTCAGTACAACAGAAAGTACAACAGAAGCATGAAAAAAATGAAATCAGATTCAGAGCTTTAAGTATCACCATTAACAGCTTGAACAGCAGTGAGGCAGACTTCTGAACATAGATCTTACAGGTCTGTGCTAGAATAAATGTTTGGTAAATATTCTCTGAAATCTCCACTAATGTGTATTGGTTGGAGTTAACAGTTATTTACAGCTGTCCTCTCAGTAACTTAAAATCAGGGAGAAATAGCAATAATACGTAGCAAATAAAGCTTACAGCCAGGTACAAATGTATGTCTTCTACATGTTTGGGGTTTTTCCCAGAATAATTGCATTGGTTTTGAGGAAACATGCCCCCGTGCAGGCATGTGGTACTGTCATTGCATATGATGTCAATCAAAACTTTTTTGGAGAAATTAAGTCTGGTTCTGATGTCTGTGCCTCAAAAAACACACACTGAACTTGGCTTGGTTAAGAAAAGAGCAAAAAGGCTGGGGAAAAACCCTTATCTTTCAGTCAAGGACTAAGGAAAGCTTGTACTGCTTTTTTTCCCAGAGTTAGTTAAGTGGCCACTTGGCCATGCTTTCACATGCAGAGAAGGAAATATTTTTATTAGGAGAAAAAGGCATTGAGAACTTCAGTGACTGAGATCAGGAACTAGGCTATTCATGCTGTGAAGAAGGCCAAAAGCCAGTACAAACCAAAAACTTAGTAAGTTAATATTCCGTAGAGAGAAAAAAGAAAACAACCTCCAGACAAAACTAGGAGTGTGTGCCATGTTTTCATCAGTGCCCTTAGTTTGTGGATAGCGAAGTTTGCTAGAAGTGATACCTCTACACTAGCAAGCTCCTGTCCCTTGGCTCCACATTTCCCAGCCCTGCTGTCCCAGAGCCTTCTGTGTACCTCAGAGTAGTACCCCTGACTTCTCCTAAATCATCTCCCCGAAGTCTGCCTCAAGACACACTGTCTTCTTTCCTAGGAGAAATCTCTTCCCCACCCAAAAAAGTACATCTTTTGCCTTTGGTCTCCCTAGCCTTTTTTTTCGCCTAATCAACATTCTGTATGAGTTTCATTCCATCTCCCTCTCCTGCTGTCCATTGCCTCGGCTGCTATTTGGGTCCTTCTCTCTCCTCCCTCATGTTCTAATGAGAAAAAAAACTTTCCCACTCAGGAGAGTGAGGCAATCACTTCTCTCTCCCTTGTGCTCAGTGTCCCCAGCTGCCTTCCCCCTAACACAGGTGGCTGAACCCAGATTGTTCTCATAAAACTAAAGCTCTAAACTTTGATGTTAAAAATTTCAATCTTAAAACTGCCACAAGCAGCAGTTATCCTTCCTCTCTCCAGCCCCAGTTCTGAGGCAGAAAGAAGGGATTTCTCTAGGAAAAGGATGATGCAAAATAGCTCTTGAACCTCTGTATGGGACTGATTTGGTGTTTTTGAAGCAGGACTCAATGTATTCTTTAAAAAATAAGTTGTAACCTCAATGCAAAATGCATTCAATGCAAAAATTTTGAAAGGCTTTTCTTTTTTTTTGCAAAAATTTTTAGTTCTAATAATGTGATCGTCATAATTGCTTCTAACTGCAGCATCTCTGAATTCTTGTCCAGTTGTTTTTTGTTTGCCAAAATGTTTTTCTTCAGATTTTATTTAAACCTGTTCTACTTATAACTGCTTGTATTGTACTGCATTGAGAATTTTTATACAAATGCATCTCTGACCTTTTGTTTACCTCGTACCTAAGGTTCTCCCCTAAATATCCGGCTATTAGTTTAGCAGAGGTTTTTCTGCGGTTAGGAAATGAAAAGTACCAGAATAAAGAATCATCGAGACTCTCATGGATATTCACATGCTAGTTCTTAAGCTAAAATAGTCAACCTAAATATAAAGGCAAGTGACTATTTCAGCCTCTGAGTCTACATTCTCTCTCACATCAAACATCAGATGGGAATCTCATTTTAAAACGCTAACCTGTAGAAACTAATGGTGGAAATTGAAATTGCTAACCAAGAAGATTTGTTCCTTTTAAAGTATTAACACTTAAAGAAAGGAGAAAACTGAAAATAAGAAATGGGACTGAAATGGGACTGAAACAAGAATAATTTTGATTTAGCCTGCTTTTTTCATGTGAAAAAGACTAACTGGACTTTCCTATGGTAACTTCTAACAAGAGGGTGTTTCAGAGTGAACATTTTCACATGCATTTATTATTTGCACAGTGTTAAAAATAATGTTCTGTAGTTTGTGGAGTAGGACAGAGCAAGAGGAAGTTTGACAAGAATACCACTAGCTGGTTTCTGTCCAGCTCTAAAAATTACATACAGAAGGGACATATTGCTAGATTAGGACTAATAAAATGTGTATGTGTCATTGCCAGTAATGTCAAATCCAAACAAAACCGCCGGTCACTCATTTTATATCTCTTCAAGAAGTAACATTTGTATCCCTAGCAAAGATTAAGGCAAAAATCTTCAATATTTGTCAGTCTTATGTTCTAAAAACTCCTAGTTTGAAGCAATGTTGAAAAATTCTCCTTTCAGTAGTGTTTTGGGTCCTGATGCTGTAGTGCCCCAGGAAACCCTTTTTATTCTTTTTGATAAAAAGGCATGCATGTGCCGTCAGGTGAAAGGAAGGGAGGTTATTTACTATCAGGCAGCAGTGGAAATCAGCTGAGCCAGGCTTGCTCCTGAGTGTTCCCAGGCTGGTGCCCTCAGTGCTCATTCTCCTCTATAAATAATGAGTAGCACGGCATGGGCTTGAGTCATGTGAGGATATTTTTCCAAGGGAGTCTTGCCTGCAATGACCCTTGTTATAGGTAAGCTTTATGCATGTCAGTGAAAGCAGATATCATAATAAGAGGTGGTCTAAATCTCTTGTGGAGGCTGGCTTATACTGATACTATAGCAAGTATGTGCTAGTTTGGGTGTTGTGTTTTTATAAAATATTGCATCGCTTATGAAATTGGGTGGCTTTCCTATGAGCCTTCAGTAGTGGGTATTAATTCACCTCTATAAGAAGTTGTGAAGGATTGAGGTATTTCCTTAAGGAATTATTTCATCATAGAGCTGGAAACATACTTAAAAGAGAATTTATATTCTTAGGTTATGTATATTAAAAAGAACTGCTTATGCAACCACTGAATTCAGTAAATCAATTCCTATGGTGTCTATCAGGAAATAAGCTATTGCAGTATATTCTTCCTCTGTGTGTGTGATGAGTTTGGGTTTGGAAGAAGCATGGTTTTGTTTAGGTTTTTATAGAACTAGTTTTATAGACTTCTCAGTGGCTGAAATTGATGTAATAGTTAATATTATTGATCTCATTTTGGAAAATAAGGCAGAAATTCCTTTGTGCTGAGCATATTTCTTCCTACGGGGACAAGGAAATGAGTATCATCTTCTCAATAATAAATAGCAGCTTTATACTTACAATGAATATGAATTAAATTCAAGGTGAAAGTAGTGAAGGAATTTCAAGAGCTTATTTTTCTTTTCTTCTTCTTGCATCTCTTGTCATATTTACCATGGAAAAATATCTTTCTCTGACTTGAATTTGCCACACAGCTAGACAAAAACAATGTGATCCTTTTACTTAGCACATTCTAACTTTAAAATCTTCCTTTTTTGTTGTTGTTTTTCCTGATAGTTTGTGCAGTATGAATGTATGTTTCATGTACTTGATAGTTTTCAGTTCGTAGATGTCTAATCAAAAGTTTTCAAGGTGTGTTATTTTTAACTGAAGTGCTGGCATTGGTTTGCCTTCAAATCAATCATGGTATCTAAATTCTGCTCTAAACTTCTAGAGTTGGCATCCTAAAAATGGCTTTCAGAATGACTTGGGTGTTTTTACTAACACCTTGCTACTTTATACAGCCTCTCCCAGAATTTATCTCTGCTCTTTGGTAGTTTTGTTTTTTCTGCTGCCCCTCGCCCCCCCCACCCCCCTTCTGCTTTTTTTTTGCTGCTTCCCCCCCCCCCCCCCCCTTTTTTTTTTTCAGTTCTTCCTTCTCCTTTTGATCTGTCTTCCTTTATTTTAGTGTGTATTTGTCTTGCAAAGTGTTCCATTTACCAAAAAAAAAATTCTCTAGATTCTGTCAGATAGTTACCTGATTAGTAATTATCTATTAGTGGTTGTGTTTATCTCATGGGCAATAATAAGCTAACAGAGAAATATTTATGGCTTTAATACTACAAAGGTTTGGGGCCATGTATGAATATTTAAAAGCATTACAAAAACCCCTAAAACCTAAACGGACTACAGAACTGAATTTTTGTCTTGCTGTACTTTCCTGTGGCCTGCTCACTAGCAGCTTGAAAGTGAGACCTACAGAATATGTAATTGTATGTTGCTGGGTAAATAGCTCTTTGATAGAAGATGAAACTTCTGCAGTTTAAGTGTTATCAGTTATCTTTTCTATAGTAGAGTTTTCAAATTAAAAGCATGTTTACAGTAGATTCTGTCAGGTTTGTAGGCTGTGGCCCTTACTCCCATCATGTTGAGTTGGTGGAAATTTTGCTGTTGATTTTGTTGGGAACGGACTGAGGGTTTTGCTAAGGAGTGAAGACTGTGCTTTCAAAGTACTAAATAAAAAAATGTAACCATTATGGTTTCTGGTTGAAATCTTGCCTAGATTTAAATGGTTTTTAAAGCATATTTTTATTAGCTGCTATTTTCACGAGCTGGTGAAGTCCTTACTCCTTGGAATGAGCTGCTGAGATTGTGGGTGCCCCTCCCCACCCCTTAATGTTGTCAGCCAAATGCTGTTAAATAAATCTGTACCTCTTTTCTCTCCTTTTTTTTTTTGCTTGCTTCTTTCTCTTTCTCTCTCCCTCTCATTCCCCCTTGCCCCCCTTTTCTTTTCCCATTTGGAGACTTGTGAGTTGTAGCCTGTCAAACAGTCTGGTGAAATTCTGAATGGTTTTCCATTTTTCAGGTAGAAGTTAGGGAATATAAAGTGTAGTCAGTAAGAATGAGATGCTTTTTTGGTACGTGAAAAATATTTAGAGGGCAAGAAATGGAATAAATTGATAATTGTGTTATAATTATCTACTGATGTTGTATATCTCTTTCAAAAGAATTTTTAACCTATTTAAGAAGAGTAATCCTATATTTTAATTATTAGTGTCTTACTGGGCTTAAATTGCCTGGGAGGAGCAAAACTTGGAAAGGAGGTATGAGCTTTAGTAAAGAAATTTCAAGAAAGCCTGACTGAGGAAAAAAGGGTTTTTGCACTGTGAGTTTGTATCATGCAGTTTTGGAACTATATGACCCAAGGACAAGATCATTCTGACTTTGGCGAAGGGGTGGGATTTGCTTGGAGATGGGTAGATAGGTTTACTTTTGTGTTGGTCAATCCTGAAGGTGGAAATTTTACAGACATTTTAACTAATTTTCTGTTCTTTTTTAATTTAAAGTCATGTTCAGAGGAGTTGTTGGCTGGCTGCCTGCGTGCTTCCTTGCTTTTTCTTCAGAATCTATGTTTTCTGCTTCCTTTTCTGATAAATAAACACATTTTTAGACCTGTTAGCCCATTGCTTGTGCTCATGTAGACCATTTTCTCAGCCTGGGAAAAAAAAAGCCTGAAAGAGTATGCTAATAGCACCCTAAGGATGTTTTCTTTCTGTATTCTCAAAACTATGTATAAAGAATAGTTAAACTCTGGATTTCCAAATACTGTCAGTGTCTTTTAAATACAAGAAAAAATTGGAAAAGAAAAGCATATTTTTTTTCAGAGGTTCATGTTTAAATCACAGCTCTGGATGTTGTTTAGACAGCTTGCAGCTGAAGAATCTTTCTTGCAGTTTTATATAAGCTTCTCTTTTCCCCTGCACAAATAAGTGGTAGTGCTACATGGAAATGTGTATTTCTGAATACCAGAAAAAGAAGTGGAAATAGTTCAGCCATTTTCCATGTGTTCCCTTTCAATGTATCTAAGATTTTACCAAATGGATGTTTCCAAAGTTGCAAAAATAATTTGGTTTATGTGACGTCAGATCCACACAGGGAGTTAAATGTCCTTCTGCTGTTCAGCTAATTGGTAGCACCAACCCTTGGTAGTTTTCGTGACTGAAATACTTGTCCAGTACCTTTGAGTAGAGGTGACATACTGGTAAGTATTTTTTTCCTCAAGTGTGAGCTGGATTTTGAAACTAGTGATTGACAAGCAGTTGTATAACTTTGCAAAGGTCACGTTACTGGTAATCTGAATCTTGGATATTAATCGATTGAGAACACTAAGCTGTCTTTACCATTACAATTTTTTCCTTAATCTTCCATGCAACAGTTTTAGCGTGTTACTTCTTGTCGTGTCTGCCATGGTCATGGAGAACAAGGGTTTTTGTCTTGTCCTCTGATGACAAGCTTTAGTTGCCCAAGGATGTTACTAAATTCTACCTAAAGAACCACTTAACTATAAAGATGGTTCATTAATCCTTGTAGGTTATACTTGCTAGGCCAGTTCTTGTCCTTTGAAGTTGGTCTCCTCCTTTGTTGGATTGAAGGGCTCCGGGCATTTAATCCCATTGGGGTCTTGGTGGTGTTGGGCATAAGTTACTCTCTCTTTGCAGTTGATAATTTGGTTTGTTTACCCCCATATGGCTGTTATCCTTTTGTAACGTTGTGATGCTGCTGATTCGTGCCTTGGATCCACAAGTGGCCCTGAGACCTTGGGTAGCAGAGCCATTTATTTTGCATTATTGGTGTATATAAGGCTTCGTGGTCAGTTGTACTTTCTTGTTGTTGTCCCCGATGCATAACATTTCTGTGTTTACCAGGCCCTCCATCCCTCTAAGCCTGTTGCTGTATGCACTAATGCTTCATCTGGTTGAATGTGGCCTGCTGGTATAAAAAAATCATTCTGTTTCTCTACCCAAATCAGTACTAAAACCAGTGACTATTGCTGTACTGAGGACAGCCCCCTGCAAAACCTGTTGTGTTTGCTCTTTAATTTTTGTTTGTAAAAATATTTTTTCCTCATATTTTGCACTAGTGTTATTTTGATTTATACTGTGTCTCTCTAGTTTACTAATCCAAATGTCTTGTGAAACAACCTCAAAATATGTAATGAAGTAAAGATTTTTGGCATCCACTTATTTCCGTTTTTTCCTGGGAACTTGTCTGGTATACAAAAAGATTAGGTTGATTTGGCATAATTAATTCTAGACAGGTCTAGGTTGAATGTTAAGCATCTTGTCACTTTTCGATTAATGAAACAGAAGCATTTTTATGTGGGAGGATCAATAAATATTGCCTGTACAGCATAAAATACATGTTTGTTTCATCCTTCTATTATCTTCCTTTACCCAAAAAGTCACTGCTCTTGGTCACTTACACCACCGGTTTGGAGCGAGGGTAGCATGTTTTCTTGCTGAGCAGCAGCCCATCTCCTTGCATGCAGTCTAGATTGCCCTCCCATGCTGTGATCATAAACCCAGCCTCGTAAGTGAACGCCTCTGCACAGCTGTTAACCTCTACATAGAGGACAGTGTCTGTCAGACAGAGACACCTGGGTGTCCTCTGCATTTCAGCTCCTGCTGGTTTTCTAGTGGGTAGAGGGAGCTGTGAGGGTAACTTTGTTCTCCACTTTAAACCCTTTGTGCCTTAGCAGGATTTGTCTGTAGGTGGTACAGGAATGTGCATGTGCAAAAGCAGAGTCTGCAAAGACTATCGTGAAACATTGCACAGTAGTTTTACCAGGGGAAGGGACGTGCTGCTGAAAGAGATCAAGTTCATGGAAAAGCCCTGGACAGTTCAAATGCACAGGCAAGAGAAAAGAAAGCCAACTGACTGGTGTGTTTCCTCAGGCCTTAGCAATGGAAGGGATAAATGAGACAAAGCCCCATGTTTGCTTCTCTCTAGTGCTGTATATCTTATTTTGCTTGTATAATCAGCAGATCTGGTTAATGCAGTGGAGCCCATGCAGTGTCTTTGAATGTTGTCTGCATTATCGTCCTAATGGACTGAATATGTTTTGATTCACAAATGCTGATCTTAATGAGAAGACAGCAAACTGCAGCATCCTGGAGATTTTTTACGCTTAATTGCTGAACCACACATTCATCTACTTATGTGAAGTTTGGTGTTTTAAACAGTTTCTTTTTAAATAGCAAAAAAAAATCTTAAATAATACTGATGTTACTCACTTTTACCACACAATTCCTGAAAACAAACAGTTCAATATATTGCTTTTAGGGGAAACATTTTTGCAGTTGCTCCTAGCCTGGAGCTTTGGGAAAATTAGGAAATCACTGAGAGGAAACTGTAAATCTGTGTAAAGGGGCTTTTAGATTAAAGAATACTTCTTCAACCATGACTGTGGCTCATAATAGAATGTTATAGGATAGAATGTATAATCTGATCATGTAGAAATTACTGTGTTGAAGTTGGAGGATGGAGGGGTGGGTGGGGAGGAAAGGGAAAGAAAGGGTGAGGAGAGGAAAGGAAAAGAAAGGGCAAAGTGTAGTTTTTACCTTGTTCTGTTCAAATTCTGTCCTTGGAGGTTCTGGAGGAAGGATCTGCAAATTGTCTCTTACTGATTTTTTTGCAGTGTCAATAATTTAGGAAAACCCCCACCAGAATAAAAAGCAATTTATATTGCACACTAGAATAAACTTCAGCAACCAGTGAAAGCAGACAATGACATCAGTATGTAGGTGTGGAGGAATCTTTCTGACTTAAGCATCTGATTTATTCCTGTCAGTAATCCTAATAGAAGCACTGCAAGATCCTCAAAACTGGTTTTCAGTTTTTTCTTTTAGTTTTAAATAGAAGCTGTCTTCTAATTTTCAACATACATTTATTATGGATTTGGTTTTCATATTTTAAAAAGTATAAATAATGACTTTTAGTTTAATTACTTTTAGGTTATTGTGCAAAAGGAACAACCCCAGCCCAGCACCCTGTGCATAGTTTCCAACATTAGTGCATCTCCTTGCATGAAGATATGAATTGCAACGATAGTTTCCACTCAAGGGGTAGCCCAGATTCACAGCACGATGAGCATATCTCACAGCAGGCATATCTCTTTTTTACCTTTGTTCTGATAGCTGAAACGAGGAACGCTCTTCTGGTCTCTCGTTGTAAACTGGGCTGTTCAAATGCCCCAAATCCACAAGCATCCTGATAACTTTCCTGCACCCATCTAAGTTTGAATGTGGGTTTGTTTCAGATGAATTTTTAATCTGGTATTCTATGGGATGTCTAGCTAGCATACACTTTCATATCTCTAGAAACATTAAAGTATTTTCCTATTATGAGGTATTTAATTTTCCTGATTTCCTTTCCACCTCTACAAAAAGCATATATTTCTAGAAGCCAATATTTTTTTTATTGAGAAAATGCAGTAGGTTGCTCAAGTAATGTGTGGGCATTTTCTTTTTTGTTTCCTGGATTTGGTTTGGTTTTGTTTTCTCTTTTTAAAATGATATACAGTGGTTTACTACTTTGTGGAATATTCTTGGACAGTGCTGTAGGTGGTAAGTTATCCCAGGTGTTACAAGTTGTGTCTTGAAGTTTTTAAATACAGGTCCAAATTGTGTGTATAGCCCTACTGACCTTTTCAGTTTTTGCTTGTAGCACTTAGGTTTGTTGTTTTGGTTTTTTTTTTTAATTGGTGAGTTTGGTAGCCACATGTATTATATAAACAAGCAGGAGTGCCAAATCTGATCCTTGATGTTTTAAATTTTTTATTTACATATCTCAAAGCTACTACTACTATCTCTGCCCCTACTGCTTTCTTAGATAAAGTAAATGTTTGTAAAGTCAATTTTGCCGGGCTGCAATTCTTGGCAGCAAAATAATTTTGAACACTGGTGAGGAAATTTATGGATTTCAATTACACTTTGTAGTATATCATAATTCTAGTTTTATACCCTGTGCAGTTCAGTGTTTTGGATTTTTAATGGGTATAGAGCAGTAATCATAAAAGTGATTCAAAATGCACCCAGTAATTACAGAGATTTGCTGTTGATTTTGCATTAAAATGATGATGATTTACAATCAACAAAATTGCAGTCTGTGGTTTTACTTCAGATACTCATGCTATTACACTGCTTATTAGTTATGGTCAGTGATTTAGAGCTTAAGAGCTACATGTTAGAAAGCTGTAAAATTAGTTGTTCTTTAATAGATGGTAACAGTAAATTTTAAAAAGACTTTATCTTAGTTATTATATTATATATTAAAGAACACACATGTAGCCCTTTGTATCTCCTTTTGTTGCTGGAAATTAACTACAGCTAAAATGACTTAGTTGGATTGCAACAGCCAGAGTCGTGTACATATACATATGAGTTTTTTCCTCTTTATTTCTACTATGGTCTAAGAATTTTAAGGTTAGCTGCCAGCCTCCTTTCTGTAAGGCACATAATGTAAGTCTTTTTCTTCGCTCCTTTCCATACCCCAAATGCGTATCTAGGTATACATGAGTTTTTGGAAACGTAGCTAATATACTGAAGTTCTGAGCACTTAAAATCATATAGAAAGGAGGAAGATCGATTTTACTTGCAAATTATTTTTATATGCATTTTGAACAGAATAAGTATATGGAGGAGTTTTGCTCACATTTTCCTCTTTCTGTTAATTTTCTTACTTTTCTGAATTTTTTTTTTTTTGGACCTTCATGCATCAAAACTCAAGGACAATAGATAACTACCCTTAAGTAGTATTATTTGAATGGACCCTACAGGAAAAATGGAGAGAGACTATTCACAAGAGCATGTAGTGACAGGACAAGGGGGAATGACTTTGAAGTGAAAGGGGGTGTAGGGTAAGATGAGATATTAGGAATAAGTTCTTTACTGTGAGGGTGCTGAGGCACTGCAGCACATTGCCCAGAGAGGCTGTGGATGCCTAATGTCTGGAGATGTTCCAGGCCGGTTAGATGGGGAGCTCTGAGAAACCTGGTTTAAAAGGTGTCCATGTTAGTGGGATTGGAATGAGATGGTCTTTAAGATCATTCCAACCTAAACCATTCAATGATTCTATGATTCTGACTTGGGCTTTGGGTACTCTGAGTTAGAGCTATTTTAATAATACCACGTTTCTTGAGAACATTCTTGAGCATTAGCATAGAGAGCACTTTTCTGTTCCTACTAAATTTGGATTTTAACTAGGATAAGATAGTGATCAGGTACATTAGCAGTCAAGTCACGATGTAAAATGTACTGGTATAGTTACTGATTATATACCTGTTAGTTAGGAATACTGAATGAGAAACTCAAAATCAGAGAAGTTTCTGAACCGTTGGATGTCAGTGGTTTGTTTCTACATGCTCTCATGCAGGGCCTTTAGTATTTTTGACCAATAGTGTTACAAGAATAAACGTAGTATTTTATTTTAGGTTGTGTTTTATGTGGAATTCCTAATTGACTAAGGTTTCAGTCACTCTCTTGCATTAACAGTTGTATTCATATCACCGATGCAAAATATTCTTAAGGTCTTTAGAAATTTTCTGTATTAAGATTCTTCATCAAAAAATGGGTTTTGAAATGCAACAGAGGTCACCTCAGAACTGGTTGCTTTGGGGTTTGCACACTGGCAGATTCTTTCCAGCTTTGCACCTTGTTTAGTGGTTACAATAGTGTGAGACAGGGTGCATCGGAAATTTAAAATAGCAAGATTTTATCTTTATTCTTTCCGTAAGGGCTTAAGTACTTGTAAAATCAAGCAGGAGAGATGCCAATCAAACTTGAACCTGAAAAAAAGAATTTTTTTTCACTGTAGTCTGTTTGGGTCTAGAGATTGTTGTGTATTTTTTGGTTAAAATTAAGTATCTGAAGTGTTCCATTTATATTCTTCCATTTTGAGTGAACTTTTGATTTCTAATGAGACTTGGCCCAGGCTCCCTGCAGAATCTCTCTGATCTGTAAAGTCTCATCTGTTCATTTCTCCCTCTCAGCTTTCTCACTGGAGGATCTGAGAATCCCTAGCTGATATCTGTCTCCTGTTTCTGCAACTGATGTCTGATATATTTGTGAAGCTCAGATGGGTGTCTAGGGTGTAGCCAAAACTCCACTGTTTGAAGCCCAGGAATTGTCAGGGTGAGGAGGAGTTTGCCTAGGAGCCATATATCCTGCCACCTCATACTC
Organism: Platysteira castanea; assembly: GCA_013397175.1. Taxonomy (NCBI): domain Eukaryota; kingdom Metazoa; phylum Chordata; class Aves; order Passeriformes; genus Platysteira; species Platysteira castanea. The sequence goes on from VYXC01004591.1 coordinate 313,055, forward strand.
ATAGCTGCTCAGTGAGACTGCATTCTTGCATGACTAGAGATGCCTTTTTGCCAAATTAGATTTTAACTACTGTACTTTCACTGCATTAGCTGAAGTAGTCTGTATTAGAATTAGGTCCTCATGTTATAAGCAGTTTAAACTGCTTGTGGTTAAACAAACAAACAAAACCCAAAACACAACCTTTTTATTAGGCAGGTAATTTTAAATTTGTTACCTTCATCTTGTCTGAGCGTACACACTCGCAGAACTTCCCTTTGTATCATTTGAGAAAGGTTAGCTTTGATTTGGATTAATCCTGTGACATAAGCAAGTCCATGGTCATGTGAAGGTGGGTGACAAGGAGATGGAGTAGAGGCAGAGATGAGGACATAAGTGATGGGGGAATTCACAAATGGTTCTTTACAGTCAGGGTTTGACTCTGCCTCATTAAAATATGTGACCCTCTGTCCTCTGCACTGTAGATTCATGTCTTGTGAGCAGGATTGTTTTAGCCAAGTATTAACTGGGAGGGGTAGTGAGTGATGGATGAGTAGCCAACGACCCTGACAGAGTCCTTTGCCCAAACAAGCTTTTCTGCAATTTGTCAAGAGAGTTCAAGCTTGCCTGTTCCATAATAGCTCTGTATTTGTGGAAGTAAAACTGTTGGGCAGTTTATTTTTTGTTGATTTGTATAGTAGATTGTGTTGGATGGGTTAATACTTGCTGCTAGTAATTCAGGGGCTTCTCTGTTTAGATTCTCTTTTCTATGTAATACAGGAAGGACAGAAATACCAAGATCTTAAGTTCCCAATAAGCCTGTAAAGCACGAACATCTGCTGGAGTCATGAACTGTGTATTGACTGTGTTTGGTAACAGGGCAAAGGCAGCTGATCATGATCATCCTTCTCTTAATTACTTTGTCAAATGTCACTACAGTTCCATGTAGGGAAAAGAGGCATTTCCTTAATGAAAAGGAAATAAGATAAGCAGCAAGCAAAAATGGGATAGACTGCCAGTATGTGCACTGCAGCTCTTAGTTTTATTTAATCATAATTGTCCATTTTCATGTTAAATTCTTTCTTGCTAAGATTTCAGTACCTTTTTTCTACCAAAATATAGAGTCTCTGGTTCTAGTTTTACAGGCTGTTGGCCTTTTACCCTGCTCGTTACTCAACGTGAATGTAGGTCAGAGTTTTAATTTGGCTGTTTCTTTTGACATATATTTTCTCTAGCCCTATGCTTATCCACCAAATATTGATACTATTTTTTAATAGTCTTAGTGTTTTTATGCAGCAAGATGAGAAAGAGGTATACTTTGCAAATGTGAGTGTCCATTTTACATTTTAGTAAGCCAGATTTCAAATGAATCCATCACTTGAAGCTCAGCCTAGCAATAGAAATTTCATTTGAGGCCTTTGGACCTTCGTGGGGTAGTAGTAATCTGTAGCTAATCTTTGTGCTAGCAAAATCAAAGACATGTTAATACATTTTTAACCCTGAAATACTTTCACATATTCAATCTCTTTTGGAGTAGAATATTACGTAAAAAGTGTATTATATCCTGCTAATTCTATTTTGATGGTGAAGCTTGAATAGGGTATTTGTGGTCTGTAAGGCAGAATAGGCCCATGGCTTTTTTTACAGTTGTGACCTCTGCCTGCACAAAGGCAAAGTGAGATTGTTTTGGATTAAAGCTAACTGGATGATAGCAGCATTAGTACAGTTTAGACTTCAGTGTTGACTGTGAAATTCTGCTGGGAATTTTCTGGACAGCAAGGCACATATGTTAGGTAGATGTAGAAGTTACACTTTCACTGTCCTGGAGCTGAGCTTAGTCTTTTCGATTTGTTAAGTAACGTTGAGTCCCCTGAGCATTTTTCTCTGTGGGAGTATAACAGCAATAGTTTCCTGTGCAAAACAACCCACTACAGCTGTTTGCTAACACTTACTATAAAAGTGTCTGTTTGCCTTAAGTCATGCTGAATTATGTTAGCCTTTTAAAATGAAATATTCTGAAACCAGCTGCATTTACATACATTAGCTGGAGCTGCCTAATTAGCTTAATTAATTAGCATAATTAGATAAGTCTTCATTGTTCTGTAGAGTTAGACTGCTGGGTAAGCCTTTGGGCTCGAAAATAGTATTTGAAGTACCTGGGTTAAACTAGGGTAGACAGGGATGAACTACTTCTAAAATTAATCTTGGAAGTAGTAGAAGATTATATGGAAGTTACTGAAGGTACAGATGAGTTTAGTCTGTATTTGTAAAGGAGATCTTTGAGTCTGCTAGGATGTAGAGTTGTCTTGTATGAATACTTAAATGAACTTTACATGAAAAGTTTTTCTTCTGGCAAATACAAAACATGAGTTTGAACTGTTGCAGTGACTGTATGTGAGATTGGAGTGTAACTTGTTGGGGTAGTTTAATACAATTTCTCAACAAAAGGTCTAGTCACTTCTATCTTCTTTTTACATTATCAATTCCATATAGGTTGCACGGGAAATTTTTGAGTGCCTGTAAATAGCATTCAGGACACTGAGGATCGCCAGCAGGGAAAGCTGCCACATTGATCATTGTTTCGGATGTCTGGGCATCTCAGCTGGCTGATGGTAGAGCAGCATCTTCTCTCTGATGTCTGAGAGCTGCATACCTGAGGCAGTTGGAGTGCTTGCACCTGCAGCCTGAGGCTGTCCTGGGCTTCCAGGCCCTTTCACGGCAGATCCGTGTGCAATACAGGTAGGCAGTGTGCTGCCATGACCACATGCAGGTGTGTGCTGATCATCTACAGCTGTCCGAGGGACTGGTGCTTTCTTCTAGGTCAGGTTGCTTCTATAGGGGTGTAGATGTATTCTGTCTGTGTGCCTGTATGGTAACAGTGTATGGGATTGGTGTTTTTGCTTGACCTCTCGCAAAATTTGAGGGGCAGGGTTTGCCCCCATTGTCACATACAGAACTTTAATGGAGTCAGTGCAGATTTGAATTTGGTATGTTTTTTCTTGTGTGTTTTTTATATATTAGAACAGTAGTATCAGATGAACAATATTCAGTAAAACAAATGTAGATTTATGTTGTAGATACTGTAAATTTTAAGGCATGATGTGTGGTAAATCATACTGTCACAAAATAGATTTATGCAAACTAGGAAAACTGAACCACTTCATTATTTGCTTTTGGGATAATTATCCTGGATATAATAACAGACCTGCATCACAGTCATACCTTCTTCTGTTTCTTATTGAATCAGAAATTTCATTTCTTTGTCCTGGAACGACTTTTGTAATAGACTTTTATATTCAATTTATGTAATGATGTTATGAAGTGTGAGAGAGAACATAGCTTACACTATTCTTTCCCTCTTACTGGTTTCCCTTTTGATATATTTCAGATTACCTGTTTGAAAATTTTTGAGGCTTTATTGTATGTTTCACAGCACGCAGTACCAAAGCATGCAATGCTCTACACCAGCAGCCAGAGTACTGAGACTTACATGGTGAGGATGTGAAAGGGAGGCAAGGCATAGTGTTATGCTTTTAATTACTTACAAGCTCCAAAATCTTATTAAATTAGGGAAATTGAGCAATAGAGAGAATGCATGATATGGCAGCAGCTGGCATGAACTTACATAATTTCAAGTGTGATCTTGTGATCATAGTAATTGTCTGCATTATTAATGCCTTGTGTATTGGTTCCTACAGCAATAGTGCTGTCACTCGTCTGTGAGGCAGTATTTAGCAGACTCTTTATTTCAGTGATTGGCCTAAATATAATTGTAAAAGGTGCAATTTTAGGGGCTTAGTTGGATCCAGACACTTACAACTGATCAGTCCTAGGGCTAAGCTAAGCTTCAGTACTGAATGTATTAATTCTAAATTGTGCCTATTTTAAGTAAATGAGAATGTTGTTTTACTCTGTGAGTGTTTCCTTCGCCAGCACCACTTGTTTCAGAAAACATTGTAGATAAATGATGAGTGTATGCTAGGGGCCATATGGATGGAGAAGTAGTGTTGAAAGCCAGATTAATTTATTACAATCAGCTTGTTTCTGGAACAGGTGAGGTAAATCATTAGTTGCCAAGGACATCTCATGAGTGTGAATAGAAGCAATACATTAACTGAGGAAAGGGCAGGGCAGACCTTTATTATTCTCTTGTTCCAAGTATAAATGAGGAGAGTGGTACAAGCAGGGTGCCCTGCCTTACAAGGACTAGAGAAGATGTTGTTAGGTTTGTTGTTGTAGCAAATGTGTATTGCTGTGAGCAGCTACATTTTATTTCTTTTGCTAGTTGTTGCTGATACACAAATGAGCTCTTTTGAGTTTGCATCTTCTATTCTTTACGCATTTTTTTTGCTTCTGACTATAATCCCAGAATTTCAGAATCCTCTGGCTTCCCTTTCCAAATTTTAAAACCAGTTGTTATACTTACTTGGATAGTAGAGCTGGTTGCATTTTTTTTATGACAGTATTTTAGTGAAGCAGTATTTTTATTAAGTATGTGAGATTTGATATATTTTTTTCATGTTTTGGTTTTTCACAATAAACAGCAGCAGTCATAGTTTTTAAACAAGAGTTTAAATAGTCAATCTCGAATAGAGTACTTTAATCTGGTGTACAGACTTACTTAAATAAAATTGTGTTGTGTTTTAGGGTTTGTTTTATCTTTACCTCCTAGGGAAATGGTGAAATTCTTTTTTGGAAAATGGAAGTGGTAGTTTGACTTCAGGGAAAAAAAAAAGTAAGTGTTGATTTAAGACTTGCAAGATAAGGAATGTGGGAAGTGGAAGTAAGGCCTTGTGATGGGGTGGAGGCAACACAGGAGAGTAATTACAAGTTTATTCTTTGTCTTTTGGAAACTAGAAAGGAAATGTAGCAAAGTAAAGGCAACATAGAGAGGGCTGACATGGAAGTATAAGTTAGTATAGCCATCCTATGCTGAAGTACAAAACCTTGTGTGTGTGACTATGGTGGCTTTTGGGGAGAGTTGGTTTCATATTATGGGGGATAAATAAAGTGGTGGCCTGTCATATAAACTGATAGTTATTGTTGTTGAATGTTTGAATAGTAGCTGAATGCTGTTGGATAAGAAAGTGACTATTTGACTTGCTTTAGATGACTGGGATCTTCTAAAGCCCATCTACATTTTGCATGTTTGTTTATACCCTTAAGGCTTACATATCAGTATTTCAAAATAAACTTGGGTCTTGGCATTGCATGACAGGTTGTCTATCTGCTGACAACTTATACATGTGGGGTTGTTCCTCTGCTGACAACCTAACCCCCCTTATGATCAGGATTTGTTGCAGTTGATTGCTTCCAGAACCTTCTTTATTCTGTGATGAATAAGAACAACTTTTTCCCCATTGTCTTTCTTCCTTCATACACATGAAACAAGGACTCACCTGGAGCAGAGTGCACACATCACACGAAGTTTGCGTAGAGCTGTTCTCATTACATTCATAGGACTCAGAGCAGACCTTGACTGCTGCATGGGAACTGAAATGTTGAGATTAGATACTGTAGTTATAGCAGCATTAGAGGTTATAGTGCTAACTGTGCTTTTCTTTATACCATAAGTCTGACTCCTGTATATGATGTGCAGAGTGTCTCTACATATTGCTCCTGCTTATCTTGATCATTTCAGGAATAAGACTCTCCCATTTCACAATACCGGTTTTGATACTTCATTGCAGATGCTTCTTGTTGTTGCCTTGCTAGGAAGGATTGCAGCCCAGCCTAGGAATGGTGCCTCTCTCAAGATTTCCATTTGTCCAGACAAGATGACAACCTTTTCTTGTTCAGGAGGCTGTTTGGCTGAGGCTCGCAGGCTCTCATGTTTCCAGCCTTTGCCCTTTCTGTGTAGGTTGGTGTGCTTGGGAAGGGCGCTATCTTCTGGATTCTTTTGGCCTTCAAAGAAATCTGTGTGGAGATAAGGCAGCAGAGGAGTTGCATCAATTGTCTAAAAGCACTGATATTTGAATAACTGGGTTTATCAAATTGTTGTCATAGAATTTTTCCTAACATAATTTTTGTCATCTTCTGTCTCTTCTTCCTCTTCTCTAGTAGTTTATTAAGGCACCCAGATGACTGAGTTAATAATTAACTTGCATCTTCCTCCTACTTTGCATACTAATCCAGTTCTCCGAAACCGCTGTGTCCAGTAGGCAGTTGTGATTGGCTCTGAGGGTTTTTTCTAAACTACTTAGATCTCCTCTGAACTGCTCAGCTGGTGCTTTCCTGCTGCAGTGGAAGGCAGGAAATGTAATCCCTGACTGGTGTCGAGGAGCTGCAGTGTCCTGCTGAGGGCTCTGTCATTAGTCTCCCTCTGCTTCTTGAAATCCAAGGATTCTTTTCCTAGAGGTAAAATATCAGCAATTGGAATGCATGTATAGCAGCATAAAGGGGTAGCATATGAAACAAGTCATCTCCTGATGATGAATTCAAGAAATATGATCTGTCACAGATGGCAGAAAGGCTGTAACAGAGATAAATAGATGCAGTTAAACACTAAAAAAAACTTCACAATAGCAGATGTGGTTGAGCTCCTCATTGCCATGTAAGTGAAAAAGCAAAGCATTTAAAAGTGAAAATTCTTTCATAAGTGTTAAAAACTAATACTAGGAAGGTTTACTGAAGTAGACATGGCTTTCTTTTTTTTTTTTTTTTTTTAATTATCATTCACTTTTAAGTTAAAAGACACTNAAGAAACAGGGCTTTTTTTTTTTTTTTTTTTTTTTTAATTATCATTCACTTTTAAGTTAAAAGACACTGAGATGTTCCATCTTTAAACAACTGATGGAGAGTGGTTGAAGTCCTGGAGCTGGAGTCAGGAAAAGAGATACACAAGTGCAAGTGAACGGGATGCTTCATACATACATGTTTGTATAATGTGGGTTTATATGAATTTTTAATTAGCTCTACACTACTTCAGTCCCAGGACTTCAGAGAGTTAATCAGTGCACAGAATTTATGCTATAATCTGCACAATGCTATTCTCTATGTCATGTGCCAGTTTTTTTAACTAGAAGCAGGGGGTCTCAAAAGATAAGAATTTTTGGGGGATGATAGAAGGAGCAATTGGAGGTTAAAGTGGACCAAGCTGTTCATGAAAAAATATCAGGGGGGACCTTGAACTAAGTGATCAATGTAAGAAGGAGTCAAGTGTCATTTAAAAAAATCCAACCAAACAGAAACAAATCCCAAAACTCCAGGGTTAGTCAGTGTATAATTATTGTAGGCAAATATTTTATTACAGTAAATATTAGATGGTTATAATTTAGATATGCCTATATAATTTAGATATGCCAAGTTCAGGCAGCAGTGAGTGGTTTGGGAGACTACTGGTAAAAAACTGACCTGCAAGCTGATGGAGATCATCTGAATTTACTATTTAATACCTCTATATCACCCAGGTTCCCACTTAGCCTACAGCATCTATGACCTGAAGTGTCAGGCTGAACAGTTTCTAGTTTGTTATGGAGTGCTGTGATACTTGTTAGTGAGAATTATCTTTATGCTAGGTTACTTTGTGCTGCCATGTTGAGGAGCTCTTGGACTTACCATCTGAGCAGGCAAGACGAGCTATGAAACAGAAAAATATGTGAAAGGTAGAGCTGAACTGGGACTGGGTTTTCCAGTTTGATTGCTTATCTTCAAAGCTCTGCTGATAAAGGGAAACGGGGACCTTTGTCTTAGCCACTCCTGTCCTTGGTTCAGCAGCGCTGTAGACATGTTGGGAGAATCTTCTTTTTGGCTGATTGCAGATGTATGAAGCCTGATGGCTTCATACATTAGGGGGATATAGTCTGCACTTAGTGTTCTGGTGCTGCCATTGTACCAAGTGGCATAATTTTGTATCTTGCTTGAAACAACATAAGAATTTTCCTGTTTTCCCCTTTAGAGTACGAAGGAGTAGAAGTAACAGCTGCATGTGCTGGCTGGCAGCCTCCCAATTCCTGTTGTCTTTCAATGACAAAGGAAATGTAAAGTTTGGAGTGTTATATAAATTATTTTCAGTGATACAGTAACCTGAGCATAAATAAAATAGTATAATTGATAAAAATGCTTTTGTTGTATTTCTATTAAGCAAGGACTTGGTAATATCTCCTCAAAGGTAAGAACACAGTAGTTCTGCAAATCATAATTACAGACTACTTTCCCCTGTGCTACTGTTGGCTTTTGTTTCTGTTTGTTATTTTAAGTAACGTGAGCACCAGCTCAGTGTCAATTATTTCAAGTTTGTGTTTCATATTCCAGGAGTTTGATTTTAATATGAGCTAAGAAAGGGCCAGTTCAGTCAATAAGTTTTTTGGTTTTCTAGCTTTAAGGATCGTATTCCTGTAGAAGATGATGTGCAAATCTAAATTAATATGTACTTAAACTGAAGTATGAGAGGTTTCTTTTTTTTTTTTTTAAGAAAGCTATAGGTGATTTTTGGACTAAATTAATCACTTCCCATCAAAATACTTTTCTTACTAACGGGGAACAATTATTTTAGTAGGGTTTTGGGTTTTTTAATCTGTATTATCTCAGCAGTGATACTCTCAAGGCTGTGGGAATACTTTTTGGTACTGCATGTGATAATTTTTTTGTTCTTAAATCTTAGATTCTGTAATCTCTTGACCTAGATGCCTACTTAGTGAAGTAAAAAATAAAAGTACTTGATTATGTAGAGATCTTCATCAGTACATTTCAAGTGTTTTACAATGGAAATAAGTACCATTTTACAGGTGATGAAACTTATGGATAATAGCAAATTAAGTCACCTGAATGTGCTCATTAGATCTACTGAAGATCTGGAAATAAACCACAATATTCCTGTGCTGCTCTCCTGTTTTCTTTTCAGTAAAAAAAAAAATACTTTCTTGTGCAGACAGGTTTTTTTGTGATTTTTTTTTTTTCCCCAAAAATAGATGGCAGTTACTGATAAGAGTAACAGGTAGCATATGTGTGTGCAGGTAGTGCTATATATAGAGAATGTGTTCTCATGGCTCCTTGCAACCACTAATTATTCTAACTATCTGCAAGGTTATATTTTATTATACATTGTAAGTATCATTAATATTCCTAATTATCTACAGTGCTAATATCATTTTTAAATTCAATCAGGCAAAGCTGTCTTTTTACCAATGACAGCATCAATCTCCATGGTTTAAAAGAATGAGAGAAAAAAAAGGGGAGATTTGGTTTATTGCATAAAGTGAGATTTCTTTTCTTCTATGAAGTTTTGTTGTTTGGGTTTTTTTATTTTAATATTGGTTATTCTTGGCTTCTGTCATAGATCAAAGGAAGTAATTCTGAAATGGGATTAAAACTTTTTCTATCTTTATCATAAATGCCCCATATACATATATTGGGTTTATTACAGCTGAAATTTAATATTTTCATTGTATATACCTTGCTGATCCATCTGCTTTTCCTGTGGATGGAGTTGTCCTGCTGACACTCATGGTTAATTGCAGTTTGATGTAAGTACAGGTCTCTAGTGTTTTGATATAAACAGACCTTTCACTCTCAAGTGTTACACTTGTCTGTTTTCCATACAGTAATCCTTGAGTTAATTGTTGTGAGACTGGCCCTCCTGTGTGTTGGTGAACCTTCTCTGCTTTGTAACATTGAGAAACTTGCTTCTTTTTTCATATTAAATCCTTAACGATGTGGATGATGTTGAACTGGTGGGGTTTTTGTGTTGATTTTTTTTTATTATTTATTTATTTATTTTTTTACCTTTTTGGAAGTGGGGGTGGGGGAGTTTGTTGATGGAGGTTTTTTGGTTTCTTTGAGTGCTCAAATGCTGTGATGATGTTGGAGAGCAGTTTCACTATACCAAGTGGGTGAAGGCATCAGATATCTATTGTTCTGCACTAAAGCTAAGTAGTACATTGAAAGGAAGAATAATCCAAACCAGGCCTACCTGTTTCTGACCTTGGAAATGTCAGATACAACTTGGGAACATCACAACTTGACAGTGTGGATTTGCTATTCACCAAATCTTGGGATGTGAAAACTGCAGTGGACTCAAAACTTGTAGGTCATGGGTGTAAAATGGATAAAGAGACTGTTCCTGACACAGCAAGTCAGAAACTTCTAAAACTGCAGAAATTGTCTGTTCACATGCCTGCTGTAGTAGCCCTTTCCCACTGCTGCTGCTGCTAGGGACAGAATATGTAACTGAGTGGTCTAAACTACTAAAACATTCTTCTGCAACAAATGATCTGTTTGCTTCGTGCAAAAATCTTCTCACTGACCTGATGACTTTTATTCCTGCTCATGCTTACGGAGTACTGTTCATCTAGTTCTCAAAATCCAAGCATAAGCCTTGATGAGTTAAGAGCTCAGGTCTCCCTTTTTCGTATCTCCTGCCTTTGTGTTCTCTATCCTCTGCTATTGAAAATTGAGTCAAAGTAGTTTTTTGTCCATGCCTCCCTTTTGGTAACTGCTGAAAATAATCTACTTTATACCGTTATCGTCAAGAGCAAGCATCAGAACTTTTTCTTTATGTTTCACTTATGTACTAAAAAAATTAAATAATGCAATGTGTGCTGTAAACAACCAGTATTTGTTGAAAGGTTTTACTTGTCATCATTTGACTTTTGTCTCTCAATATCAACTTTGTATAAAATACTGGAGTTTTGTATATCCTTTAAGTTTATTCTTTGTCAAACAATTTTGCTACTAAAGGTTGTGTAGTGTTTTTTTTTGTATGGAACAGCACAAGTCTTTTTAAAATTTGTATTTAAAACCTTGACCTATTTTTCCTACTGTGTTTCTTCTTTTTCTTAGTTCAGTATTTTAATATCCATTTTTCTTTTCTAAAAATTCCATAAGCAGTAGTTTGGAAAGATTCATGAGTGAAATTCTCTGTGTAATCTGTCTATCATTTTGTGGTTGCACTACACAATGTGATGGGACACAAAATCAATTAATAACAGCCTCATAGTTAGCACAATGGCACCATCAGGTAATTGTTTGAAATGTGACTCTTTTTTAGCATAATGAAAATAATATAGGATAAAAATATGCTTTTACTCTATCTGAGTATGCTTTGAAATAAAATGACGTGGTCTATGGACAAAACTTATGTTCCTTATGGAAAGGAGAAAGGTAAAGTCTAGAATAGGAATACTTCAGAATATGCTGATTGCTTTCAATAGTGAAATCAGGAGAAGGTGTTCCTGGGTTTTGGAACATAAAAAGAGCTTGTCTAAACATCTTCATATCACTGACAAAAGAATCTCTCCTAATTTCACCTGTGTCTCTGTACTCTGTGGAATCCTAGAACGGTTTGGGTTGGAAGGAACCTTAAAGATCATCCAGTTCCAGCCCTCCCTGCCATGGGCGGGGACACCTTCTACTAGACCAGGTTCCTCAGTGCCCTGTACAACCTGGCCTTGAGCACTGCAGGGATGGGGCATCCACAGCTTCTCTGGGCAACCTGTTCCTGAGCCTCACCAACCTCACAGTAAAGAGTTTCTTCCTAGCACCCAGTCTAAACCTACTCTAGGTGTGAACCCAATCCCCCTTGTCTTGTCACTATATGCCCTTGTGAAAAGTCCCTCTTCAACTCTTTTGTAGGCCCCCTTTAGGAACCGAAAAGCTGCAAAAAGGTATCCCTGGAGCCTTCTCTTCTCCAGGCTGAATAACCCCAACTCTCTTGGCTCTTTCTCACAGGAAACGTGCTTCAGCCCTCCATTTCATCTTTGAGGTCCTCCACTGGGCCTGGAAATCTTCATCAAATTACAAATTCACGCTGACTCCTCCAGCATAGCAGGTTGAGGCACAAACTTACGTGCCATTTAAACTATGTATAAGCCTCTCAGATTTTTGTTGGTGACTGGGATGTTTGGTGAGGTTGAAGCTTACAGGGACTGCTGAGGGTCCTCTCACTAGCCCCACTCCTGGTTCTGGCCCCGACTCCCCATTCTAACCTCCCCCAGAAGGGTGGGGGGAGATGTGCCTACTGTGACATACACTTCTGAAGGGCTGACTCTCAGCCTTGGCAGATGGGCGGTGAATCGTAAATTCTGCGCGCGTTCAGTTTTGCAGGGCCTGTCGTTCCACTGAAGGCAGTTAGAACTGTCAACACCTAACAGTGCTTGAGGATAATGAATGTAATAGAAACCTGAGAAGCCCATGAACGGCGCTGGCTTCCCACATAGCAGATGAAATCTACTTGGTCTCTGTATTTCAAGAAAGCCTCTTAATCCTATTCAGGCATTCATAATAACACAGTGCTTTGGAAAAATAATTCTGCTTGTTCAAAGAAGCATGTTAACAAAAGAAGTTAAAAATATTTAGGCGTCCTATGTTTAATGTGTTTAGAAAACCACTCCAGAATGCTGACAGTTGATTATTAATTACATTGCCATGGATAAATATGCCATGATTATGCAGCACATAATTTTATGTAACTTAAATACACATTTTTCAGTGCTTGCTCAGTGTTTTCCTGATGGATTTCAGTAATAAAATGATATGGTGGAAGTTTTTTTGTATTCTTCACTAACTTAGTTGCTTTTAGTTAAGTGCAATATAGAAGCAAATATCGTTACCAGTTAGTAATATTTGTGATACTTGTTTATTCTTCTAGAAGAAAAGGCTTTATATTTAAGCAATTTTTTCTTCTTTGGGGGAGGAAGGTAGAAGGAATGAACCCTTGGAAAGGCTCTTCCAGAAAGACTAAAGCAGGAAACCAAATTATGGAAGAGGCCTGGCTTTCAAAATCCTTTGAAATGAAATAGATTGCAGAGTATTGTAGCATAGTAATCGCCAAGGAAAGTAATCATCAAAGGAAGTGGTCACAAAATGTGTGAAGTAATTGCTGAGACTCATGCGTACTGGAAGAGGTTTTTTTCTTTTGTTTGTGGCTTTAGCTAGAATAGAATATTGTTGGAAGACACAGCTGCCACTAGCCATGGACTATTGTTTGTATTTGACTATTTCAGTTTAAGTGGCTTGAGCTTTTAGTTATGTGACCCTACATGATTGGAGGGATTTATAGTGAGAACATATAACTCTTAAGCACATGGATGCTTTTGAAGTGTTCAGTAATTATTTATTATGAAAACTGGTCCATACACTTATCCACACTCATACATTATATTTATAGAAATATAAGATGATAGTCTCTGACAAGAATCAGTTTTACTGTAATAAATTACTTATCTGCATTATCCTCAAAAATCTTCCGTTGCTTCAGAGGAGGATGTGTGTTGCCCATCCTCAAGCAGTAGAGTACTTAGTATATTATTAGTTAAAACAGTAGAACTGAGTTTGACACTGGAATGCAAAGTGAAGTTCAGCAGCAGCACGTGTGAATGCCCTTGCTGAGCTTGCAGTGCTCTTGGTAAATCATGTTGTTGTGGGAACATCTGCAAAAGAACAAATGAAGCTATGGAGAATTTACACTGGCTGTGAAGGCAATAACCCATTTGATATACTTAATTGAAAGTGCAATTCTTAAAGGACTTTTAACTTCTTGACATAGCAAGATTGTCCAAATTAAATCTACACAGGGGAAAAAGAACTTAACTTCCTTCTCCCCAGATTATTTTGAGGCAGAGAAGGCCGTAGTTGCTTTGCCCTGGGTATTACAGGCCGTACAAAGACCTGACTGATACTTTCTCATAGTCTCTCTGTGGAAGCTCATCATCACTACATCTGTTTTCTCTTCATTACTGTTTCTACGAAAAGAAAAGACACCTTGTACAAACTCCAAGCGTTTAATTCAAAGTCAGCAAGTGACAACTTTGTATGATGAGGCTGTACAGTAGAGCTCTTGCTTAATTTTTAATTAATACAGAATGTATGCTTACACTTGGAGATCCCTGTGTTGAATGATCCCAAGAAAAACTTAAGAACCTCCATGTAAAGCTGCAAAATCTTGCCTTCATTCCAGCTATTGTTGCCTATAAAATGGATTTTTTTGCATTTTATATTATTTACTTCTTTGTAATGTAGAAGAAACAGTTGTTTAGAAGGGATGCGTTGACTTTTGGAAATTTGTAAGCAACTAACAGTGAAATACAGCACTGTGGGAATGACTACAGCTAGTGGAGGATATAGATAAAGCTGCAGTGCACTAATAAAACTGATAGACTGAGCAATTAACTAGCTTTGTAGAATAAGGGTCTATAAACTCTAATGATATTAACTTACTTTTATTCAACTGAGTTGTTCCACTAGAAGGAAAAGTATAATTCACTCATGGCTAAAGTTCAAATGTTTCAAGTGTTAGTCCCATGGAAGGTATTTTCTGAAATGAGAGTTAGTATAAAGTAGTTATTACTGTAGTTTTTGCATATTCCATAAGACAGACAATGCTTTTTTGGAAGAAAAGGAACTTTTGACCATGATTTGGGGGATTTTTTTTTTTTTCCCCTGGTGGGTTGAGTTGGGGTTCTTTGTTTTTTCTTTCTTTCTTTTTTTGTTTTGGTTTTATTTTTTATACTTGTGAGTATTTCTTGGTTTAATGTGTTGCATGTGCTTACTGATATTTCTTTTTGTATTCAAGGCTTGAGCATCTTCCATTTTGTTGTGGAGTGTGATTAGTTAATTTTTTCTCCCATTTGGTCTTGGGCCAAAATCTGCATGCTTTAATGATCAGCTTGTTCTGGAACAGAGTGTGTTTTACTTTGGTGTTTAAAAAATGTGTGTGTTTAATTCTAATCCTTGTTTCTTTAGTACTTAAGACGAAACACTACAGGGCTGCAGTGAATAGCTCACTGCAGAGTCAGGCCAGGAAGAATTTCTCCCAATGGAAAGGGCTGTTGAGAGTCATGAAGAAGCAAGTTAAACAGTTGGAGAAAATGGGAAAATTTGACTTTTCAGTTAGTTTCTCAAGTAATCTCTCTATAATTTCTCAGGAGAATAAATATCAAAAGGCAAATAAGGTGAAGTGAATAAGAAGATTATTTTTGTAACTTATAGCTTGGGGAAGACTTCAGAATTTTACAAATATTAATATTAATTTCAGATCAGAAATAAATGGGTTAAGCTCTGCATTTAAATCTGCTCTCTACTTTCCAGTTAGTTCTGCCAAAAAGTCATTCCACTGGAACATTAGGAAGGAAATAAACTTTTAAACATAATTTAAGACCGGAAAAATCTTTTATGGTTGTATTTTGTATCCTGACTTTTGTAAAAATGACAACATTTAATATTTCAAAAATGCAGCAGTCTTTCAAATATGTACAGGATAAAATATGGAACCATCCCTGGGACTGAATGTCACACATATCACTGATTTCTGTATTCATTTTAATGGTTCACACTGTTTAACATTCTTAGGGAACTAGTGCTAATGGCTTAATTCAGTGAAATCCTCTAAAAATAAGGAAATCTGCCCAGTCCCTGAAAAATCATTCTGGGACTTGTTTAACAATGCGAGTGCTTATAGAAGAGTGTGTGAGGTCTTTGATTTTATGTAGATGTTGTTCTAAAAGTATTTCCCTGTTGATTTGGGTATTTTGAGGGACATGTATCTCTGAAGGATTTTTTTTATTCAGACAGCATAAATGTTACTTTTTCCTTTCTTTCCATTTACTTAAAGCCATTGTTGCAGTAGAACTATACTTGATGCCATTATCTCCATTGAGTAGCACCTTAGCTTTGAAGTATTTTGAAATTTGTATTGGACCACCACTGAAAGTTAAATGTCCTTGTGACCAAGTGTGAGAAAAGTAGGTGTAGGCTGGTGGCAGCGGTCTGCAGCTATGTGCCAGCTCCAGCCATCAAGGATATGGGAGGCCTTGTATTTATTAATAAAGGGTACCGTTTATCAGATGTTAAAATTACTGCTTAAAAGATTGACCGGACTAGGTAAACCAGAGGCATATAGTTGAGGCCTCTTGTTCCAGAGTCAGAAACAGATGATTGCAGCTTCCAAGTCCATTGTGAAACTGAAAGAATATTTCAACATCCATTCTTTTTAAATTAACTGATTGCATGTTTAGTGAGGATATAATCTGGGACGTACGAAGAGGGTAAGAAAAAATTCCCAGTCTTTCAACTGAAACAATCTTCCAGCAGTTCTGCTGAGCCTATCATAAACAAACTATTCTTCTAATTGACAGTAAACCAAGATGTTTTCAACCAAAATGGTAGTTTTCAAAAAAGGGTGAATAAAACTCTTCTTTGAGGTATAGCTGAAGTCAGTCTTAATAACACTGGACTGTTACAGACACCCTTAATATTCTTATAATTAGGAAGGAGGAGAATAGCAAAATATCTGGCTTTGCAAACACCTGCCTTGATAGTGGTTTATTCGTTTTATTTTGTTTGATGTTTTACCTACTTTGACAGGGTCCTATATAGTTCCAATTTTGTTTAAAAAGCCATCGTGAAATGATACATTTCCAGGCTTTTATTTCCGTAGCTCCACACTATGTTCTAGCAAAACATATATGTATCTGTGGTTCCTTCAATCCCAGTCTGGTTCCAGAAGACTCAGTTGGTCAAAAACTAGGACATACCAAAATCTAAGACTAAACACCCTCACAGAACTGAAGAAAATAAAGTCTAAATATTTTCAGTAATCCAAAGAGTTTGTGCTCCTCCGGAAAAATGGAAAGCAAATCTATTCTTTCAGCCTTCCTAGCAGAAGGGGTAGAGATGGCTCAGAGAAGAGCTGGCACAGTTGCATCTGAAAGTCTCGGAAATAGGAATTACGAAAGGTAATAAGGAAAATAACAAAACTTTAAAGTATTCTCCATAGGGAGTGTGTTAAATAAGGGGAGAAAATAGCTCTACATTCAATAAACTTTAACATAAGCTGAAGAATATATGAACTTATTTTGCTATCTAGTCAAATTACTTCTTGTTGAAGAAGAAAATTAAAGTAACTTAGAAATAATCGATCTCATTCAAATATGTTTCACATGCCACGTTCTTTCCACACAGTGTACAAAACAGATAAGATGAAAAACTCTGTCTGTGCAAACAAGTTGAAGCATTCCGTGACAAACTGTAGAGTGCATGTTACTTACTGAGATGAGAATTTAATCAAAAAGATCTGAAACTTAGCACATGGAGTTTTGCCTGTGTTTATCTAGGTAGTATCCTTGAAGTGTATGTGTAAGGATATGAATGATTTTTAATTTAGAAGCCTTGAGTTTACATCTCCACACCCTTCTGCTCCCCTCCTGAAAATACTTTTACTATATTGGATGCTCATATTTTAAATAACTTCAATTAATCTTGCTTGTTCTATATTGATGATCGAATATGTCCTTTACTACCTACATGAAATTGAAGTTTTTCAATTAAATTTATGAATTCGGTTTCTAAAACAACTAACTTCTATAAATACCAGTTTCTAATCAGTTGATCATATTAGTTGAGCAGAATTTGTTTTATGAACTGTAAGGATAAAACAAAAGCAGCTTTTAAAATGTTTAGGTCTCCTGGAACTAGTAGTTATCTTCATAATTGTTAAGAGATTTACAATCCGTGTTACTTCATAGAATTTTTTTTAATATTTCAAAGAAGAATAATGTTTTTCAGAATGCACTGGTTTACGCAATCTTATGTCACTGGGATAATTCCAGATCTAGCCTCATACAACTCAAAAAGCAGGTAAATACCATGCTGTTATGTGTCTTAACGTGTATTCTGCTTGCTATAAGAAGGTTAATTATAAAAGATAAGCCTACAACAAATTGTAAATGTGACTATCAATCATTTTTCAGCCTTGCCTTGGGGCAGTGGGCATTTCTGTAATTAAAAGTGTGTGTTTAATCAGCACAAATATCAGGGAGAAAAGTATCTATGTCTTAATACTGACTTTGTGAAGTTGTGCTTATTTTGTTTCTGAACCAGACTACACACATGAAGTTGTTATATTAAAATCAAATAACTGCATTATTGTCAGTGGTTTTAATGAAAAAAAACAACCAAAACCAAACAAACTTCCAGGGTAATGAAAACATTTTGGTTTTGCAGTGTAATGCTGTCTGTTAATATTAGGTAAAAGATGATAGTCGTGAAAGAACAATCTCGGGGGGTGTTGAGGATCTGGGTCTTTGTTTTCTGGAGAAGAAAATACTACTTTTTTTCAGATGTTAGTTAGCTGAAAGAAAAGTTCAGACACTGAATATTGACTGTTCTTGAAAGTCTTCCTGTGTTTCACACCCCTCCCCCCACCCCCTCCAATCCTTGCATCTTTCTACCCAGGTTTTGTATGAATAAAGTGGTATTTGTAGGTCTTGATTTGTTAAGGTCTGTTTTTGATTAACCCAGGGCAGATTATCCAGTTCTGAGATTAACTCGACCCCAGAGCAGACAGTCTTGTGGGCAGTAGGCTGGGGGGGCTCTGCCACACCAGGCTACCCTTGGGGGTGGTTATGCACAGGAGTTGCAGATGCTGCTTTGCTTTGCCATTTGCTCCGTCCTCTGTTTTGTAATCTCCCCTATGAAATACCTTGATAGAAAAACTGAATAACCTACAAGTCTAGAAAAAATAAAATGAAAAAAAAAGTGCATGATGCTGAACTTAAAAGCACAGTTTGTTTAAAAAAAAAAAAAAGAAAGAAATGCTGTAATGTTTTTCCTTTCTGAAGGTATTTGTCCTTTCACTTTGAAAGGAAACTTTTGTGTGTTGGAGGTTTAGCCATCCTAACATCCAGTGTTGATTGTGAAAGACAGCAACTTGTCTAAAGCAATTTTGTAGCAGAATTGACATAATTAGATCTTTTCTCAGGCTCCTGGTATATATTAAGAACAGTTAAATTGGACTGTGTTTTGTTTCTGTAGATTGTACTTGTATCTCATTGATCAATTTATATGAATACTGTATGCTTTTTCTTTTCCATCATTTTACCTCCACTTATTATATCATTAATTGTATCTTTTCTCATTTCATCCAGAAGTCACTTCTTATTTGCTGTCTGGAGATTTTATTCAGGTTCATAAGTTTTCATACCAAGTTGTCTTCTTCAGTGGATACAACCATTTTGCTCAATGTTTCCACTGAGCTTTAATATTGCAAATATATTGAAAAACACTCATGGGTGTCTCTTGACGCTGCAACCCCCTAAATAAACTCACTAGAGTTCTTTGTTTTCTTTAAGCTTAAAAATAAGAACAAACTAAATAGAAAATCAAATACAAAATTGTGTGGTTGAATTTAATTCCATCTCAAAAAGCAGGATATGAACATGACAACTGTGGTTGTCTACAATGTCATTCTGAATGATATTAAATGCAGTGGCTGAATGCTCTCTACTTAAACTGATAAAAATAAGAAAGTCTTTTCTACTTCATGCTTCTCCCTTGTGTGCACATACAAAATATGTCAAGTGATGAAAATCTAGTTGTACAGTGACTTGGACTCTTTGCAAACCCTGTATTTTACTGCTTTTTGAACTGCACACTTCATTAAAAATCAAGGCAACAACTTTGATAAAAAGGGTCTTTTATACAATAAAAAAGAAATGGAATGTCACATCAATCTGCAGTACTAAACAAATATCACATATGTAGATGCATTTGTAGCAAAACGCTATGTTTAAAACAGAAGTTTAATTTAAAATTCTTTTGGGCTGCATACAAATAGCCTGGAACAGAGACCCTTGAGATCTGTACAGCAATATTAAGTAAATGATTGCAAAAAAAATCAAATGCGTCAAGCTAATAGAACTATTAAATAAATGGTACTTCAAGAGAAAAACTTTGACAGCCCTTTACTGTATAAAGCATTCTAAAATACAGCTGTTTACACAACAGTCTATGTGTTCTCTTATTTCCCACAGTATTTCAAAATGCTTATCTTCATTCTACCAGTTTTCAAAATGTATTATTGGCATCTACCTTTGTTAAACATTCCAGAAATCTTGCTAAGTTGATTTATTGACAGTAACTACTAGGGGGGCTTGCAATTTAATTAATATTTTGTGTATTATCTTGGAATCGTAGAATATCCTGAGCCAGAAGGGACCCACAAGGATCATCAGATCAAACTCCTGGCCCTGCCCAGCACCATCCCCAAGAGTCACACCATGTGCCTGAGAGTGTTGTCCGAATGGTTCTTGAATTCTGTTAGGCTGGTGCTGTGACCACTTCCCTGGGGAGCCTGCTCCAGTGCCCATCCAACCTCAGGGTGAAATTATGATGCTTTGCACATTGTATTGTGTAATAGTTCTGAATTTTTCTTTAGAAAGAAAAAAATCCCCAGGTTATTTAAGTGAAGTTAGTAGAGTGTTGATTTAGAAAATGAAAAGCTGTGTTAAATGATTTAGTATGATAATCCCATAATATTCTTAGGGTTAACATCTGCATTTATTTAATAAGGGTGGATACATTAGAAACAAGGTATGGCTCATCAGCTTTTATTCTTCAAAATTATTCTAGCAGAACTTGAAAAATACCAAAATTGATTCTCCCTTCATTTTCTTCTTTGTTGAAAATCTATGTACTATGTAGTAGGAAATACTGTTTTGCAGGAGAAAGCTAGCGCTTGCAAATAAATCTCATTGGGAATTTTGGTGTGGGGAAAAAAGCATTTGTGTACACTTACAAGGATACAATAGTGCATAGTTATATGCTTATGACTAATTTTCTTATGCTTACTGTAACTTGCTCTTCTTGAGGCTGTCACAAAATATCCTGCTTTCAAAATCAGGAGAAAGGATGTTAGGAGAACAGTGTCTTAAGTTTTTAAATGAGAAGCACTTGGACTGTTTTTAAAGTTTTTGCAGCAGGCCATATTTCTTTTCTTTTTAGTTAATTTTTTTATATAAACACAATGCTGGTCAGCATGGAGTCTACCTTGCACCACTTGCTTTGAATCATATGTTCCTCACAATGTTATGACAGGGTTTGAAATGCTGTCTAGAAAAGTAACATGAACTAAATGAGGTAGTGCAAAGGTATAGACTTTCTGGATCTGTGTGGACTCATATCCAAGGAGCATCAGGCTATGGCTTGTGCTGCAGGCTGTGCTCTGGGAAGCCTGGCAGGACATCTGTACTAATGTTGTTCTGTTCAGTGCCTAGAAATCCTTATTGTTTTGAATGGCTGCTCCTCAGATAGCTAGAGTCTTTGGAGCATATCTCCTGGCGTGATGGTCCTAAATGAAGCTATATTCAGGTGATGCAAGTGCAGTGTATGTGGGTTTTTAGCAGGTTGTGCTTACTTTGGTAGTTGTCAGATCTAGAAAGGTAAGAGTGTAATTTGGAGAACAGTATGAGAACGCGTGTAGCTGCAGGTGACATTATTTTCTTCGGTGCTAAACTTCATTTGAACAATTTTTTTTTGAAGAGCATTTTCTAATATTTCCATCTTTAAAGCACTTCTTTGTTTTACTGAGAAGATGTTTCTTTGTTTAACCTTCTTTTGCCATGTTACACTGTTCTCCTTTACCTGCACAGGTAGAGCAAGGGATTCTCAGCAATATGATCGAGTCTTTTAACCTCTTGGCCGAAAGTTCAATTTTGTCCTCTGTCAGAATTAGGCGATAGGGTCATAGTTGTTTTAGAACTGCAAACACAATGTCTTTGATAAGTACTAAATTCATTATTATAATAGATTTTTTAAAAGAACAAGAGCAATGGGCCTTCAGTTGTGAAAATTAGCTTATGACTCTTAGATTAAAATACACCAGTAGATATGATTTCTCAAAAGTGTATTTCTTCTAAAATATCACGAAGAGAAATCACTTCTGAAGTGGTTTATAAGTGTATAATAAGCATACTGATTGGTTTGACTTTATTTTTAGGGATGAAGCAGAGCACAGAAAGCTGAAGACCTTGGCTGAAAAATCCTTGAGTTCTTCTCCTTGTATGCTAAAGGAGTAAGGACATGTGAGGGAAGAAAGCTGGGTTATGATGGAAGAAGTAGTGTTCAGTTACCCTTGATTATGTTTTGTTTGGCAGTGTTGCAAATGTGGATTCATGATGAGATATAGTTTTTTCCACTTTCTGTTGCATAGCATATATGTACATGTTTTCTTTGGAACTGGTAGAGAAAAGTAAATGTCATAGGATACACTGGGCATACTGGTGTTTAAATGTACTCTCCTCTCCCTGTAAAGCTTGTGACTATGTTACTCAAGATGAGAAGTTGTTAAAAGTTCTCCAAGTGATGTGTGCTTTTATTATGTTTTCAGTGTAAAAAATGCAAGTACTTTTTTTGCGGGTTGTGGGTTTTTTGAGTGTTTTCTTATGGATATTTTGCAGAATAGAAAATGAAGCAGATGTTTCAACAGATGACACGGGGGTCTCTGGAGGGAATGGATATTCCATGCACCCGAGGAAAGAAAACTACTGAAAGGGGGGAGAATCTAGAATTGTGTGGGCTGAGGTCCAGTGAGCTCAGTCACTCATAGATTTCTGAGGTTGCAGCTGGTAAGAGTGGAAGGATTTTATTTATTATTTTAGTGTCAGGACACAGATTCAGAAACCTTCATCACAAACAGAATTTCTTCTCGTTTAGCAGCTATAAAACAATCTGTAAGGATTTCAGGGGCCTATTGCAAGCTCCTGTGTAAGTGCTCCATCTTCAAGAAGAGTGTCAGAAGGAGATTCCTCTTCCCTGGAGGGAAAAAGCTCTAGCCACTGCAGAGATGTGCTTCTTGGAGAAGCTGCCCGGAGGAAATCAGGCAGACTAATCTGGAAATGTTTTCTGGACTGGAGAAAACTGCTGAAGTCAAGGAAGGATGAAGACGAAAAATTAAAAACAACTTTACAAAAAGGTAGAATGGGATATGAACTTGAGACTCTTGCTGCACAGTTAAGTGGTACCAGTTGCAGTGCTTAGTTAGCTCTACGTTGAGACTAATTTAGTTTCACAGCAAGGAAGAATTGTAGCACTCTCCACATCCTGTCTAGCAGTGCTTTGCTAAGGAAACAGCTTTCCTATCACCCTCCTGTCTTTTTTTTTTTTTTTTTTTTTTTTTTTTTTGTAATCAAAATTCCTTTCCTGGTTCTAATAACCATAACAAGGAAAAAAACCCCAACAACTTGGAGTTAACTGAGTTGCCCATCACCTAATTTTATCTTTATTCCACAATGTCTTTTACAGTGTGTGGATATTGGCTCCAGCAGTCCTGAGTCAGCACAGTTCTTTGTAAGGTGTTACTGCTATCAGTGTGATCTGCTACATTCTGTAGATGCAGTTTTGTAGGAAAACGTCATCTTGCTAATGAACACAAACATATATTAAGGAGAAAAAGGAAGACCCCGTTTCATTTGGGAATAAAAGCTTTTGTCATGGAGGCTTTGTAGCCTTTGTAGCTGAATCTTCTGTCTCAATGACACAAAGTAAGAGGGAAGATAAAGTGTTATGTTTTGAGAGTCAAGAAAACCTTTCGAAATGTACAACAGGCCTTTGTCTTTTTAATTACCCGAAGTGGACTGTTGAAAGAAGTGGGATGATGGAGAGGGCAAAGAGCAGCTCATGATTTCTCAGAGCTGAACTTGCCTAAATCTGCAGAGGCAGAAAACACATTTTTCCAGTTCATTAAAGGCAGCAAGCTGTCAGTCAGATGTTTGAGCCAGCTCAGTTGAGAGAGGGCACATGCTTTGGTTGTTTACACAGAAATCCTAAGACTGGTGGAGGAACACTTTCACAGCCACTGTTGGCAACACTTAACACAGTGGCACATAACTTTGATTTCAGTCATCCTTCCTGCTTTGGACCTACTTTGCCATGACATCATAAACTGGCTCAGAGGGATAAAGAGCACCCTCGGCTTTTCAGTATTTCAGAACTAAAATTTATGTCTTGTAGTCTACCTGGTATTGTATGTGTTTATCTACCCCTTAAATCTGAGAGTTACTGCTCCTAAGAATAAATTATGTAATGGGAATCTGTAGTACTGAAATAGAATGGTTTCCTGTAAATCCATTCTTTTCCCTGCTGCATGCTCCAATATGAGGTACAGCTATCATCCTACTTCAGGGAAAAAGAACTGCCAGGGCAAGTGGAGGAAAGAGATTAAAATTTTAAGAGGATTTAAGAATTCCTGACAAAATAGTTTTTGCCTCATGCTTTTCCAAAACATGAGAAGCACAAAATGAAGTGAGAGAAGAAAACAAACAGAGCAAAACAAAACCCAGAAACATGGAGCTGTAAGAATGTATGAGGTGTTGGGGTTCTTTTGGTCTATATTTATTTGCATATGGGATTTGAGAAGCATCTTTGAGCAGTACAGAGCTGCATGAACAGCACTGCATGTAAGAGTGTAGAAAACATTAAAGAGCTCTAATGAGAGAAGTGGAGCAGAACCTGGGACTAACCTGAGCTACCGTTCCCAAAACACTGTGATGTCCTACAGAGATGACATCAAATGGAAAACAGCAATTTGCTGAGAGGGAGAAAAATACCCTAAGGTGGCAACACTCACTAATCCCCTGTGATAAGCCATAATAATATGCTGTAAGTGTCACAGCATTGGAGTAATAAAATATTTTGGTGGAAGTATTGTGAAAGACCTACATGTATTATCTTAATGAAAACAAATGTTCAGCCAAATTAATAGTTATGAAAATGTTAATGGCTAAAATGGTACTCAGAAAGATATCTTCTATTAATTTCTGCTATATCATGTAGTAGCTCCTGAAAAAAAGAATAGCTTTACTGATTCAAGGGTTTTGGAGATGTTTGTTGCTATTTTCCATATGTCCTATGAATTGTATTAATTGTACTTTCAGTAGCAAGCAAGCTGATTTGCAGATACAGAGACTGAAACTTAGAGTAAGAAGTACAGGACTCCAGTGGCATTAATACTGTCCACGGTTGAATAGAAATAAATCCAGAGCAATTAAATTTAAAGGCAATAGTTTCTTTAGAACTTATTTTAATTGCAATACCTTTTCTCTTCAATGGGTTTCCTTTTTTTATTGCTACTTATTTATCAAGAGTCTTGTAACCTGAGACCATTAAAAAGGGAATCAAGAATTAAATATTGTATTTTTGTGACTCTTACTTGAATATCTGCTGCCTGAAAGTCAGCCTGTTGTGGTAGCAGGGTTTTTGTTGGTGCTTGTGGGTTTTTTAGGTTGCTTGGGGTTTTTTTAAATAATTCACAGTGAAAGTATGCAAAGAGAGTCTCTTAAGTGGTGGAGATTTATCCAAAACAAATAGTATCTATATTACACTAAAATATGTATGTGTATATATATATACACATATATATATTATTTATTTGATTTGTAAGATCCAGTATAAGATTTTCCATAATACAGCACACTGAAGAGCCATGAAAAAAGCTGCTCTTTGAGGGAAGCGCCAATGCACCTTGAAAATGAGAAATTAAAGAATCATAATTTTTATTTTTATCATGGGTTTTAACATTTTCATGCATTTGTGATATGAATGTGGAGCAGGTGGAGAAAGTGTAGTTGTACTTGATGTGCACATTAAATAGACCCTGTGCATTGTGGAGCGTATTTCTTATGTATTTGTTATGGTGCAGTTTTACCTATTTTCCATTGAAGTACCTGGACAGAAAGTCCCATGGAAAGATATGGGATTTTGAGACAAGAATCTGTTGCAGAGCAGTGGCATTCTTTCTAAAACTGTATTTATCAAGAACCATGAGGTAGATGTTAAGTATTTAGGATGCAGTGTGCATAAAGAAGTGAAAAGAGGGAAACATGTATTACTTTTTAGAAAGGCCAGACTTGTTGCCCAGAGCAGTCAGAGAATTCATGCCATGAAGAGAATGAGGTGAATGAGGAGAAAGAATGCTGTAGTTTCTTGACGGTGTTTCGGTTCCATTGTCTGTGCTCTCTTTGGGAACCAGGGACAGTTTCATGCCCATGAGTACAAATATGTTCCTTTAATAAAAGGAAGGAAAAAAAAAACTTACATCTGTAGGTCTGTCTATTAGATGGCTCTTAATGGTTGTGAACAACGATATTGTGAAATCATTACATGCTCATTCCAGAAAATCTCATATGCATTCTAAGGAATAGGAGTGCTGGTCCAGCAGTGGGCATAATTTAGCCCAGTTCTGAGCAGTGGGGAGTATTTGCTGCAGAGGCCTGCACAAAACTCTGACTGCATTCATCACCCTCAGTCTTCCCAATGTGAAGGATTCTGCAGTAAATCTCTTTTGCTGGATGGGGTGAGGAGCTGCCATGATTTTTTGATCGCATGAGGAGCACATACTCGAGACTTGGATGCTATATTCACATTGGTGGTACTTGTGCTCTTGATAGTGATTCTTCATTGCTCCAGCTCCTTCTGAATTAGTTTCAGGGCACTGCCATCCACAGATCTTACTGAGTGCAGTAGCTCTTCATTAGCTCTTCCAGGCCACCACAGCTGTGTTGTCACTGTATTATCATCAATTAATTTTTGTCTGTTATTTTTGCTTTTGTGCTTTTTAAGCTTTTCACCCAGCTACAAATAACACATTAAAAAATGGAAGCTCGTTGGGTTGTTACTGGACCATATGTCTTGAGGAAAAAAAAAGTGCTGTTAATACTTTTGACAGTGTTGTAGAAGTTGGCAACATGCTCATATTCTGTGTGTTCTTGACAGAAAGGCAGGCTTACTTTGACATTTATATTTTGACACTCTGAATTATTTGGCTGACATGCATATTAAAAACAAAACAAGAAAAAACTCCAAACAACAACCAAAAAGCCCCCAAACTCTAATCTTTCCGCTGCTAATATCTAAACAAAGAAATGAGAATCACATTAAAATATACTAGTGTCATGAGACTTCTGTTATGGTCAAGCACAGGTATAAAAACCCATTGTCCCAGATTTCTCTCTTCCCATTCCAGTCTTCAAGTTTGTTTCCATGTGGATTTGTCTCTTAATTTTTTTAATTTTATGTGACCTTCGTTTTCCCATGTTAACTTCCTTTCCTTTTTTTGCACCATCTACCATAAAAATTAGTCTCTCCTAAAACAAATACACATTTGTTGGATTGATGAATTGGGTTTTATTGCACTTTGCTGCTCTCAATTACAGCATGATGATGCAAACAATGAGAGAGTGTTTTAATAATAATTAGTTCAGCTGCAAGAGGTATTCCAGTAGCTGGAACTGTAGTGGTAACAATATTTTCTGTAATGTTTAAGGTCATTATAGAAATCTTTTGCAATAGTAGCAAGGGCCTCTGGCATTACCTTTAATCTACTGGCTGACAGATCACTTGTCATCTGCTGATGGTGACCAGTTACTAAAGGGTGAGTGCAGTTATGCTTCATCATAGCTAGAAGTTGTCTTCTCTCTTTGATAACTCAGTTGAAGGGAGTGAAAAAAGACTCTTATTGTCTTAATCTGTACCACCCTAAATAGCTACGTCATTTGAGTAATTTATTTTTTCAACTGTCAAAGTGCTGAAAAAAAAAAAAAAGAAGGAAAAAGGGAAAGCTAAAGGACCTTAGAGGCACTGCTTAAGCCACCAACTGCAGTCCTGTGCTCTTTGCTTAATTTCAGTAGTTTGGTTCAATACATTTTCCTTTAAATTACTTTTCTGTTCAATAAGTCTCTTCTATGCTCAGAAAATAATCTGCTTTTAGTTGATGTTTGCAATTTAAATGTATGATTTGGTAACTCTTATGTTAGGGAACTTTTTGTGTTTGTCAGGTAAACAGAATCATTGACTACATGTGATACTTTCTTAAACAGGCATCAGGAGGAAAGAGTGTCAAATGCAGAAGAAAAAGTAATAAGAAAAAGTCACTTTATAAGTTATGGATAAAGGTTATTTCTAGAAATGAAATGCCAGTGATTTATTTTTAACCAGTTGATCCCACTTCGTTCATCTGCCTTCAGACACTTCAGTTATTAATGTAATGCAAATAATAAATCATTCACATTCTCTTTACACTTGTCAGACACATTTCTATACTGTCTGTTTTGGCAGCAGTAGTGATGAAATACACTTATTGACTGCAGTCACCGCAACCTAAATAGATATCTGTCTTTCCGTAACACCATGTAATAGTAATTTGTGGATTTTATCCCTGAAATAAATCTACTTGAAAAATTTTTCTACCATAGGCTTTAATGTTCATTTTTATTCTAGAATGGTTTTGTTAACTTTTGGTATACTTACAGAAGGCAGGAAGGTGATTTCCCACACACAATATTCCTCTGAATATATTTTGCTGTATTTTCTAGTTGTTTCTTAAAACTCGTATTTGTTCTTTTTCTATCAGTTGAAAAAAAATCATTTGCTCTTTTTTTAAATGTGGTATAAAAGGAGCCTGGGATAATGTAGGCATTTTCCCCTTCATCCCAGTGCATGATCCATCTAATTTTTTTTGAATCATTATCTTCTTTCCAGGTTACTCAGAGGACTTCTTCACTTAGTTGTAGTTATTCTTTGAACTGTAGAAGTTACTAAATGAAATAAGAAATTTTAATGGGGAAGTTCTCAGTATTGTGGTCTCTATTCTGCAACCTGTGTCTTTATCCTGTATGAAATAGAAATAATAATTGCATAAAAAAATAATTATGTTAGGAAAGGTATTGGTTGGTAAAAAAGTGGATGGATGTCTTTGTCCTAGACTGTGGAGTTATTTACTTTCTTATTCCCCTCTCCCTTCTTTATTTTTAACCTTGATTGTGTCATTGTACAGACAAACTTTGCAGATACAGTTCAACAGGGGACACAAAGTGCTCCAATGTGTTCTAGCCTGTAATTTGCTTATTAGCATGTGCTTTGAGGATATGTGATGGTGGAAAGCAGGGGAATGCCCCAAGAAGTCTGTGAGAGCGTGACAAGTCTGCACTAGAGCCTTCTTCTGGAGCCCAGACTTGAGCAGGTTTGCTGGCAGGACTTGTGACCCTGTGGGGGACCCACACTGGAGCTGTGTGTTCCTGAAGGACTGCACCCCATGGAAAGGACCCACACAGGAGCCGTTTGTGGAAAACTACAGCCTGTGGGAGAATTTCATGGAGGACTGTCTCCTGTGGGAGTGACCTCACACTGGAGCGAGGGAAGTGTGAGGAATCCTCCCTGTGAGAGGAGGAAAGCGTGACAAGAGTTTGATGAACTAACCAATTCACTGTCCCACTGCACTGCTCATGGGAATGAGGTGGAGAAATAAGGAGTGAAGTTAACTCTGGGAAGAAGAGAGAGGTGGGAGGGAAGGTGCTTTCAGGACCTTATGTCTCGTTGTCCTTCTCTGAGTTGGTTGGTAATAAACTGAACTAATTTTCCTAAGTCTGTTTTGCCTCTGACAGTAACTGATGAGTGACCTCTGCCTGTCCTTACCTTGACCCATGAGCAGCTTTGGGCACCTGGTGTCAAGACATGGTCAACCACAACATCTTTCTACCTTGTCTTTACCCAAGCAGTCTCTGAAGGTTTCTCTGAGTGCATCTCCCTCTCTCTACGCCATTCTTGCTCTGCAGATTGCATTTTAGGTGAGTTGCAGTGTGTTTTGGAAGCACTGGGCTTATGGTACACGCAAGTGTGCGGGTACTTGGTAGGACAGAAGTTAATTGCCAAACTGAGTTGATCAATATTCTGTTAAGAAACTTCTGATTTAACATACAACTGAAGAATTTGTAGGCATTTGTGAGAATAAATACTGGATGTATTCAAGTCATAGTTTTGCTTGAGCTATAGGTTTCTTTCCTGATGTCATGTAGTCTATTAGAATAATCTGACACACATTCATGAAGAGATTTATTTTACTCAGAGGAAGCTGTGCATAAAGTGATGCTGTAGAATTTTAAAAACATCCTTGGTATCTCTTCCCCATTAAGATTTTACAAGGCACTCTGTGAATTTTTATTTAACTAAGTAGCTTTTATAATTTGATGTGGCATGGTTTCCTTCAGTCTTTGACTTAGCCAATACACTTCATTTTCCAAAGATAAACAGTATGCAAAGACCTAAAAAACTAAAGAATTCATGAATGTAGGAAGAGAATATTATGTCTGCAGAAGCAAGTACTTGGAACAAAAAGAAAAAGTCAAGTTGTGGCTTCCTGGGCAATTTTAACTACTTTACCCTATCTCCTCTCCTTTCATGTGTAACTATTTCAGAGTTAATTTTTTTTCAACGGATTGTAAACTTTTTTTACGTCCATCACGGGGGGTGTTTGGTGTGCAAAATGTCGCTTTTTCCTTTCTATATCCCTACTACATTTTTGTATGCTAATTAAATTATATTCCATGCAAAATGACCTATTTATCTGTGGGGTTTTGAGGTGAATGACAGTGCAGCATCTTTGTGCTTCACAAAATTCACTAATTTATTTTAACGATACTCCTTGGTGTACTACCTGCATTATACATTTGGTAACTTAGACACAAAGGAGGAAAACCAGCATCAGAATTTTTAGCATATTTAACATCAAACAGACATACTGTCAGATTCAACTGTGTTGACAGGAACATTCTGCAATGAGGTCTTTAGCTCATTATTAAACAGAACTCTAAGCTGGCTGTCAAATATTGTAGATGATTATGGCTTGTATGAAATACCTCATATAATTTCAGTATTTCTTTTCTAGAAAGGGATATATCTATCTTGGTGAGTTAAGACAAATAAGATTATTCACAGACCCTGCAGCCCTGTCATGGTTTTGCATAGGCTCCTCTTTGCTGTTGTGTGTCACTTGCATACCTTGATGATTTTAAATTAAGTAATAGTCATAGGCTGCCTCAGTTTTTATGTAGCCCCACACAGGCTTAGTGTTTATAATTGTTTTTCTCAGATTGCCATGCCAGGGCCATACTTCAGAATCAAAAAATAGGTGAGTTATTGTTAGTAGCATTTGTCTTCAGTGGTGTATATGTGCTATATACCAGAAAAATCACAGCTTTTAGATTTGCTCTGGATGTTCCTATGGCACATACAGTCTTGGAAGTCTGTCAGTGCTTACAATAAAGAGGCTCTGATGTGAAGTTAATAATGCAGATTGGCATTTAGGAAGTCACTGTTTTCTCATCTCTATGGGTTGATGATGATTTTCTTTAGGACTAATTAGCAGGGTTATTAATCCAAACAATTAAATTCTCTTCTAACACTACAGCTGTCTAATTAACGAATCTATTAATTAATCAGTGGGTTCGCCAGATGTCTACTGAGATACTGTCCCTAGAGCAGCAATATTAGCTGTTGAATTTTTGTAATCCAAGAACTAGAATCTTTCATTTGTTTGATCGTATATGAAGCAGGAGCCTGATTTATTAAAACTGTATCTTTTCCTCTGAGTAAAAAGCTGTTTTTATTGGTTATTTTTCACCTGACATACTTGTGACGAGATAATGTGTCATTAAAATCTAAGGGAATAGTATTCAAATGCTTCCTTTCCAATGACTCAGAAGAAGCTCTTGCAGAAATGCATGTTACCATACAAATGTGCAAATAGCTTAATTGCTTTCAATTTCAGAAACATACTTGCCTTGTGCCAGTAAGTCATGAGCTTACCACAGTGGTCTTATCTGTGGCATGCTGCCTTGCAGTGTAGCTTGAAAATGCACTGTCATTTGGGTCAAGTCTGGCAAAGTCAGCCTGTCTGATTCAGTCGGACAGATATCATTTATCAGACAGGAATGAGAAGTGTTTTGACCACATGCTATATACACAGGTTTGAGCAATAAAAAGAAAGCCTCTCTGCATACTGCAATATGTAGGATATACTGTGTGTGCTGTGCTGGTCTGCTTGGTTTGTAACTTGAAAAAAAGTGGATTTTTCAAAGATAACCATTAAAACTCGGTATTTGGCATCTTTTCTTTCATGACTAAAGCAGTTGTCAGTTTATTCAGTAATGAAATCGTAGTCATCTAAAAGTACTGAAACTGATGTTCATGCTTTCCTTTCTGTTCTGTAGAAGCCGAGGAATAAGTGACCTCATCAGTTCTAATTATCATACAACAGGCTGGGATGTAATTGCTAAGTTACCATGGCTGCATTTCTGCTAGCACATTGTCTTCCTCAGCAACAAGGACCTATTTTATTTCTCTTCTCCCTCCTTCCACTTAAAATTTCCTCCCTTTTAATTTATCAGGTACAAAAGAAAGTAAGGAGGAGGAATTTAAGCCTCAAGGCAATTGTATTCATTTTAGTTAAATCCTAGAATGCAAACCACACCTCCTCTATTCCTGTGTTGCTGTACACAGCACTCCAAAAACTTGCCAGCCCACAGCTGCCAGTGTTGCTGTATTATTGGAACATATGCAGAGTTGGCTGCTCTTCCCAGTGGATGCGTCCTTGCTGAGGAAGGTGCTATACTGTGACAGGACAGTGTCAGAGGAGCCGAGGGTGTATGTTCTCAATTGGACTTTGTCCGTACTGCCATTTTGCTGGGGGCTCGTGCTGTTTGGGAGGGTAGTTTTACTGAGGTGACAGGCTGGGTTTTGCCAGCTGGCATCAAACTTATGCAAACTACTGGCAACAAGAAACAAGTGCTTTGAATTAAGCATTATAGGTGTTCAGACCTGAGCAAAACTGGCTATGTAGGAAACACCTTGTTCAGGTTCCTTCAGCTTCTGTCCATTTTATTTACTGTTAACACAGATATTTTAGGGAACTTGGAGATTAAATTGGCTTGGTTTCCAGCTGAGTTCTGGGAACTGAAGACTGAGCCAGGATATAATTCTGTTTCTAGCTATAGACTGAGCTAAAGATAACTGTTAAGTGTTCATTGTCTGGACTATGTCGTGCAGAAACCTACAGTTGCACTATATCAATAGCTGTCTGCATGTGACTAACCACACAAACAGGACTATCTGGAAAACAGAATGCTGGACAACCAAGGAAATAAATCCTGAATCTATTAAAGGAAGAAAATAGAAAACCTGTCTCTATAAAACTCTTTTGAATTGGGAAGACCCTTAGTCTTCTCCAAGGGCAAAAGCTTTATTTAGCTCATCTTTAAGAATTCTCAGTATTCCTATTCCTCTAAATTCTTGTGCTGGGATTTAAAAGACAAATCAGACCAATAGATAATTGAAAAGCTTTCAGTGGCAGTCGAACAGGTAGTATTTTGGTGTTTAGTATTTTTCTTTCTTCTAATTTACATAATGTTTCTAGCCTTATAACTGAAAATAAGTACTTTAAAAACACCAACAAATAATTTCTTTCCCTTCCGCCCCCTACCCTCCCCCCAAAAAAGCCCCAAGGAAAACCTTAGCTGTCTAAGCACTTACTAGAAAAGAGTAACCAGCAACACTGGTATAATTTGTTTTAGGAGTGGAGAGCTTTGTGTAGTTGCATCTTAAATATTTTCTTTGACTAAAGAATCTTTGAAATCTTGCTAATCAGAAGTTGGAAAAACATTTGTCTTTCTCACACATACCTGCTCTCCTCCTTGATTCCCTCTTCTCCCCCTAAATCCTCCTCCCCCATCTTCTAAGCTCAATTCATTACCTAGTTTTAAAATGCTACTGAATATCACTTGCTCTTATATTAGCCCTTGTATATACTGCAGATTTAAGGCAACAGTGCTAAGATTTGTTTGAGTAGTAAAGTAAGATGAGCAAAACTCACCGTCCACCTACATTTATCTTGACTTTCCACTGTGTCATAAAGATTTTCACTCCATGGTTCACAAGTTATTGATGGTCTGGGAAGTATGCGGCAAGTATTTGATCCTTAGAGACCTAACTGATTGTATGTGTCCTCTTCATTTTCAATTTTTAAATTGCATTAAAAGGAAGACAAAACCACATTGCTAATATTGCTCTCGTACGTCAGCAACTTAGTCATTGAAAAGATGTTATACGACTTGTGAAAGGAAAAGGAAAGTTGTCAGTTCCTATGAAAGGAAAGATCTTTGCATGTAAGACTATGTTAAGACATAGCCTGTAGTATAAAAGCATTTGAAAAATCCTGCTATCCCACCTAGACCTCAGTGTGTTCATGGATTCAAATGCATGGACCAGTGCAGTCCAAAACCTGCATCTAGAAGTTTTCAGAGGCAGAATTAAGATCTGCTGATCTACAAGACTGTTTGTATTATGTGATTGTATTTTGTTCTTTTGAAATTGTTTTCTGGCAGTGGAAGCAAAGGTCTGGTTTTTAATCTTGGCTCTATTAATATCTTGATTTTTTTACCCTTTTTTTGTCCTAACCAAAGCTGTATTAAAAATATTTACCTCAATCTCTTTTGTCGTGTTTAAAAAAAAAGCACAACATAACTATCACTGCTGTATTACTCTGCACCTTACACTAGTGCTAATAAGATTACTTTATTAAGACAGAACTTTTTCCCTATCTTGTTTAAATCTTTTCTGTATTACAGATTTCCACATTAAATACTGAAGAAACACAGTTTTGTTATCACCACACTTAATTAGAAACTTCCTTTTAGAATGGACAAAGTAGATAATTTGTTGCATTGAGCTCCATTTTTTGCTAGGGTGAGAGATCCCTGAAGGGCATAGATTAAAAGTGTATCTCAAAGGTGAGAGTATTTCAAGAAATAGTAATCTGTGTCCGTGGAGACACAATAAAGAGGCTCTGACACCTGCCAGGTTCAGCAGAAAGAAGCAAATGACGTCGGTTTATTGACACTACGTTATTCTTATACACATTCCAATACTGCAAGGGATTGGAGAGCATGTTACTTCCTTCTCCATCTTCACTGGAGAAGAAAGGTGCCCATCCAAGTGGTTTTATCACAAAAGGAATGAAAAACAGAAAATACCGTTAAGTAAACATCGGCTTTATTTACATAAAACTGTGTGAGAAAATATCTGACTCCAAGGTTAAAAACAGAAGGCTTATTGTAAACAAGGCGACAGTAATCTTTATCTCCCTGACAAACTTTTGTATGTGCTTGAATTTTTCACTTCCTTACTCTGTTTCATTCCTTTGACATTAGCTGTTTGTAGTGTTTAGGTGCACTTTTACTCCATCAGGATATCTCCAGTAGAGTAGATTCTTGCTACATGAATAACAGGCTGGGCAATGGGGATGTGCCAGCCAAATTTCCAAGCAGGCATAAATAAATAAATTCCAAAGTAGGTCTCATAGAAATGGAAATGTGTCTTTGGTCCCATTTCTTCAAAGAGTAGGACAGCATGGAGGCTATGCTATGTTTGGAAAAGACAGGTTTTTAAAGACCAATTCAGTTTGAACCTTCTGGTTTTTGATGTACGTGCTAAGGATCTTTGAAATATGTTTTTGTTCTTCCAGCCTACCTAAACACAGCTGCTAGAATGTCACGTCTGTGCTGAATGAAAGTGGAAGGACCCCTTAGTCTCCTATTCAAGCAGACTCTCTCAGTATACCGGGAGTGCATGATACTTCAGCACTTTAAATAAACATGCTGCGTCAGGCATACTTGATCAAAGGTAGCCTTCTTCTGATTAGGGCAGGTATGCTTAGTGCCTGCTTTTTCAGAAGTGCTGAGCATCTACAAAGCTCTGAGTCCCTTGGATTTGCGAAGACTCAGCGTCTTTGGAAGTCACACCACTAGCAATGACAAAATTAGAGTATCCAATTACGTGATCTCATTATAAGTCCAGTTAAATTATAGATGTTAGCATACTTATAGACTCAGGTAATCACATGAATGCATGCTTCCATTGAAATCAATAAATGTTAAATTACTCAGTGCTTTTAAAAATCCAATTAGGCACTGAGACAGCTGAATAACTGGAGAAATTTGATGTATGGGAACATGAATTTATATGAATGGTACCCATTATGCTAGGAGACTGTGAAGAAAAGCTGAGGAATGAAATGCCCAGTCAATGGGGCATTCAGTGGCTAACTCGCAAGCTGCTTTAAAGCCTAGGATTGCTGCTTCTGCTTTCACAAGTTTATGGTCCATATGTGGGAAGAGAATAACTTGGCATACAGCAACCCTGAAGCCCAGCTGAATGTTTATAATATTCAACACTCTATTGCCCTTGGCAGAGAAGTCTAAATATTGACCCACTGCCATACTTTGTAACCACTTTTAACCAAATGCTCTTCTCAGATATGGTCATGCAATGCCATTAGGTTCGGTGGATGGAACCTAATAAACATAAAAGGGGCAATATCTGGAAAAGCAGGAAATCTTTAGAGGGGGTTTTTTTCATTATCAGTATATTTCACTCAATTTTCTTTTTCTCCTGATCTTTGTGAAATATCAAAACCTAAAATATTCTATTTCTTGTTTGTAAGAAAGAGTTTGTCCCTTTGGAAGGAAGGGGTAATTATGGATGGTAATCAGAAATCCTGAGTGTGAGAAGTCCCATTGCAGTGTTAGTGAGGAGATTCTTAGCCAACATGAGTCAGACGAGACAGTGCAAAGACAGGCAATTTCATTTGTCTGGCAGATGTTCAAAACCTTATTTCAAGGGCGTGCCTAGAAGCCTTCAGTGAATATTGGATGTATTAACATAGCTACTCTTTTAATTGTTTCAAAAAAACCTCAAAGCATTACAGC
The DNA here is from genome assembly GCA_013397175.1 of Platysteira castanea. NCBI lineage: Eukaryota > Metazoa > Chordata > Aves > Passeriformes > Platysteira > Platysteira castanea. The sequence goes on from VYXC01004591.1 coordinate 349,333, forward strand.
TACCACTTGGCTATCAGCTCCCCATGAACTTTTCCAAAACACAGCCACAGGTAATAGCAAGAAAGTTTTTCGTCACATATTATCAGAAAAGTATTATGTCTTAGTTTCACCTTATTGAAATGAGTGGTATATAGAAAGCGATTCAGAAATGTATTTGAAATTTCCTTCAGTTATGTGGTAGTTGTCTTGCTTTGCCTTGACTAGATAGGAGAGCTTTTTCAAACTGTATTTTTAAGAACTTAAGATGCTACGAGACTTTTATAGTAAAAATTTTATAATGTGGTCAGTTAACACAACAGTAAAAGGTGTAAGATGCATCGCTTAAATGTTTGAATACAGAAACTCCTAAAATGAAGGATTGAGTTACAATTTTGTATGGTCTGAATATGTTTATTTTCTCATTTAGTACTAATTGCAAAGCTATAAATTTCTACCTAAAAAACATGTGGTGAAATGCAGCTAAATTAGTGTATGTTGCTGCAAGGCTATTCCTTTTTCTTAGGGGGAAAATGAGAAGTGAGGAGGGGTGGGTCTGAGGGCTTTGTGGTGGTACTCTCTTGATGGGGAGCAATGTGGTTTTTAGGGCCATTTAGCAAAGCTTTCAGCCTTCACATTATTTTAGTTTTCTTTTTGAAGATAAGGGTCTGGGTTAAGAAACACTGTATGTGCTTAGTGGTGATAACGTTTAATAGCACTGCAAACTGACCCCTGAGAATGGATTGTTCTGTATGACTTTTCCCTGTTGTGGGGCTTTTTTCTCAATGTCGCAGGTATTTTGAGATATGGAAATTTGCCACTGCTTGACTTGAGACAATTTTGCACCTCACTGGAATGACTTATGGCAGCCAAGATACAATACTTTCGGTGGGCCTAAGCACTACGTTTATATGTGTGTGTGTGTTAAACTTCCTGTTAGAATTGATTTTTCTTTTTTTTTTTTGTATTTTTAAGTTTTTGGACTAAACTATTGCACAGTTTCTGGAAATAAGATGAAGAGAAGAAATGTTTTACATTTAAAATAATTCCAGCAGTTAATAATAATAATTAGTTTTATCTACTGAGATCAATAACTGGAGCACTGCCTTGAAATTTAGGAGCAGGTGGCCTTTTTGTCAGGGATATCTCTTATAATTCAATTGCCAAATTACAAACTTTAAAGTCTGCCTGCATGGGCTGATAGAGACAAAAGGGAGATTTTTTCAAAAAAAGCTAATCTTCTCTGTAGTTAATGGGAGACAAGTTTTTCCTAGGCTGATTCAAAGGATCGAAGTTAGGTTCCTGCTGAGTTGCTCTCTTCCTTCATTACTTCTGGAAGAAGTCAAGAGAGAGAGCTCACTTGACTGAAGTTAGTACTGGTGAATTCTTGTCTCAAGGTTTCCTGAATTCTCTGAATTTGTGTGTGAGCATTTTTCTGCATATTTTAGTTCTGCTTGTGCTTACCGGTCTGTGCACATATCACCTCCTGCCCCGAGATACTTAGCATGCTTTAGCCTGGAGCAGTGTCATTAAAGCTGGATTCATTTTGCTGCAATTGCTGCTCCTGGCTGAGGAACTAGGATTGAAACTGAAATCATAGCCCCTGTTTTGCTGTGCTCTTGGTGAACCCTGTGCTGGCCCTGAGGCAATGCTGTGTAAGAAGCTGTCAGACAGGAGTGTCAAAGCAAGAGGGAAAGAACAGGGCTGAAGCATTTTAGTGGCAGCAGAACAGGGCTGGGAGGAAAAAGAAATAGTAATCCTGAGAGTTCATATCTTTTTGTGATACAAGGGAGGACAGGGATTAGAGAAAAAATCAAAGCCCAGCAAACTTAAACCCCGATAACCCAAAGCAAAAAAAACCCCCTTGGTACTTCAACATATAATTAAAACCCCTGCTCTTATGTATTCTTTTACTTTTTCCTATGTTGTTGCCCACTGCTTTTTAACTTCAGATTTCCGTAATAAGCCTGTTTATGCTGAAATGTATGAGAGAATGGTGCTTTTGTGTGTTGAATGTGCTTTGACATAATTTATCTAGAACTTGACAGCAATTCCATCCTTGATGATTAAAAAGGCATTAATGATATGGGTACTTGTCAAGACTGGATTATGGCCATCTTCATTTTAGTGAAAGGGCAATGGAGTGACTACTGAAAACATATGTGAAGCACGCATTTTTGCAATGAATTATTGATTGTTCTTGATAGAGGAAATATGAAATTGTAATGTCCGGGAAACAAAATATAAACACTCCTGGATATTTTAATCAGGCATATTTTGGCATTGTTAATGTAAGATAAAAAGCTGTACATGATACAAAGTAATTTTTTTAAAAGAAGCATAATTCAGTTTAGGAAGGAAAAAATGGATGTATGTGGGTTTTATATTTATTAAGCCATAATGCACTATGGCTTATGTAACATGCAAATAGATCTCTTCAACATGTACATGAGCATTTGCAATTACCATCAGATAAAGTGATGATCATTCAGCTAGATACCAAGCATATGGTTGACATTACATCTATAACAGTTCTCAGAGCTTGAAAATTTAAGCATACACTAATGCTGATTTAATTTCATAGCTATTTAGCTATTTTTATTTGATAAATTGAAATAGGTGGTGTCTTGGGGAACCAGACTAAAATCTGATCTGTAAAGGCTTATTATCTTTACATAATGCTTTATAGATACTGCTTTGCTGTGGCAGTCTCTTCACAGATTTTTATCTTGTAATGTCAGAACAATTAATGGGAAAATAATAATTTAAGGATACTTCATCTTACTTGCCTACAGTTTGTTAATGAGCTTCTGTCTCTATCTCTGGAAGTTTTTAAGAGGCATATGTGAGGAAGGAGGGAGTGCAGTGTTGCTGCTGCTTTAGTAAGGTTTCAAGAAAATTGTAACCATGAACAGTTATTTCTACATACACATATCTAATCTCGGAAGCATGCAGCGTGAGATGCAGTAAACACTTCCTGCTCACCATAATTTGTATCTCTTCCAGCAGGAGATAAACACAAAATATTAGGGTCTGGCATTTGCCGAATTTTGCCTAAATATGTAGAGATACTTTCAGGGTATGTTGATCTCTAAAATTGGAGAAAAAAAAAATTCTTTCTTTCTTTTGCTGTTCATGTCATGCAATTGGAGAAAAGTGCAGAAAACCAGTTTTAATCCCTTTTAATTCTGCAATACATGTTTTACTTCTTGTTTGCATAAAACAGGCACTCTTTATCCATTTTCTTGATCATTACTGTACCAATGTGTTTTCCTGTTTGAAGCCTCATAAAGAAATCGTAGCTTTAATTCTGAGACATGATGAATGGGTGTTTCTGGGTTTTTAACACCTGATGTGAGAATTTAAAAAAGCCTTTATTTTATCATTTCTTCTTCAAACATTATTATAGTAAACCACAACAACGTAGTAGTTAGGAAGATCCAGCCTTGACGTTGTCTGGTCTTGTGGAATGACAAGCAGACCTCCATCCTGGGTTAGCCACATACTTTTGTTGGCACATTGGTTTTTGTGTTGCAGCACAGGGATTACAGGATTACATTGTCCACTAGGTTTGTAAATGATTCTTGTCTGGCTGCAAAGCAAGTATGTTGCAGGGATTACCTAAATTTTAGCTCTCCTTTTTAGCCTTTTTGTTTATTAAAGGCAGTAATTTGGAAAACTGCCCCTCATCTCCTCTATTTTTTCTAGCTGAATAGTTTTTTGCATAGCTGGTAATTTCTCATATAAATATCTAAGCATAGATGTCTTCTAAGACATTTATGGGTGTTATGTGCCAAAATACCCTAATTAGCTTACTAGAAAGTGTGATCATTATGTGTACAAACATTATCAAGCACATGACTGCTTCTTGTGACTTCAGCTTCCCCCATTTGGCAATAATATGGGATAATCTGCTTCCATTTAAGCAGTGCAAAGGGAACTAACTTGCTTCCTGCTCCCTGGCCAAGCAGTAACGTTTGAAGTGAGTGTGTGTGTGGTGGTAGGGTAAGTAAAGACCACTTTCCTGTGGAAAGGAGAAGAGTTTGGTCTGCTGTGCTCAAAATAAAGGGAAGCAACCTGCCCGAGCTACAAAGTAACTGTTGTCAGGACAGCAAACAGTCTCCTGTCTGGTTGGATTGTGCGAGAATGCGAGCAGCTACATTTTAGATACAATGTGTAGAGTAAAATCCATTCAGTTTTGCAATAAACATTAGCTTTTTCATTGCAAAATGATAATTTACAGAGTCTTGGTTGGTTTTTTTTCCAGTTGTTTCTGTTAGTATAAGGTTCCTGTGTTTAGAGAGAAAGATCTTTTTTTCTGGTTTTAGATGGCTGTGTGTTTATTCTTTACATGAAAAATTTTTAAAATAATGAGAGTATTTGGGGATTAAAATTCTTCTCTGACTGAAATCAGTCAGCAAAAATCATGAGCTTGCCTGGGAAGAGTATCAGGCCAATAATGGGTAGGAAAAAGCTGGTTTCACTTGTGCACAAGCCTACAGCGTTTTCTCATACAGCAACTGCTGGGAGGTTGTATGTGGTCAGCACCACACTGGTAGCCTTGGGCTGACTGGAACTGCTTCAAACAGACCTAAATATCACCAGATACAGAGGAATCTGTTGCATGTTCCCATTGTTCCTGCTCGTAAGAAGCAATTCATGCGTAGGCATAGGCAGGCATAAGAAGTCTGGCTATCTTTAGGTTAGGCTGCAATGACAGTTTTAGCAGGTCTGCCACTAACTTAAAATTCAAAATAATGGTATGCTATACCCAAACCTGTTATACCTCTGTGATTTAGACCTTGCTGAGAGTTAAGCCAATATAACAAGTTGTAAGGCCTCATGTCAGCATTTTGCAGCTTAATAATCACAAAACATTAGACTCACAAGAACTGTTCTTAATACAAGTCCAAGCATACAGTGAAAATTGTTTCCTGTAGAAACTCTCTTGAAATATTAACTGTGATTATTCCACTATTGTAAGTAGTTAGATCCTATCTAGTTGAAGAATTTTGTGGTCATCTAAGTAACTATTGAGTGGAGAGAACTGTGAGAGAAAATAGACTCTTTCCCCATCTGGTAGGTTTAAAAGAAAAATTATGGTAAATGAGAGGGTTTATGTTATCATTTATTGATGATATTTTTATGCCTCCATCCGCATCTTAAATTTGAAAACATCAGTGCCTCAGGAAGCTAACTCATTTCTCTGTAGGTGCTAAAATTTCCATAAATGTGTAGTATGAAATCTGATAGATTTGTTTTTACTGAATTGAGATGTAAGTGAGACTGTATTAACTTATTATTGTAATAATCCCTCTGCTAAATTGGGTTCTGCATATTTTCTCACTATTATGTTGCACTATGCATTGTACATATTTTAAATATGTAACTCTGCAATTGACTGGGAATAGTTGTGAAGAGGTTGTTATGGTCTCTCTTGCGTGAGTAATACATCTTTACAAAACAGAATTAGGTCATTGGCACACACATTTAACAGTGATTTAGCTCAAACAGAAGCACTGGAACTGAGGAAAGAGCAGCTTTCTGTGTCCTGAGATTCTCCTGACTTTTCATCTTAGGGCTACATGTTATGGCTACCACCCTTCCTCTGGAGGACAATGAGATCCTTTTGGCTGGGGTTTAACTTTTTCTCCTGGGAAGTGACACACCAGTCAGCTCTGGGGTATTGCCATGGCTGTACACTAAATCAGTAATGCAAGAGGTAAGAAGTTCAGAAGTCCAGACTGTTATGTGTTACTACTGAACTTCTACTTCCTCTGTTACAGCTAATTGAATAACATATAAAGGTCAACTATCCGTCCAAAACTGGTAAGGAGTTTTAAGTTTTTATGAGAACCAGCCTTACATTTTTGAAGGATTTCAGTGGTGTGAAATTATTTACCAAAATGCGTTACTGATACAGGATGTTGGCTGGCTGGAGTGGCACTTGTCCACATGGGTGCCTCAGTAAAGGTGTGATTTGCTTAGTCTGTGTGTGTGGTTGTCGCCCCACTCTGCAGGAAGCACTGCATCAGCACAGTGTGGAAAGCCACGCGCACAGATCTCAGTGTTCCTGCTCCTCACTCCCTGCTCTGGCTTGAGTGTGAAATGGCTGTATAGAGTATTACATTTAAGTCTCCTTTCTTTTGGCTGCAAGAGACCCTGTTCATGCTGGTTCTTTGTTATTCAGGAACAGTTCTATGATGCTTTCAGATTTTAAAGATGACTTCACGTGGCCTCTGGTTACATTCCCGCTGATGGGAGTGCCCTCACTAGTGAGCTCAGAACACCCTGTCTGTAAGCTGCAATGCAAAACACGAGCACGTAGACTTTGTCAGACCTGCTCTAGTTTTTTGCATGGTTAGTTTGTTATTTCAGTCCCTAAATCTTGGTGAAGTAATTTTGTTTCCTAAGAGCTGTGGCTATGAAAAGTTCAGAGCAGTGCCCCACAGTATGGAGGAATGGATTGGAGAATTTGTTTCCAGCAGTTACAATCTCTTCATGGTTATGCTGGTCAAAACAGAATAACTTCATTAAATTCAGTAGCTATATTCTGGACTGGCAAATAGAGAAGAATTGTCATTTGCTCCTTGAATATTTTGTTCTATGCTTAATGCCATGTCCCTTACAGAAGAGAAATTTCTATGTATTAAGAAAACCCCAGCAGCCTGGACTGTAGTAGTGGATTGCATAAGAATCTCAGCATGCTTTAAAAATAAATATATGAAGTAATGCTATATGTAGCAACTGTCATGTGGTTTAATCATAGTTTAATACAACTGAGTTCAGTCTGAGTCCAAGAGATAGTTATCCTATTAAAATCCAGTGTGATTACAGAGCTGTGTTCAGGAAAGAGGAGAAAAAAGGCTTGTCAGCTTTTGGCAGTGCTGAGGTGTTGGACTTTGATCAGAAACTCTGATTCCTGTGGCTTCTATTACACAGGAAAGGAACTTGTCTTGGCACATCTTCTAACGGGTTGTGAAAGATCTGTTGCTCTTGCCCATTGGAAGAACTTTCTTGACTATCGGACATCTTGGTTTGATTAAATCGTTTCAGAGAAGTCATGAATTAGAACCTGAGCATTCACAAGGATGGTTTTAATAATGAGTTTCCTGGCACCGTATTTCTGAAGCATGGGAGAATAACACTTCTCTGCCTAGCAGACATCTGGAAAGAAAAGCTTACTGAAGGCTATAAGATGTTGTACTAAACTGGAGATTAAAACATGGTAAAGGGATGGAAGGTTGAAATCGTTTGTATATGCAAACTAGAAGCTACTGTATATGATTTATTTTAATAAGCATATGAAACAATACAAATAGTTGAGATTTTATGTGTTTTCTTAGATTTTATTTTTCTATTTACAGTTGATATGTTGTTATTCCTCTCTTAAAATCAGTGTAGTGCTGCAAATGGTCAGGTTTTTCTGGGTTTACTCTTCAGGAGCTACTGGAAGACTTGAAATAGAAACACATACAATCCCAAGCAGTGTCAGTAAAACGTAAGTAAAGAGTGAAAAAATACTGACTGAATAATCCCCCTTTCTATTTTTTCAATAAAGCTGAACACTACAGACACTTCCCAGAGCTCCACAGGTAAAGAATGGACCTTAATGAAAATACAGATGCCAAGTTTTTCAAGCCTCTAGGCAGACATGGGTTTTCTAGAAATGGACAGGTGTTGCTGCTTTTGCAGCACTGCTTCAATTTCCCCCACCTTGCCCGTGTGAGATGCCAAAGGCTATGTATGACCCCCCATTTACAGAGCAGCCAGCCCATTTCCATGGCTGCAGGGACACCTGGCCACCTACCGCAGTTTTCAGAGCTGTGGGGCTCCTATGGCTGTCAGTCATATCTGATACGATGTCAGTCATATCCCCATTGTCAGCCACCAGAGGCCTCAGTGTGTCTGAAAGTTGATTCTTTGGTGGCCTTCCCAATGTTTCTTATTATGATAGAGTAAAGCTGTATCTGATAAGCTCCACATCCTGACCCTATCATCGAAAATGATGGAGGCCAGGAAGCACAGATTTCAGGTACTCTAAGTTCATCCTTGTAACCTTAATGTTCAGTTTATCTCTTTCTTTAAATGTGGCTGTTGTACTGGTTGATGAACAGTGTGGACTAACCTTGTGTCTGTAACTATGTTCTTAAGGGCTGAGATGCCCTAAGGTTATCCCAGCCAGATGTGGAAAACTAGACTTTCTTATGCGGAAGCCTTTCTAAAACTAGCCTTTCTTACAAGTTGCAGGAGGGGCACTGAAGGAGTTTAGTCTCAGTGTTTTTATTTCTATTCTTGCTATGAAATGGGCAAGTGCTGAGTTTAAGCTAGACCCTGGGCTCTAAGCCATGCTGCCATCTGTGCCAGCTAGTCAGGATTGAAGACATTCAAACTCAAGTTAACCTTCTGACTCTGTGGAGGTAGGAGGTTTCAGCCAAGATTCAGTAAAAATTTTAAACTATTGATAACGCAAAAAGACAGGGCTCCTTTTATTTTTCATTAATTTTCTGTACTGAAATTTTTTCTTCTATCTGGAATTGTAGATAAAATACAAACAGATTGCAATGTTGTAAAAAAAGCTTGAGGTAACTATTTTTTTTTCACTCAAAATAGTAATAAAAATAAAATAAAAACCTCAGGACCTGTTGGGAATCTGTAACTTTTGGGGTTTTTTTCTTACTATTCCAAGGGAGAATTCTTCAGTTCAGCTCTGGGCTTGATTCTTCACTTTGGATGATACAGCTCATATTTTAACTGAATAGCTAAACCTGTCCTAATGTTGTAATGGTTCTTTAAGCCAAAGATGTTATATGCAATTTTTTAAAATGCTCCCTGGTTTGGGGGGGAAAAAAAAAAAAGGGGGGGAAATTAAAAAAAAAAGGGTTTTTTTTTTTTTTTTTGGTAAGTCCTTTTCTGTTTTGTATACCATAATTTCATGTTTAAACTTTTAACCAAAATCCAGCATACTTAATGAAATACGGTATACAGATCAGTAGTTTCCAACTTTCTGTTGTGTGTGAATCCAGTTCCAGCAGCACAATATTTTTTTCCAGTTGTTCTTTTGGTCTGTTAACCCTGATTTATTTAAGAATCACTGACTTTGCAGAATGATGGCTATGGGAAACCTCAGTAATGAGGAATGAGCCCTTTGTTTGTGGGAATACCAGTTCCCAGTGCTGCTTTGGCTGGTGTCCCGACTCTGACAGTGTACTTGACAGCATCAGATAACTGAAGTTGTAAAAATGGCACAGTAGGCATATAATTTCTTCTTCCAACTGTTTTCACTCTGATTACAGATATTTAAAGACAGGTTTAAACCCATAAAACATGAGATTTTAATAAGCTTTCAAGATGTTATGTTGGTTTCACAAAATGTGAGTACCCTTGACAGCTGTGCAAGCTACGGCTGTCAAAACTTTAGGTATATCCTTGCTCTTATTTTGATATTTTTTTTCCTCTGTAAAACAATACTGATGACTTTTTCTCTGCACTTCTCTGCCTTCATTTTCATTGCACAACTCCTTATGTTGCAAGATAAGGCACCCTGATTCTAATGTCTCTATGCAATTGCTAATTTTTATGTCCTAGCTGTTCTATTTTTTCTTTCGTTCAAACAAAGCAGAAAGAGTTAAAATTGTAGTCTCTTCAGTTTCATGCTTCCAAGTTTTTCCCATCTTCCTTATTCAGAATGTACAGATCAGGTTGTCTGATGGACTATGACACATCATGGCATGTTTCCCTGTGCATATGGTCTCTCCCTTTTTCCCTTCACAATACTCCCAGTGCCACATTCTTCTTATTTGCCTCTGCATTGTCCCCACTAGTTCCATGATGTCCTCTTTATTTTAATGAATCTCAAATATTTGGCCTTCTCTGGGTGGATGAACATGCGCTCAGGATTGGATGAGTAATGGAGGTGGCTGGGAACTGCTGGACCAGCTGGCTTCTGCCTGTTAAACACTTGTGGCAATGCACTCTTCCATGGTGTACTTGTTTCCATAGCACAGATAGGAGTGATGATTTAAACTCAGCCTGAGTTGGGTAGCTCAGTATGTTGCTGTATTGTTGATGTGTTTGCTGTCTGAATATGCAGCCTTAGTTTAGAAGGGAGCTGTTGGAGGAAGAAAAAATAGTAATGAAAAGGAGTATCAGATGGTGAACAACTTCTGGAGATTTCACAAAGAAGTGCCTTGTTTCCCTGAGGCACTGGGAATGCTGTGTGTCTCAAGCTGGCTGTGCAGTCAGTCACTGGTCAGAAGCAGCTGGAGGCACAGCCTGAGAGACCCTGCTGTGCCAAGGCCGGGGGGCGCAGTGGTGGGGTCTGTGATGTGGTGGGGTCAGTGATGTGGTGGGCTCTGCCATAGGACCTGCGAAGGCTGCAGGGCTCCAGGTCTGACTGGATCCACCCTGCCGAGCAAAACACTTCTCCTCTCCGAAGGTGAGAGGCAGAGACAGACAAGAGAGCTGGGCCAGACTGGCTGCCCAAGAGGGTGGGTCTGGCTCTTTTTCCCCCAGGCAGGAGTCACTGCCATGCCTCACAGTCTTCCTCAGCATCACGGTCAGCCATCTCACTCCTCAGAGATCTGGAATGGGGAAGTAATGCCTTAGGTTTTAACTTCTATATTTTTCAAATCCTGTACCACCTAGCGTGTAACTCGGAAGTTTCGTGTGGCCTGTTAACTACTGTTCTCTCATGCTGGTTAGACATAGCAAAGCCTCTCTAGGTTTGCTCTTCGAGGACACTTAAAATGTCTCAGGCCCCAAAATATGTAAACTAAAAGCCTCTGAAGAGGAGGGGAAAACTTGGTATAATTACATCATTAACTGAAGTTATAACTGGAGAATTAACCCCGGTATGCAAATGGACCAAACTTATAAAAGTGTGAACATATGACCCAGCGTCCATCTTGGGTGTAACCTGTTGACTGCCCAGGGTGTACCTTTGAAGGCCCTTTAAATAAATGCCTGCTTTTATTCTCTTATTTTGTCTAGCCTCTGTTTTCAGGTAGCCTCATCAAGGCATCAGAAGCAGGTAGCAGGACACAGGACTGGTGTCCTGCCCCCAGCAATTTGCTGCTATAGGCAATCGTTAGCTTCAGCTGCATGCCTGTAGATGATCCTGCACTGGGAAGAGTCTGAACAGAGGCTGGCTCACACTGTGGCAGCAGGTGAGCTGCCAAATGCCAGCATATCGGAAAATTTGATTTGAAGAGGGATGAAATTTTATTGTATCTTGATTCAGGATGTCAGTACTGGTTCTTTTATATTTTTGTATCTATATCTATATCTATATCTATATATAAGTGTGTGTGTGTATATATATGTGTAAAATATTAATGAATCCAAAGGGGAAAGTTGCTGGGACTATCAGTTCACAGACCAAAGCAGACTGAGGGACTCTACCCTGGACTGGGATAGATGTAATTTTCCAAGGTTGTAGTTTACCCTGTCATTCTGGGTGTGGCCTTTCTTTAGTAAACAGAAGAAAAGAGAGATACTTCCTGAGCCTGCTAGCAACTAGGGTCTTTAACACCTGTCTGTTGAGGGGATGTAAAGTTATTTTACAGGGTATTTAAAAATCCTTTCTGTTCAGCTTTGGTGTTTGTGCCTTGCTCCATAATTTTTGATGAAAGCTGTGTTATACTGCATCTACACTTGCAATGGATCCTAGAAGTCATTAGATGGACTTTTTTGGCTGGGTTGCAATGTACATTTCAGTAAGTGTTCTTTATAGTAAGACTGTGATAAAAGATCTGCTCTCACAGAATATGCATGGCTTTTCAAATGGTTTGCTCAGATTAATTTTTTATTCCCAGCAATTCCAATAGCAAGTTACTACTGAAGTTTTTTCATTAAGTTGTTGGAAACAACTGTACTGCAGCAAATGATAAATATGCTATATTATTCTGGAAATTCTGCACTGTAAAGCATGAACATAATTTTCTTACTTATAAGATACTTTCCATGCTGTGCACAAATCTCTTATTATGTGGCTTGTGTTGTGGTTGTCCTTATTTTCATTTAAATTTATTGCAGTGCTTTGTCTGAAGAAAATATTTTGATTGGTTAGTAAACATGCCACAGGGGGTAGGTAATTTACATGAACAGCAATTCTGTTGAAATTGCTATTCAGCAATTTAAACTACCCGTTTCATCCTTCCTGTAGTTAAAGGAGGGGAAAGATCTCCCCAAAACATGGCCTAGGAGGAAAAAACAAACAAATAAAATGACCCACCAAAAAAACAACTGCCAGTTCCAGAAATATGAAATAGGTGGCTTATTTCTAATAAGGGAATAACTTTTTGGGAATATAGTAGGAGCATAACTAGTTAGTCTCCGTGAACACCCCAGCAATGTGTTTCTAGTGTAATAAGTTTCTGTAGCCTTCAATGCTGCTCAGGTTCTTCTATAAAACTAGATGGGACTGAAGTTCTTTACTAGTAGCTTGAGACAAATAAAGCTAATTTCTCAACTACTCCAATTAGCACTAAAATATGCTTACAAAATAGCAACTTTCATTGACAAAATGAAGGAAATGAAAGCCAGTGTCAGAGATCAGTCAGATATAGAGATAGCTGTTTTTTCCAGAACAGGAATTTTCTTTAAAAGCTGTTGTTTGTGCTTGATCAAGTTATAATAAATCCATTGTTTATTTAGTAACTGAGTCATTATGAATTCTCTAAGAACATCTAATACATTAGTGATCACCTGAGGCTTTTTAAGAAAGGTTTATGTTGTGAATGGCCTCCCAATTCTGCTACAGTACTTTTGAAAGTTGTGCATTCCTGGACCTCTTTTTCCCAGTCTTTCAGGACTGTGTCAGATGCAAGTGAAAGCACTTCTGTTTGGGGAACCACTGAAGCACACATAATTATGAACACTTTCAATATGTAAAAGATTCTGCTCTGGGATATGGTGTGATAGAAGATGCCCTTTTTCCTTGGGCATCGTAGAGCATCTTTCACTCTGTAAACACTTGCAGAGTGTTCGCTGACAAACTGCTTTCTGCTGCCTCACTCCTTCTGTTTTCCATTTTTGTGTGTTTCAGTGACATACTGCGACCCAAGTCCTAGTGTGCCCAAAACTAGGTAGAAAAAGAAATTTAGAAGCCTAGGCATGTTCTTGAGTTATGTCCAACTACATGGTTTAAGTCAATTAGTACTCAGATTTTCATAATTAAAATTTTCTGAGAGCTGAGAGCTCTGATTCTAGGCATTAAAGTGTCTGCCATGTCCACATGATTATTTCTATCATCATGCTACACTGAAGAATTGCAATGGGAATGAAAGATGGGGGGGGAAATATGCCCCAAAACATGAGGAAGGGGAAGCCTTCCCGTTTCTGTTTTGAAGACCTCAGCAAGGATGTGAAAGATTGAAGGTGATTTCTCTCTTGCATCTGGGAATATGTTAGCCCAGACTCAGGAAATGGTCCTGCCTTGAGATGACATTCATCTGGGTTGAGGGACAGTCCTCAGTTGAAACTGCTTTTTGTGCACACAAAAAGACATCAGACCTACCTAAAAACATTAGGCAGCAGTTTAGATTTGCAAAGTTTATGTATCTAACTTTGATTACATGAAAGGCAGCTTTAATGGCGATATTGCTGCTTGTGCTCCCCTGACAGGGGGAGGTGGTTTGAAGATGCACCAGTAGGCTCTCCCGTTGACATTTTTGGTTCCTGCTGTCTAACTTTGACTTCTCCCTGCCAGGCTGCTGGTCTCTGAAGCTGAGGCACCTCCTTTTCCTGTGATTTCAGAGTGCACTGCACAGGCGCTCATGTCTGTAAGGACAGTGCCTCAAAATTTGGCAGTGATATCTAGGCATCAGGTAGTTCAGCTGTGCAGGGGCTGATAAATACCAGGTAATGTATATATCAAATTTTATTCTGTGCCCAAGGGAAAATAATCCATAAAATTCCTACGTAAATAAGTGTTTTCAGCCTATGTAAATAAGTGTTTTCAGCCTACCTAAATACTTGAACTTCGTGGTTAATATTAACCCAGGCCATTTCCTCATCTGAAAACTGCAAAAAGTTTGTACCAGGACCCGTGCTAAGCATGTCCACATATAACATGGTAGTCTAAAAGGCAAAGATTTTACTTTTTCCAGATAGTCTTCGCTAAAAAATAAAAACAGTATTAAGTCCTATACATCTAAAGAATTAGTAGATCTTGAAACCAGCTGTAGCACATCTGAAGATTAAATGTGGTTGATCCAGGGACAAAATAATTCATTCAGTGCTGAGACCCAGATCTACAGCAGCCCTTTTTGTATTGCATGATTCCTGTGGATGATTGGGAGTGTGAGTTTGACTCACTACCCAGAACATAAAACAGAAGCTCATTAACTTTCCACTCACTTTTCAAATACTTTTTTTTTCCCAATAAAAGCAATGAATTAAAAATCAAAGCATAAGTTAATGTAATGTTACTTCTCATAGTTACATGCAGACAGTTTCTGCTTTTTCTTTTAATCCTTATTTAAGTTCTTCTGATCCAGTGACAATTCATTTATGTAAATATAGTTTTAAAAGTGTGCTCACAGTTCATTCCAATTTCTAAAATGGTTGACTTTGGAATGCTATTTCTTCACTGCAGTTTTGTAATAGAAATACTTCATGTCATGCACGTAAAGAACAGCCCAAGCAGAAAGCTACACCAGAATTTTCCTAGCTTCAACCTTAATAGGAGGTGGTTGGGAATTTCCTGGTCGGAAATGTTTTTGATGGAATTTTGAAATTATTGTGATGTTCTAATTTAACACTATTTAAATGAAATATTTCTCTTTGGTGTTTATTTCAACAGCTATAATAATTAACAGTAAAACAAAAAAAAAATTGCTGCCATCTAAATAAAACATTTTGATTGATTTGGGGTTACTTGTGGCTTTAGGTCATGTTTGGATTTTTAACATTTTATTCATAGTTAGAAAAAAATGAAAATTTGTGTGACAAAAAACCCTCCTTTCGTCTCAGTCTAATGTTAATATTGTGTTAAGTAAGCTTTTCATATTGGAAGTTATGAAGGGAGGAAAAATACACTAGACTATATCTATTAGACATCAGAATAAATCATTATGGATGACATGAAAAACTTCTAACCTTCAATTGACAAAGTCACTGTCATAAATACATGTATATATTTGTATATGCTCAAGCCTTAAAATATTTCAAAAGCAATAGCTACTGCTCCACTTGGGCATTTCTCATAGTTTAAAAATGTCCCTGTTTTCCCTTTTGCTTGTCTTATGTCTCCTTATTCATGGAAATGGATTTTGGTATTTGTGACATTGTAGCTATACTTGTGTTCCTGAAGTCTGTAAAAGCTCAGTTGCTGATGAATATACAGCATAATAACAATCATGATAATTTATTACTCTGTCCAAAGCCTAATCCGATGCAGTTGTCAATGTCAGATGCCTGTGAGGTTGCTCTTCTTTCCTTCTTACCAAGTTAGGAGAAAATAGAGAGTTGGCAAAAAACAGCAGGAACATTTGCACTTAAAAATGATTTTCAATGTTTATAAATGTTTATAAAATTCAGTCTTTTACTGTTTGGGTGATTTCTGTGAAGATATGTTGGTATTAAAGTAGAGAAGAGTAGCAACTGTCTACTTCAGAAACTATACTATTGTGAAATTTTGCATAGATTTTGAATGTGGTTTTATTGGAGTATAGAAAGCCTATCAACCGCCTTCCATTTTCAGCTATTTGCTAATATATTTGGAAGCATCTATTTTTGCAAACATCCCATTCTAATGAGTAACTAATTTGCTGATTTCTGGGTAGTTAAACTTCAATTATGGAAGCACAATTAATTTTTTTTTCTTTTTTTGTCTGCACATGGAGAGTTTCAAAGCCCAGGTTAGAAGCAGGCAGCATCAAATCTGATAAAAATAGCAGCTTGGGAAAAGTGTGATGTAGTTATCACAAAGAACTAATGGCACTGATTATTTTACAGGCAGAAAACTAGTTATAGGCCACAGCTGTGGATAGGGATGGAGAGAGACGGAAGCATGCCAAGACTGCAAAAAGGAAATTAATTTTTGTCAAGCAAGCTTAAGATGTTCGAGGCTGCCTCCCAGGTCACTGGTGCATGGGCTCTTTGCCTACCTGAGAAGCAGAAATGCACCTACCAGGGAAATGCTGACAATAACACCATGTTGTTAAATGTAGTCATTAAAATGGCTTAGACACAGTGCTCATTTGAAAGGCAAGGTATTTCACAGTGGTTTATAATCAGAGTAATTTAACCTGGGGGGACCTCTGGAGACCTAAATCCAGCCCTCCACTACAAGTAAGAGGAAGTACAGCAAGTTGCCCAGGGCCCCATCCAACCCAGTTTTAAGTCTCTTTAAAGATGAGCATTCAACAACTGGACTGGACCCCTGTTCCAGTGCTTGACTATTTCATTTTGAAAAGTGATTTCCTAATACCTCATTGGAATTTCCTGTATTACAGCCCCATGTCGGTGTCACTCATCCTGTCCCTCTGCGCTTCTGAGAAAACTTCACCTCTGCATCCCCACCCCAATTTAGCTGCCTTATTTTGCTGTATTATCATATTTATGCTGTGTGTAATGGAAACAAAGAACCAGCAACCTTGTTTCCAAGACGAACTGCACATTCCAACTCTTAACATTTTTTAGGGAACTAGAAAAAAAATTAAGAATACAAACCCAACATCTAAATTGAAGCATTTTTCTTAAGTGTCATATTAAATACCAGTAGGAACAGAGCAATAATTTTTTATCCAATTTTTTCCTGTTTTAAAAAATGCGTATCTTAATGGTATTTAAAATATAACCCATATCCAGACAGGGTCAAAATGTTATTACTGACAGTAGTCTAGTGAACACTTTTCCTCCTTTTTTACGATTTCCAGTCTAACTCTGTGTTGATACTAGTTAATTAGATTTAGTAATGACATGTCTTCAGTTCAGACATAACTTTGTCTTTAGATGCTACTTGATACATGTCATAGCAGAAAGAAGTGCCCTGTCTTGATCATCCTCTTAGGAAGTCCTTTGCCTGCCCCACTTCACTGCTGAGCAGCTGCTGATGTATAGAATAGCTTCTGTGCTTGTTACATATAGCATGGGGTGGCAAGTTCATGACTGGTCAAGAATATGTACAGCTGATCATAGTAAAAATTGATTATTCTGAGCTTGATAAAATACAGAACAACACTGGTGCCAGTGTTGTGCTTTGATGAGCCAAGGACAAAATGCCTGACATGTTTTTGTGTGTATAATTTAGCTTTATTTTGTTGCCTAGGGTATGTTTCAGGTCACCTAAATCTAGCTGTCTGGGCAGGCACCAGTGTTGAGCAACTCCTTGCTGTGATTTTTCTTCTCTGTCTTCAAAGAAGCTCACACCTTGTCCCTTTTATTTTCATTTCTTTCAAGCTGGCCAAAACCAGCTAGAAAAACCATGCCCCTAAGCAGTGTCTATCTCTTGTGTGATATCCCAGCTTCATTTTCATAATAGCATAGTTCCTTTCATACTTTCTACTTCTCATTTGTAGATTTCAAAGCACAGTGAAGACCAGTAGCAATATACCAGTATCTGGGTGGGAAACTGAAGTGTCATAATCTGAGAACGGAAGCAGATAAAAAGAAAGCCATAATTAGAATCTGTGTTTTGTATTGCCCAATGTACTGCTCCAACCCCCAGGGCACAAACTGGAACGTGAGTCCTCTTTGGATTTTTTTTTTTTTTTTCTTCTGCAGAAATCCTAGAACTTGGAATTCAGTTATGTGATAATTTCCAGTTTCTTTTAACATTTTAATTACACTCCTAGCTTAAAGATATAAGACTCAAAACTCCAAATATGTGAAGAAAATAAAGGCTTTGGATACATTCTCCAGAAAAAGCACCTATTTTTAAGCAATCTCCTGAGCTTTGAAGAGGACTTAAGTCATGGCTCTCCCCTCCTCAAATGCCTAAGATTTCACGGGTTCCCCCCCTAACCTTTACTGTCTCCTGTGTGTGTCTATTCAGCCCGTACAGTATGCTCTGTTTATGCAGTGGTGGTAAATAGTGCAGCATAGCAGGTCTCTGCACAGAGAGCTGTGGTAGCGCTCCAGTCTGGCTAGTGCAGAGATGCTTCAGTTTTGAAAAGCTGGGTGGTCTTGGATGGAAAGGAAACAATAGCCTGATTTAAGTAGCTATATTTTGAGAGACCACCTCCTTGCCTTTTTAGGGGTTGGGGGGCAGGGAGAAGAAGTAAAAGGACATAATTTGATCCATCATCAAAAGCCAAGCAAGCCTGTAAAGGGCCCCTTTTCAAAATCTATCACTCTTTTTTTTCCCCTATTGGAAAACAAAATGAAAATCCTGTTAGAATTCTTTATTGGATTTTGGGGTTTTGCATGGGTTTTTTGCATAACAATGATACTAAGATACAATGGAGGGAGTATCTCCTGAATCAGTGGTAACTTAGAGTATTGCTCTGCATGTGTTGGTGTGGAGTATTTAACAATACAGAGCAGTGCAGATGCTTATGCCTGAACTGAAGTCAATGAGACCTTTTGTGGGTTTAGAGCTAATCGTAATAATTCTACATAGCAGGGCATTATACTGTAGAAAATACCTCTTAATGTGGTTTGGTCCAATAAGAAAGAATTTAGCAATAAGGCTGATTAGGATTAAAGACTTATGTGGATCAAAATTATTTCTCTGGATGATTATTTTAGACTAAAATTAATATAACTTTGCTAGTGATTTTCAGTCACCTGCAAGGAGATAGACACTGTCTTTTTGCCTAATATACTATGTGATAATGTTTCGTGTAGTGTTAAATAATGCTGGCTTCCTAAACTTAACAAATATAAGTACAATATTTATGAAAAATGCATCATTCTGGCAGTCTGGAATGTTGTTAAAGGGTATAGAAGGGAGTTCAGAGAGGTACTGAACTGACACACACTCTGTGTGTGTTCTTCTGGAAAAAAAATGTAGTGAAGAATACATAACTGCTTCAATGTGTGTGGGACAATAAAATATATGTACTCTTGTTACCACCTCAGCATATGTATATGCTTCATTTCAGTAAAGTGAACTTACTGCTCATAATGCAGCAAAAATCTTCATTAAGTGATATTTAAGAGAGTTTTAAAATTCAATTTAAGCCTCTAAACAATTAATAAGTTTTTTTCCTTAGTGGCCTCTAAATAAAAGGGAAATTGTTTTGTTTTCTGTTGAAGAACAAATCGTTTCATACATAACAAGCTGCTTCAGGTCTTTTCCTTTCTAATCTTTAAAGGCTGATTTGGTCTTTACAGAAGAGAATTCAGTTGTGACTCCCACTTGTGTTGCACTGCTGCCAACATACCTAGGGTGTGATTAAGATGGTAGTGCATGTTACTGAACAGTTTGAAGCAAACACAGTATTTTCAAGACTATTCATTATTTTGTATGTGCACATATGCAAATATTATATGGGTAAAAAGCAAAGAGCAAGATTTCTAGCTGAAGTTGTTTATAAGCATTCCTTTATTAGCTACTCATTTTTTTTTCTAAAATTATGGCTATATTGCTCTATATATTTGGAGTCATTTTAGGTACTGTTATTTATTTCCCTTCAGTAAATGTTGGCTGCCTGACTTCATTTCTTTGTCTTTGCTAGTGATAAATTTCTGGACACATAATGCTATACTTTGCTGTTGTAGCTCAAACATTGTTTTATCGGAGACTTGAGGGGAGTGCATCTACTGTTATTTTGACTAAGCTGTTGCCTTTTTTAATTGGCAATGTAGTGTATGCTTTGCCACATTAAATTTATGAAATCAATTTAAAACCACAATTTTCCCCTACTTTTTTAAAATTTGGTAGTCCCTGATAAATATCTGAAACCATAACTATTACTGTTTATTCCTCATTTTTGTATTTATTTCTTGCATTTCTTCTATTATTCTTACACGAGGTTTGCTTGCTCTTTTCATGTAAGAACTTTAGATTCAGTGCTTTGCTTGGAATACAAGAACTAAATTTCATGGTATCATATTGAGCAAAGTGATGCACTACAACCCTTGTTCTACACTCAGTGCACGGCTTGGATTTGTTTTCTAAGACCGTGCAAGCAACCTTGAGAAAAGGAGGATGGGGGTAGAGAAGTCCTTGTGCAGCTGACTGTCGCTTACATGAGTTGCTGGTAAGAAAAAAAAAGAATAGAAACCGAATCTACAGAAGAAAGTCCTCCACCGAAGGAATTGGATAATAGAGTACATATTTTCAAATGAGTTTATGCTCTGCTTCACTCAATGAAATACATCAGAGGAGGTATATTTCAACAACACAAACACTGTCTCTTTAGACTCTACTGGAGCACAAGGAGCAGAATTCAAACTGAGTCAGTGTCCCTCTTACCCTGTTTCTGAGGTTGTAAAACTGCATCCTCTTTGCTTGTGACCTGAATTGACTGCAAATTTAGAAAAAATGCCATTTTAGGCACTTAACAAGGTCCAGAGCAGATTATTTGCAGAACTGCCCTGCACAAGGCTATATTTTAATCCTAAGTAGTTAAGCTTGTGTGATTGAAAACATGTGACATAGTGCTGCTTGCTACACCACCCAGCTCCTACCATTTGCAGTGCTTGTCCTGAGTAAATCATAAGCACGTCAGTAAGGTTACTGCCACTGGCCTTCATTTTGAAGACTGGGAAATTGAGGCACAAGGTGACATGTCTAGATCAGTGAGGTATTGTCAGGAGAGTCTCTGGAGCATCAGCTCAACACACAGTGCAACACACCGTCAACTTCGGTTTGGCCCATCTGTTGCCAAGGAGAGCGCAATTGGTTCAAGTGCTCTTTGGATACATAAGAGCACTGTGTGAATGGTCTATTTGTTCCTATTATGTTAGGAAATAACATTTTCTCTTTAAAGTTTTTTTTCTCTTTAGAGCTGTTAAATATGCATCCATATTTTGGAATCAGTAATTGTCTGGTACTTCATCTTTTACTTTTATATTGTACCTAATCCATCTATTTTCTTCCTTATTTGTTAGTTTAAAACTTTTTTCCAGTTTGGCAAAGATTGATAGACTTCCATAGTAGTCTTTATATCTAAACATTCTTAATCGAAAATCAATTTTGAGCAATAAGGATATAAAAGCTGGAGTAGAAGTTTCTATGTATGGTGTGATTTTAATCTGTGGATAGCAGTGGCAGGCACAGTTGCTGCAGCTCAGACAAAAGAAAGGTGTTTGTCATATGATACTGCTCAGGGAGGGCAATTCAGGGATGTAATACTACACACCCTGCTACAGCCCTATGAACACATATTAAATAATGTGAGTACTTGAAAAAGATTTTCAGAGATATTTCAAATGGGCATTTAGTTTTATATAATACAGAGGTCAGGTGACGTGCAATTTTTCTGAAACCAAATTGAAACAGCGAGTATGATCTATATGGGAATGGATTTTATTTCCATATCCTGCACAAGAGAACGTGTTAGCAGTGGAGGTTGGGGCCTGGGAACTCATGTGCTCTTCAATGAGGTAAGAAAAAGCAAACAAGCCCAAAACTAGTCTGTTTGCTGCTCATCACAACAACACACTTCAGAAAAATCTTTAAGTAATTCCAAACTAAATAAAATAACTTTCATTTCTCATAATTTGTCTACCAGCACAACTTCTGATTCAGGCCTACATATTTATCTTTTCATTTTGCAACAATTTTTGTACCCTCTATGCGTTCCCTTGAACTTTGGAGAATCATTGACTTTAGTGGCAGCATGTATTTAATGAGACTGTGCAGGAAAAAAAAATTGCAGAGCCATTAATGTAGACTTTTGTTATGTCGCTCATCTTTTAATGAGGATCAAACAGGTGGTAAATTTCAGATTTGAAATAATTTGACTTTTGAGATACTTAGTTGGGGAGAAAAAAAAAGCTGTATAATCCTTTAGTCCGTATATTGGTGATAGAGTACTTTTCTGCTTAGGTGTTTGCTGTGGGTTTTTTGTTCCGTTTGAGGGATTTTTGGTTGTTTTGTTGCTGTTTGGGGGGTTTTGGTTGTTTGGGTTTTTTATATGCAATTTTACAAGAATGACAAATTACCCTCAGAAATCATGGGAACAAATCAAGCATAGAAATTTTGTCCCAAAGGATGACCTTCCTAAGAAAATGCATGAAAATACCTGACATGGGGACTTATGATAAAAAATTACTTATT
Organism: Platysteira castanea; assembly: GCA_013397175.1. Lineage (NCBI taxonomy): Eukaryota > Metazoa > Chordata > Aves > Passeriformes > Platysteira > Platysteira castanea. Next base: position 371,486 of record VYXC01004591.1, read on the forward strand.
CACAGCTATGACATTGTCCCTCCTGTCCTAAAGTCTGTGTTCTCAGTGAAGCATACAGGATGGGACTTTGTTTGTGGCAATACATTGCTGCTTGTTAGAGCACTTACTCTGTTACTGTCCTGCAGCATTAACTTAGTTTAAGTCTATGGTATGCCTCCTGCCTACCTGCAAATTTCCAGTTAGAATGGATGCAGCATACTGTGCTTTTAACAGAAAATTTATCTTCGTATTGTCAAGTAATTGGCAAACCTTTACATGCTGGGATAGACTTCGACATTGCTAAAAATTAAATTGACGCTGTGCCAACTTCATTCATGCTTTAACATCGTGGACTTCAATGGCATTACAGCGGGTCTGAGTTTACTCTATTGTGCTTATGTTGCTTGGTTTTTCCAGGCACAGATACAGGAAGGAACAGGGTGGATATAGAATAGCTGATATCGTCTTTGTCTTTCCCATGATTCATTTTCCTTGTAAATTAGTTTCACTGAAGGAAATGATATAACTTAGTAGATACTTGGCCCAGTTCTTTATACAAACAAAACACATTATGGAAAAAAAAATTCTTTGTCCATTATAGTTTGACAGCATTATGTTCAAGAAACATGTCTGACATCTGAGAACATAATGGGGATATTCCATCTGAAGCAAGGAACAAGCAAAACATTTCAAATGGGATGGCAGTGACCAAGTAACTTTTCACAATATGGGGATTTGTGTGTGTTCTTTTGGATGTTTTATAACATTGTGGTAATCTTTACAGAGCCCAATGAAACCAAAGAGCTTACACAATAGTTTTATTTGGAGAATTGTCAATGAAAGTAGGACACAAAGTAGAAAAATAGGCAAATTTAGTCTATGCAATAAATTTGTCTAACCTGATGATTGTAACCATTATGTCTCATGGAAAGAAACTAAAGAAGAATAAAAGCAGCGTGGTCTTGAATTCTACCCTGTAGGCAAACAGTGAAGTGTGGATTGTGAGTCTGAAAATTACATTTTGGGGTATCTCTCTTCATATTTTACTCATTTGTTTTACAATTGTTACTTCAGCAGCAGCTCTTGGAGCTGGCAGGGAAAAAATGAGGACAAACTTAGTTTTATCCTGGCTCTTCTGTAGGCGCTGATCCTTCTTTTTCCTCTGCAGAGGAAGCTTGCTTGCCTTACCTCATTTTGAGCTGCTGCGTAGTATGTCCTTTTCATGACCTGTTGCATTGACTGTGCTGCTCTTTGAGTCTGTGCACTTGCTCCTTCTTTACTACCCAGATACTTGCCTTTACTTGTTGGCTGTGATCCATTAACATTTGGCAGCATCCTAATTTTGCCCTGGGTTGGTCTAGTGTGACTCTGCTCTTGGGGACAACATCTTCCCTTGCATCAGACTGACCAGTGATTCAGTGACAGTCTCGCATGCAGCTTTCCATACTTGGCTGGAGTTTGGCATGAAGATGTACAGAACTACTTCATTGCTCTCCATCATGTTCCTACTTTAAACTGCCCATCATGAGGCCAATGGAAAACAGACTTTATAGAGGGCTGTTGGGCTGACCTGCACCGCTCTCACTTTTTATTTTACTGGTTTTACAAAGCCATCACCCCTCCTTCCCTATGGATAATATTTTACTAAAAGGAAGAAAACTGTCCTGTTGTTCTTCATTCTATTTTCTACAACAGATAGATCTTGATCCGTGGCTAAGGTAGAAAGTAAATAACCTTACTCAAATTTTTAGCTTGTTCATTACATAAGGACTCAATGAAAGGATAAGAAGAGCAACACTTTAAACACATGCTAAATTAGAAAAGTGGCTGAGGTATTGGGACCAGTCCTTTTAAAAACCATACCACGTGGCACTGTTCCTATCAATAGGATTCATTTTGAGACTATTTTCCTTAATTCTTCTTTCAGTGTTAATGCTCTGCGTTATTTCCAGTGCTTGTGAGAGAAAATTCTTCTGTGGTTTAGAGTTGGCATGCAAATCATAAATTAAAATAGACTGGTAGCTAAGCAGCTCTTTGAAAGCAGCATTACTTTGAAGTAAAATCTGTTCTTCCTGCAAACCGTTTAAAACACAAGGACAGGTTTGTGCGCAGGAGAGCCCAGCCACGATATGTAAGAATTACAGATAAGCATTAGTGGGATTTTCTTTGGGGTGGGAGAGGCCAGGGAAGAACAGCAGTGGGAGAAATTTTGATTATGGATTTGATTTATGTCCACTCCCCCACTTTGCTGAGCTGGTTGACACAAAACTGGTGGAATTCCCTTTAAAGACTGTGTTTTGGGGAGGGGCACCCTGTCTACTTCTGAGCTTGCACAAACCCCTGCTCTAAAACTCTTTACTATTCTTTCTCCACTGGTCTCTCTATTAGAACTGTGCATTCTTGCTGAGTACTGTTGTACTCTGAAGTAACTGCGTGTATTATTTTTTGTGAGATTTATAATTCAGGGTTTTTTCTTTTTTTCCCCCCTTCAGTGTTGTCCATATATGTGTACACATAATTAAAGTGGTATATTCTTCTATTAGAGAGCTTCAATACCTACTCTATTTGAACCTAACATTGAAATTGTGTAAGAATTTTTAGGTGCAGTAATTAATTTTTCTCAAAGTCCACTGGCAAATTTCACAACCCTGTGAAGTACCACAAGTGTGTAGGAACTATTTTAACAATTCTAGCAAATGCCAAAAGCCAAATACTGTTCTGTTTTATACCAGTGTAACACAGAAGTTAAAGATTTTCTGGTCTAGCGTGGATTTACACTAATGTACATGCATTTCGTTCTTTGGATTTTACAAAATTATGCTGCCATTAAATTGAGTAGTATAATAAAATAGAGCACAAAGCAGAAAAAATCTCTCAGTATTATATTTTTACATATTTTTTCTAGTAAGTGCAAATGATAATGATGGGCCTGTTTTATGAAGAAGTAAAAGTAATTTGAAAACAATAATTGTATTTTATTATTTTTTAAATAAGAATGTCTTTTCATAAAGCTCCATTGTGCTGACAGTGCTTTAAATGAGAAGGAAAAAAGCCCTAACAGAATACAGAACTCATCCTTTAGATTATTCATTATTTACTGCCTATGAAAATCAGGAGTTGCAATATTTATTTGAGGTGATAGAACTCAATGGTGAATATGACATTGGGGTCTACTGGAGTTTAATCATTAGAGGGATGGTCCTTTGCTCTTCTGTGCCGAGAAACAGGTCATTTATTGTAGTAGCAGGGGAGAACCCAGTGTAGCATCAGCTATGCCTTCCCCTACAGGTGGGCAGTTTGAGAGGGCTGCTGAGTTTGCTCTTGGACTGTGACAGGTGAAAAACGCTATTTAATGAGTTTCCTTCCCAGACAATTAGCAGAGGGAGGGAGCTTTCCCATCTGTGCCCAACACAACCAGGGTTTGCTGGCTGCCACATTTCCTTTGTGAGAGTGACGGGTAATTCATAGAATGGGTAATGACAATGACATTGCTGGCTGCAGTCGGTCCCACTAACTCTTCTGATCTGTTTAATCTCGGGAGTTTTTATTAAATACTTCCCAGTAGTGTAAAAGGGCAGTGTGAAAGAAGGGTTCCATCTAGGGCAGTGCTGTACAAGGACTGTGGAGGTCTTGTAGTAAAATGAACATAAATACAACAAGCAACTCCCAGGCTGTACTTAACATTCTCATCTGCACATGTGACGTGTAAATAAGACATGTGTGTTTTGATTGCTTACTCTCTGCATGAGCTACTAAATGTTGCCTTATTTTTGACTAGTACTGGCTTTCTCGAAGCACATTAGATGAGTAAAATATACATAAATCCTTCTGAAGTCTTTATTAATTTTTTCCAATCCTTCTCAGGATACCCAATTAAAGAAAATTTCAGTCTGACACCAGAAAACACACAAAAAATCAGTAGATTACATTCATGTGAATGGCAATGTGCCCTCCTCTCTGCAAATTCTCTTCTTAATTTAAACAGAGTTTTCTAATTGCGTATTTTATTCATCCTAGACTCTATTAATCTGTCTAATGCACAGACTTTAATTTCTTCACACATCAGTTCTGCTGAAGTAATCGAAATTAGAACACATTAGCATATAACATCCTACTGCTGATACTTGGTATTTACTTGCACTGATACATAGAATTTTCACAGAAGGAGGAGCAAGATGAGTAGCTGTGCTTTCTGTAAAGCAAACCAAAATTTCTTTGCAGGCTTTCCTGGGAAGTAAGCTGTAAGTATATAGTATTTGGCTAAGAATATATATATTGGATGGCATTCAATTGCCTGGTAGCAGTGTTATTCTTGTTATGTATTCGCTTAGTATTTATCTTTCACTTTCCAAAAAACATTTTTATCTTGAAGTCTACTTGAGCAATTTTATTTCATATGTTTTATTGCCCATTTGTAAACTAGAATAAATACAGTTTTTAGTAGAGGGAGTTGCTTTGGTTTTCTTTTCCTTTTCTTTTATTTTAAACCTTCAATTCTGTGAAATATAGCTGCCTTGGGGATTCCTTTGAAAAACCTGATAATGAATGTAAGATGTGAGTGACTGGTGTGTGATTGTGTTGATGTTTTCCCTTCTCTTGAGCCCAGTTTGAAATTCAGCTCTGCACAGCAGGGAGTGTCCTCAGCCACATATGACTATTTTGAGGATTGTGTGCTTGAGTAGCTGTGCAGGCTTTGGGCAACTGGCAGCAGTTTGTCATGGCTGCCTTTAGGCTAGTAAACCTTGGGGATTTTAATCCCTGTCCCTCCCTGTCAATCAAGTCTATTTCACTTTTTAATGTACTATTCTATATTTTCAAACAAATGGTGTTCATTCTACAGTAGGTGCAAGGAAACTAAAAGGCCAAGTGTATAATGTAGGGGATTTACCTATCTTCCTCCAGCTGTGTCACTGAAAATTATTTGTTTTGTGATAGAATTGTTCATATTTAAATCATCAAGCATGCTTGCCTATTTTCTCATTGTTTTATTTTGATTGAGTACTTTGATGCTGTGAATCCTGTCTGCATTTAATTCATTATAATCATGTGAAACTAAACCCTGAATGGCTTCCAAATGAATATTATTTAATTTTCTTTGGCATTCACACAAACAGTGGCTGTGCCAGCTGAGCAGTAAGTGGAGACATGTTTTTCACTTCTGTGTGACCCGGTCAGATTTTAGACCTGTTCTGTTTTGCATTTCATTTTGCAAAGTTCTGAATATGATATTCTGAATATTATTATTACAATTTTTCTTCCTTTTATTCCCAAAATGTGAAAAGTAAAGAATAAATGGTGCAAGCTGTTTTTTTCAGTGCTGTGCAAGTTGAAAAATGAGTTTCCACACTTAAGAGACAGATACTCTGCAAAGATTATCAGGTGTACTGATGTCCAGGAAGAATCATTTTAGGTTTATTTGAGACACAAATAAAATACTGTAAAATATGGAAGAAAGGAAAAATGTATTCGCATGGCTTTATGTATATAGCTATGCTATTAAATTCTAAAACCTCACATTGTAATGTTGACAGGACTTCCAACACCCCAAGTGAATTAGTTTTGATTTTAGGCTTCTCTTTGTCCCTCGTTCCTTCTTGGGCAACTCAGTGAATGTGGTTCACAGTCCTTATAGGTAACTCATACTAAAACGTTAGAATTTTCATTTGAACAAGTTAGTCATAGAAAAACAATTTAGGCTTCTCTTGTGCTCAAAATATATCTGATTTCAGGAGGAGACTGAGGCATTGTGTTTTATTGCCTCATGTAGTAGGGGAATCAGTGTGGTTTCAAAGGCTTTGTTGATTTTTGAAATCATACAATTCTTTTCACATTTGAGAGGAGCAGGCAGCCAAGGAGTCAGGTTTCTCACACTGAGCCAATGGAGCTGCACTGCTAACTGTGGTGTGCTTGAAGCAAACCAACAAAACTCACCCTCTTGGCAGAAATAGGCAGAGGGCTTCTCTCAGCAGAAATAGGCAGAGTCTAAACCTTTTGGAGATTGTTACCCTTATTGTACAAAGATGAGTTTGAGGATAATTTCTGGTTTGGGGTTTGTTTGGTGTTTTGTTTGGGGGATTTTTTGTGGTCCAGTTTTTGTTGGGTTTTTGTTTGTTTTGGGGTGGGTGTTTGGGTTGGTTTTGGTTTTTTTTTTAATGAACTGGAGGATCATCATTCTTAAAGCAAACTATATGATGAGCAGCAACTTTACCGATATGATGATAGGGCTAATGCCAGGTTGCCTGACTTCTGCCTTCTTGTTGAGTCTGAGAACGGGTAAGTCCCTAAAGCCATTGCTTAAAAGACATAAGGTGAAACCCCGTCATAATGGACTCCACGTGGGACAAAATCCAGAGACTTTGTTCAGAACATAGAGGTCATCCTTTAATGGTGATTAACAGGGGCTCTCTGGTCACTGTAGTACATCTGCTCCTGTGAGAGAATGTCTTGCCTTCCACTCTGATTTTCTAATTAGGGTTAGAATATGTAAGAGCTGCAGGCTATGTTACATCTGTTTGAGTGGCAATAACATTGCCCAAAACAGGAGTCAAATGGGAGTCCAAAGAATCAAGAAATGAAGTGGCAGTTAGTTCTGATAGATGAACAGGAAAAATCTCATGAGATGTTGGAGACAAGTCTTGCATCCATTTCAATATGATACAAAGAAGGTATGTTAAATACAACAGAGTGCTTGCACTTCTTGTGTTCTGTGAGTCTGCCCTGACACTTGAATTTTAGAACCCATAGTTCTGTTTCCTGGCTGAGGGACATGTTTGCACATGTCTACATTTCCTGTAAGGCTTTTTCTTAAGCCTTTTTTCTTTGTAATTTTCATGCTGTTATTACTGTGTTACCTGCTCAGTCACCTAAACACTGTGTTCTGCAAAACTTTGACCCAGTATTCATCAGGCTGTCAGACCCCCACGGCACAATTACAGGATGCATGAAGGAGGTTTAAAAATTATTTGGTCCCCTAGTTTTTAACAGTTTTACATATGATTAACTACTAACTGTCTCAAAATGCTGCTGTAAGCACCATCTTTATATTCCACCAGAGACATGCTCTCAGGAGAACAATGAGACATTTATGGTGTTTGGGTGGGAGGGAGATTAGAAAGTGTAAAATAATTTCTTACTCTTAAACTCCCAGTAAATTATCTTTTCATTTTGTAATAAAACACTTAGTTTCAATAAAGATCTACATCAGTGGATTGCCAGAAAACAGCACTATATTTTCAGTCCTTACTGAAAAATAGCAGTGAAACAATCAGGTGTTTCTCTAAATTGTTTCTCAAATCCTTGGATTTTTATTTGTGGTAATTCTAGTGCTGAGCCCTTTCATTTATATTCCTCACTCATCATCCCATGTTCATTAATTTAGAACCTCAGGTTACTGAATTGCCAAGTCTGCTGTTGTTTTCATTTAAATTGCAGAATATTAAACAGTAGTGATATGCTATATTGAGATGGCAGTGCTGTTTTTCTCCTGAAAATTGAAGATGTACAGCCCAAACCTTCCTCTGCCATAGGAGGATAGGTGGTTCCATAGAAAGACAGGGTTCTAACCCTGACTGCCTGCTTCCTTTACACTCCTGTGATGCTTTACATGGAAGAGATGGTCACAGTCTGTGACAGTGTCACTTTTTGTAATATTCTTGGTGATGACCCTTCTCGGTAGCCTACCTGGTGTTTTTCGTGCTTTTCTAAAGAGCTCCCTAGTCTGGAGTAATTTTGTGTGGAAAAAATAATAAAAGAATGATAGATGTTGTGAAGTATTGGAGACATCTTCCTGTGTCTGAAATTCCACTTTTCATTTGTAAAGCTACATGGATAGAATATGCATAAGGATGTTAGGACAACTCAGAAGTTTGTCCTGCATTTGAAGTTATTGCCATTTTTACAGTTTTCTTTCTGGAGTAGAATAGCTCACTTTGAGCTGGATTCTTCAGGTTCCAGCACCACATTTGCTCAAAACTTGCCTTGTGGATTGGAGATTATTCAGGCTTAACCCTGGGAATGGAGGTATAATGATCTTTACAAATGACATTAGATGCAGGGTAGAGTCTGAAGGCCGTGTCCTTGGGCATGGAGGTGATTCGAATTAAATCCCCATCTATATGCCATGCTTATATTATGATTCTTAGTCTTTCTTAAACTCTTACCTTTGGCAAAGCACCCTGCAACACATGTGGTAATAATTGCTTAGAGATCTTCAGTGTCTATAAGGCACTGTTTTGCATAGAAAAATACAAAGTTGGATAATGTCTAATAGAAGAACTGAGGTACAGGTGATATTCCCAGTAATGAGCATCCTTCTTTCATTATAGTCTTGTTTATTCTCTCTATTTTTACAATAAGAAATAATTGCCATTTCTTGATATTATCACTGTTGAATTTTACTTTAAAAGTTATACACAATCTGTTCTTCTGCCTTCTAATTCTCCACTAAAGCAAAGTGTTAGTAAATTAATTTTTCTTGATAGCAAGTCTTGGGCTTCAGGTCTTTTTTTCCTCTCTGCTGATTCAGGTTGCTGGTGTTTTCACTTAACATCCAGGATTCTATAGCCTAAACTAATGGACCAATGTGTGACTCTTCCAACAGCTCACGTCAGCTTAGGGCTGAACAGCTGGGGATTCTTTCACCAGGGACTCTGCCCAGTGTTTGAGGAGTGTGCTGCTCCTGGCTGATCTGTAGATATCTTCTTAAATTGGGAACGTTTTAGATGGGAAGAATAAATTTGAAAAACTACATATTTTTCTGAGGGAAATTCAACGAACTAATTTTTTTTTCTCGTATTTATGAATTTCAAAGTATACAGCCAGACTTCAAATAGCTGATTAGCTTGCTTGATAGGAAGAACTTGCATAAAATTACAGTCATGTTTCTACACTTCTTTCAGTGTAATAGAAAATGTGAGATGCAATATGTGGGTGGCATACTCAAAGCAGTAGCTTCAGGAAGCGATCACAACTGAGCACTGTTGCATTTGCCAGCCTTAGAAAGAAAAGTAATGCAATAATCAAGGTGCAAGGTGCTGTGGACCTGCATGAGCACTGCAGCCATGTGGATGAATACATAACTGCCCTATCTACCATCCTTCTCCCAACAACCCAAGCAGCTCATTCTGCACTCCTTTTGCCTCAGTTTAAACTAAACAGGACTTTAAAAAAAGGAAGAAAAAAAAAAAAGAAAAGAAACCTAAATAAATAAAGAGATAGATGAAAGCCCAACCCAACAAAAATCCACCCCAAACCCCACAAATGCTATGTTCAAGTACAAATAACTAGAAACTATTTTGCTGTACTATCTTTCCACACTTCCATGTAAAGTAATTCCTTGTGGAATTACATGGGGTGTTTTTCTCTTTTTAAATAAAGGACTGTACCAATTACGAGGTCTTCTATTCAGCTTTTTTCTTCATCTGTAACACAATACATATTTATAAAGTAGTAATACATATTTATGGATTGGTTCTGATACAATAAGTGTTCCACAGTTTGTAAAGGGAATGATTCAGGAGGGTCTACTATGTGTTTTCAGAGCTTACAAAACTGTAACTATCCGTAACCTTCTTCTGAAGAGAATACAGCCTTGGAAGATTTTACTGTTAAATTAAAAAAAAAACAACAGAACAACAGAACTTGCCTATATAGCTGAAGCTTTGTTTTTGAAACATGGAAGGAATTCAATTTCTACGAAGTATTTTCCCCCCGACCCCCCCCTTACTCCACAAAGCACAAGAAATGGAGAAGGAGAGAAGTGATGTATGTAATCTGTAGCCTTCCCTCTCACAACATGATGTAGAATCCGTTGTGTTTAGGAGGAAGCTTGTCGACCAAACAAACATTGCTGTGGCTCTTTTGGGGGCTGAAACTGTCCTGGTAACTGGGGGAAGGAGCTGATGTGAGTTATTAAGCATCCTTTAAACTGCTTAATACATCTTGGACATGACTTTTGCTTCTTCATTTTCCTAGACTGAGTGTGGTCTGTTGTATTTTTTAGTTCACCCAACACAGGATATAGCTGTTAATGTTCGGAGTCCCAATTAAACAGAATGAAGTTTGTGGATCAGAACGAATAACTTTTCATACATGTCTTTTCAGCTGCTCTTTCAAAATTCAGATATTTTAGAGAACAAAATATTCAAGTCTTTAGGAAGTTGTTACTGAAGGAGTTGTGCCTGCTTTTTAAAACCAGATAGCAATGGGAAGGAGTAATTTCCTAGACTTAAAGTGTTCTGCCTCCATACTGTAGTGTTACTGATCACTGTAACTTCTGTTTCATAAGGAAAAAAATGGGGTTATCTGATTCCACATTTGTTTCTTCCTTATAGTGTTATCACCTCTGCCTTAAGGCTCACAGGGGCCAACAGTATGTCTCCCACATACTCAGGAATCAAAGATTTGAATTTCTGTGGGCCTTAGTTGCTCAAAATGCACATCTTCTGGCAAGTGAATGAGTTCACATAACATTTTAAAAACAGATTGTTCTCTTACACAGGGAGGAATATATTGTGTACCTAACATGAGGGAATTTTGTTTGTTTGTATGGAAGCTCTCACTGGGTAAATGGAGAAAGTGAAAAAGATTAAAGCCTATTTCTTCACCTAAGCTCATCTTTAAATTATCAGTCTTGTAATGCCCCAGCTTCATGTTGGGACAAGTCTAGACCATACAGTAATTCCTTCTAATCATGTTGTCCCTTTTTTATTTATTTATTTTTCCCTGCACCCATACATGCTCAGGTCAGGTATCGTGCAGTTCAGACAGTTTTTGTGACTAAAAAACCTCAATGCTGAGGGAATTTCCAGATGCCTTATTACTCCAGTCCCAAATATATATATTTATATTTCTGAACCGTGTATATTGGCTGTATCTTCAACATTTTACCTTTTAAGTTTTATTTTTGTGCTTTTTCTATATTTTTTTTATTATTGCTTGAACGATAAATGCCTATGTTAGTTTTCTAGAGGCTTTGCTACAGTACTGAAAAAATGTTTGAAATGCAAAGAGGTGTTTTCAAAGAGATCTGAAATTTACAGGTGCTCAGATCCTTTTGGTACAAAAAGTTATTTTCAGCTTTATCAGAGTCAAAACTAGTGGGTTTCTGAGATCTTCTGGCTTTGAATATTCTTACCAGATTTTGGAGGCTGTTGGTCTCTTGCCTTCTTTCAGTAAATATCGTATTTGGAGATCACTTTGCTTTGTAAATTTTGAAGAATAACGGAAGAAACTGTGGCAATTTTGCCTTTGTGATGCATTGTCCTTCACAAAGAGCAAGGACCTTTGTGCCAAGGGGAAGAAGAAAAGAGCTTTCTAATAAAAATTCTGGAGAACTACAGTCACTGTAGTTTGTTTAGGGGACATAAGTGGAGATAATATTTCTTCCCAAAATTTAAATCCTGTGTTACATGGCTGATCATTGTAGAGAACAGTAAGAAACCGCACAACAAGCTAAAATTATATAATTTAATATTCTTGACTGCAGCAGTACCAATGTGATGCATTTGAAAATAGAATTTCCTGGTTCAGGGCTTGGCAGAAAGTCTGGAAGCATAATGCCTGATATTAAAACCGTGACTAGTAAACTGCCGTGGTAAACTAAGCTGTGATTCTTAGCAGTGTTTCAGTTCGCAGCATCCAGACAGGCAGAGAGCTGAGGGCTATCTTGAAGTGAGCAAGGGAATTCATAGCAAGGCTGAGGCATTAAAGAGAACCATAGGTGGCAGGTATTTTCTGTTTCCCATCACTCTAAGGGGATGAAAATGTATTAGTATTTCAAATGGTTCTGCATGCAAATTTGGTAGGTGTTCAAGTTGTCTTATTTCTTACAGGCTGTAATAAGGGATTTCTTCTCTTTGTATCTTCACTTTCCTAACTGAATCTGATACATGTAACAAGAATGAAGAGTTTTACAGTACTAGGAAATGTACAATAACTTTATAGTGCCAGTACACTCCAGGTAACCAGCCAGTATGATCCACTGTACAGTCCCCCCCAGTTTACAATCACTGTGTTGCTGTGTGCATTGTTCCTTAGTGTGTTCTATTTATGGGTTTTGGATGGGGATCCTAATTATCTGTGAGTATTATTTTGGGTGAGCTAATTGTCTGTGGTGTACACATCCACATGTGAATTCAGCTACTTTTGCAGTTCATAGAAGTTGTGCTTGGGGAGTAGGATTCACATGGTAATCCTCTGACAGATGCCTAGAGCTGGTCAGGTGAATCACAGCCCAGAAATACCATTCTCTCATGGTGAGTCTAGGCAGCTAGCCAAGATGTGGATGTCTACAGAAGTCTGAAGCAGTGTCCTTAAAATAAAATGTCATTGCTTTCATTTCCTGAACAGTGCAAGCCATGCTGTTCTAACACTGTTAGACTATCTAGATAACTGTGCAAGAAAAGTTTACATGAAATTTAAGAAAATAATTCAAAATTATGGTTGAATAAATAACTAAGAAGGCACATTTATTGAAATAGATAGTTTTGTAATATTGGTATTTCTTTTATTTGTTTGTTTTTCATAGGGAGGTAGGACTTGTACCTTATACACAACATGCAAAAATATTTTTGCACATGATACAGAATATGTTGTAGGGACATGGAAACATTTGTTCTGTGACTGTAAAGGCAGATGCTCCCTCTAGTGCCTAAGACTATTTTCTTGTAATGAGAGTAGCTTTGTTGGGCTTTCTGCCATGTTTTATTATGCAGTTACTGAAGTCCCTCAGGTATCAATCTTAAAATGGGTAATGTGGAATGAGGGTAAACCCTTTAGTATTGTATGTGTCCTGCATCTTTCCCCTTGTGTGTAGCAGGGTCAGATAATACATTAGGATAAAGAAAGTTAATCTAAATATATTCTTTTGATTAAAGATTTTTATAGCCTATCAAGTCAGTAAACTGTTACTTAGATTGAATATCACCTGGGAAAACTATGGTACTTGTGAGCATTTTTGAACCAAATGAGGGTTCATTGAACCATGAGGGATTCAAAAAGTACCTGGACACTAATCACAAATTCAGGTTATTGCTCTCTTCTTGATGTTTTTTAATACGGCCATGGAAGATATCAGACTAAAGTTGTAAGTATTCTAAACCAGTCTGTGACATTGCTGTGTAAAAAGAAGAAATGCCTGAACTGTCAAGACATCCAGACACGTTGTTTAGCAGGAGACTGTAACTATGAGTATCTATGCTGGCACCTAGGAGGAGGGGAGGGAGGAATGGAGTATATTTGTGCCATGTGAGGTGCCCAAGGATGCGTACACTCCTTGCTTGTTGACTGTAGCTGCCTTCATCCTGGCACAGTCCTTTCTGAGGGCAGCCTTTCAACACTGTGTGGGTTCTAAGTTTTTAAATGTTATCTTTAAAAACATGCATTCTACAGTGATGTGTTTCTGTAAATCATGCTTAAAAATAAATTCTATTAGAAATAGTATGTGTAGAGTAATATGTATGATACAATATGTGTGGAAAAATATTCATGAATCAAGGTGTATTCCTAACAACATTTAATACTAAACTGTAAAATACGAGGTTATGAATAGTTCTGCAGTGATGCATTGCCTCCACTATTATCAAGCTCCTGTAGATGTGACAGCAGAGGATTTTAAGGGGATTTGAGGGAAGAGAATTAGGTAGGGGTTTTTCAAGAAATATTTCACAAGTGTGATGATGAGTGAATATTGTGCTTTGTATTTATCCTGACTAAACGGTGCCTGAAATGGTGAGCTTTTAGTTTTAAGGGTTTTCTGTTATTTTTGTAGGTAGTCTGTGCATCCCTTCTCCCTCCTTTTCCTTCCTTCAATCTTTCTCTCCATAAGAAAAACAAATGGAAAATTTATTGTGAAGGCTCTGTGGAATCAGCATTCAAACCCAAGAAAAATGTACACAAGTAAATTGTGTGTTCTACTTTGGTGCACGGGGAATATCAGGAATATTTTTCATTCTGTATCTTGCATTTATACAGCTGAATGGAAGAGTGATGCAGTACAATTTGAAACAGTAGCCAGCAGCAGCCTCTTTTCCTTCTGGGATTCTTGCATCTTGTTTGCCTTTCCCAGGGAGAGGAGTGAGAATGTGTTTCAGCAGTCATTTTTTTTTCAACATGTGCCACCTATACACAGAGTAAGAAAAAGTAATTGACAGTAATTAGCTATGCTTGATAGTCTGATACTAAAGCTGAGTTTAAAAAATATGTATAATTCAGCAATTTGTTACAATTGTGACCAAGTGACTGTTAAAAGTTACTTTCTCAGTGTTGCCACTGGCAAAGCTGTTTGCTGTAAAGATTTCTCCTTGTGGTGGCATTTTATCAGCAGGAGTGAGCATGGCAGTTAAACAGCAAAATCATCTTGTTTAAGAGTTAGACTCCACTCTGAATAACTCCTCCATGAAAAAAATCCATTTTAAAATACTTCTCTTAAATTGCAACAAGTTATGGTTACATCCTGTTGGATGCCTCTGTGTGCCTTTAATCACTGGGAAGTCTAAATGCTCTGTACTTACTCTTCTGTTTCCAGCTGTGCATTGTAGATTTCGTGCGGTAAAACGTTCCACTTACCTGCTTCAAAATTACTAGGTAGGTAGGCTGAAACCTTAGCCAATTGCCCACGGTTTCTTGTGATCTTTTGGGTGGTCAATGATCTTCTCAAGAAGAACACATCTTTCTTAGGAGGGGAAATCAGCCCCTAAATTTTATTATGTGCTACATAATTATCTTTGCTGAGATTCTCTCAAGAGAATCGCTGTTTCTTAGCAATTGCAGTATAAAGTCAGTAGAGACAAATATGATTCAAGAGAGTCATATTCAGGAATTTTAAAGATCAGGTAACATGTCAACATCCTGAAATACACTATGGAAATGATCATTCATGAGGCTGCTATTTGCATGCAAAAATCACATTCCTTTTCTTTGAGGAAACGGGAAGGAATTTATCCATTGTGAGTATTTGGTTTATTCAAAATGTGTTGAGTCAGCAGGATGATACCCATTCCTACTGTTCCCTCCTTGCTGCTTCTGCCCAATAAGACTATATCAATTAGCAGATAACCTGTTGGAATAGCAACTCATTACTCCCTCTCCTGCTGGCTCTGCTTAAGGAGGAAAAAAGAAGGATAAGATTTTGGTTATGAAGTGCTGGATTATCTGCTTTTCTAATCTCATGATCAGCCCTTGTGTATTCAAACCAAAGACATGGGTGCTATTTGAGAAATATTTAATGAAGTAGACATTGTAATATATCCTTAATGTTGTTTTATAACAATTGCTGTTGCAAAACCAAGATACTCAGGCTTGTGGTCTTAGGCCTGTTTCTGCTCTGCTGAATGTGATTAGCTTCTTGCTTCTTAGTTAAAATTGTGATGATTGTTTAGAAATGACTAAGAACAGAAGTGCACAGCATGATGTTGTTTCTACTGATGCAGATATTCTTGATATTTCTGTCTAAATGTCAACTTGTATGTGATTCAAACTTTAACAAGATTTTTAGGTTTATGGTTTTGGTTTTATTAGTAAAAGGTAAAGTCTGTCCTGAAACTCTGGAAAAATGCACTGGCTTTTGGTTTTGATACTATATATAGTAGGTTATTAGGTAAGGATAGAATAATTTAATGTAGCTAAATACATATTTTAAAGATTACTGTTTCAGTAATTGTTCCTTGGAGCTATTATATTTTCACTTCCCTAGTCCCAGGGATGTCTGAGCAGTGTGGCACTGACCTGACCTGTAATTCTGTCATGAATTCAGGTCCCCTCTGAATCAGCTATTCTGATTTATATCACTGTTGAAGTTCAATCAGGACCTTGACCGTTTGTGTCATTTTTGTGTGATTTTCTCCTCGTAGTTTTTCTTTTGTTCAAAAACAGGGACTGTTGTCTTTCTTTAGATTGTAGAATTCTAAATGTTTTCTTTCAGTCCTGTGTATTCCAAGTTAGACTTCCTCTGAATACATTTGTACACTGCGTGAAAGCTGATATTTCTATGATGGAACATGAGGGCAGAATTTAGGTTGATTTTATTTCATTCTATTTATGCCCTATTTGACACAGTTTGCCTTTTTATGGGTATAAATTCATACCTTGAATTTTATATCATTGTATTTTTCCTGGATTTTCTCAGGCTAGACCCAGCAGAAAATGCTGTGTTTGACAAGAGCTTTAAGATGCTGAAGCTATGGGCTGTACCAGACATGTATTTTTTGCAAAACAAGACATATAATTATAATAATTAGACAATACGCCATAACCCTTTCAGAGTTACCCTACAATCCTAACTTAAAACTGTAACATAAAGCCATTGCTTTTTCTCTCAGTTTTCTTTTGTAGCAGCTTATCATATCAATAATCTCATTTACACCATTCATCTGACATGTGCTACCAGGGGTTATCTTCTAAGTGCAAATCAAGCTTTTGGAAATAGTCCAGAATATATCACAGTGTGGTTTATGTCATTGTCTAAACATTTTGGCCAAGCTTACATCAGTATAAACACAGCGAATTGAAAGTTTGAGCCACTGTTGTGTTCATCTGTTTCCAGCAGCTATTTTTCCTTTTCACACTTTTTATGATAGTTGACCTGCTTATCTTGTATTCTTTTCTCTGATTTGTATGCTCTTTCTCATTTTCTATCCAAGTGTTACAGTGCTGTATGCATTTCCTGACAGCCAATTAATTGGCTGTCTCTTCACTCAGCCGAGAACGGAGGTTGCAGTTCTACATGAACCCCTCATGTCCATTGATGTGCACAGCAGACATCCTAAGAATGGGGACACATTTCCCTGGTCTTGCGGCTGCATGCTGTTCGCATCAATTTCCCATTAAAAGGTAATTTAAAGGTATAGCCCCAGGCAGGCTCAGGAGAGAGCTATAAAAAGAGTTTAATTAACAGTTCAGAATAATATAATCTAAGGTTGAATAGTCTGTAACCAGTTCGGTTTTTTGTTCACACTTGTCATTTCCTTTACTTGCAGATTAGAGGAGATTTCCTTGTTTGGTAAAGAATGCAATGAAATAAGTCTTCGAAGAAGCTTTATTGTATGTGTCTTGGAGCTAGATCACTGCATTATCATGAGCTTTAAACCTGCCACTGCTTATCTTCCCTCTGCATTAGCTCTCCTCTTCTGGTCAACACATTTTAAGGAAAGAGATGCAACTCACCTCACAGTTGGGCCCCCATGCTTTTTAAAAGGTTTACTGCCATTCAAAAATGCATTTACCCCAGCTTGTTCTGAAATAATCTAAAGAAGTAGCTATTTTTATGTGGGAAAATGGTATAAAGTTGTGCTAGAATCGATATAGGAGGCTTTGTATTCAAAAACAAGTACCATTGTCTCGTTCCTTCCCTTGCTGGTTGTGTTTTTGGTAAAACTTTCTTTGCAGGGGTTTTGTTTCATGCTTTTCTTTCTTCTTTCTTTCTTTTAAAAAATTTTTTATTATTATTTTACTATTGTTTGTTTTGGTTTGGGTTTTTTTTACTGTTTTTTTAATTTTCCCTCCAACACACATCCTCCTGTGTTTTTGCATTGTGCAGGTTTCTGCACAAATCCAGCCTGGCTGAATATAGCAGGGATATGTTTCTTTCATGACTCCTAACAGCCTTCAGATCAAAATGATTTTCTGTCACACTGGCCTGACCTTTTCCTGGTAAAATTTATTACCTAAAAGAAGGAGGAATAAAAGACATGTTTAGGAGATCTGAAGTACTCTCTTACTTGAGGGCTAAAGATATACAGTACTTGTTGTCATTTAACCATCCACCCACCTAATTCATTCTAAAATGCCAGCTACAAGTGTGACAATTTGTGGACATGACATATCTTGCATGCTTGGTACATAAGAACTAGAAGCCTGACAATTTTATTCTCCTGCAGAAATCTGTCTTGCTTTCTTAGATCTGTTTCCTTTTCAGGAAACAGTGGAAAATATGTAGATTTCTTAAAAACTTTTGGTTTTTACCTGGCTCACCTGTGAGGAATAGAGTGGAAGCAGTGACTGAACTTTTGCTTTGTCCTAGTATGTTACATCATTCACAAATTAAATATGGCTACACTGGGACACATTCTGCACAAGTCATATATGCCTGACTTTTCAAGTACTGAGTTTGTTTTGATTGCAGAGAAAATGAGAGGAGGCATAGTTTGATCTTCATTCTTTTGTGTGCCAAGTTTTTAAGTATGTTATGACAGTTCAGAGGAAAAAAAAAAAGGAAGCAAAACAGGAATCTTTTTTGTATGATTGACAGAAAGACGCCTTTAAGAAGTGCTTGAAGTGACTACCTCAGTGAAAATTGTTATGGAGCTAAATCAGCTTTTGCAGTATCTAATTAACACTGCCACAACATCCAGATAGTTCATTAATTACTGTTCTGCTTCTCCCTCCAGTTGCTGTGTCAGGCACAAGTTAACATGCACCTTCACAGGATACATGAAATTTGTTAATTTTCATCATGCTCTAACAATAGAAAGCTGTAGAGGTGATCAAAATAAATTTTAACCATAGACATTCTGAAGGCTTAGTAAGGTTATATGTATCTATTTCAAATGTCTGGTGGATTTATAATTCTAACTGTGGAATGGTGGGGGAGGCTTCTGTCTTGTAGAGCTCAGACTAAAAGCAACTTTTTTCAAACAAGCCTGAAAAATTCCCATGTGCTGACAACAGGGATTTTCCAAAGTGAGCATAGCCCAAGCAGGCTTGATCTTCAGTGCCAGGAAACTCTGACTTCAGGGGTCTCCAGCACTCATGACTTACAGGGAGTGGGTGAAGGAAATTAAAGTAATTTGAAATAGAGCTCTGTTTCTCTGCTGTAATGTAGACGTGCTGTCTCACGCAAGTAGTCACTGTGGAATTTGGGTTTTGGATTTTTTTGCTCTTTCTTTTTTACTCTGCCTCCAGTCCCTCCAGTCTCAGTGCAAAGTTTCTGATCTGTATCAGTCCTATACAACAGACCCTGTATGTTCAAAAGCGCAGGGTGTCCATTTGGAGATGAGAGCTCTACAGTAAAAATGGAATTTCCCATTTTGTCCTATATGCATACATCCCTTTGCTGCAGGCCCGAGCTCTGCTGTGGAGGAGGTCTAGTGCTCAGCTTGCACCTTTGCTGAAGCACACTGGAGGTGACGTGGGCAGAACTGGGCCCATCAATACCTGCAGGTTTTCTGTAGCTTTTGGTTTGCTCACAAAAACAAAGGTCAGGTAGGTGCTGACCTAGACACACAGCTTATAAGCTGTTCGCAAAGCAGGTCTGGCTAATATGTGCAGCCATCTGGAAACAAATAGCTGCTTATCTGTAGTAAATATCTGCTCTTAGAGGAAAGAGGAGAAAGCAGGCCAAATTTCTCCTCTGATGTAGACTTGAGGGCTTGACAGGTGAAGATGAAAAGGAAAAGATAGGAAGCTTCTCACTGGGTTGCATGCAGAAATCACTGTGTAGCTGTAACTCATACAGGCCTGAAACTACCAATTTTCAAGGATGACAGTAAGATACATCTCTGTCAAACTGTCACACTTTAGGATCTCCATCTCGTATTACAGTAGGAACAAATCTAACCTTGCCCAGGACTGTACTGCAGACATATTACCTGCTGAGAGGAACATTTGACAGCTTGTCCCTGAAAGCCATTGCAAGGTGATCCTGAATTTGGGCTGTGTCTCGAAGTTGGCCCAGTTGGCAGGGACAGTGGACTTTCTGAGAAAGCATCACTGAATAACTAATGATATCTGACACTTCTCAACCTTTCTACATGGCAGAGCAAGGCAGTGCATTCAAGGGCTTGTTAACCATCCCTGTGCAAAGATGACTGAAGGATAAGAAAACAAGGCATTCTGCCTGCTCTAGAATACCGGAAATTTTCAGATTCTGGAAACTGAGATTAAACAAGAGTGGGCAATCCCAGTACCGTTATTATTATGGTTTGAATTAGAATTTCCAAAACCTGTAGAGTACCGAGGGGATTAAATATTTCCCCTCTTTAGCCGGAATTGGTAAAACTAAGAACAAGGGGAACCTGTAGTTGGAGTACGGGCTGAGGAAGAGTGAGTTCAAAGCACTACCAAAATACTCAGAGGAGGTGTGCCCCAGACCTAGAGAGAATTGAATCTGTTAAGAGCTGATGAGTCTGCAGGTGCATGAACTGTTCAGTGGTGGAGTGGGCCAAACTGTTTCCCTGAACATCTTTCGATGGATATCCTTAACTGCCACAACTGCAGTCAGGAGAAAATCAGCACATTGCAGTTTTTAAATCTATTTGCAGTGCTTTTTCATTTCACCAGCTGTTCTGTCCTTACTTCATAGTAGCTTCAAAAGTTTTAATTATTCTTGCCCATAGTTAAAATTATGTTTGTGTGGGTAAATGCAAGTGTGTTGTATCTAATGTCAGAGATAATTGCTAGCTGCCTCGAGAGACTTGATAGATTCATTACCTCTACATATGGTAGGAAGAAAACTGTCAGATTTTATTTAAGCTTTGAAGAGCCTTAAAAAGGGTTACAAATTGTCGCAGAAAGAGCATCAGTTTTCTAAACAAGGTCCTACGCATTGCTGCATTAGTGTGGTGTATTTGAATGGATGCTTCTCTTCTATCTGTCTTAGAAAAAATAGTCTGGAAGCGAAAAAGAAAGGATTTATAGCTCTCTTCCTTGATGCTCGTAGATCTTCCAAATTGAAAGCGCATCATACTGAACTCTGTCATTTTGAATATCTGTATGAGATCTGTTAAATATACTGAGGTATTTTCTAAGCCAAATCTGTGATGCATCTGATGCTATCACTTACTAGGAATGTGGCTAGTTCAGCAAACATCATAAAGTGACATGTTCAATTTGACATCTTATTTTATCTGTTTTATTATTTTTCCAGTGTGATTGCACTTAATGGCCTTATTGAGTTTGAAGTTGTATCGTATGAATGTAGATGAGACAAGTTCCTGTCTCAGAAAAATAACTGAACCTCTTGCAAGCACGTAACAGGAATTTAAGTTGGTCTCACTGCTGGCTGCGTAGTCACACTCTGCCCCTTTCTTTGCTGCACATATCCCGCTCATGTTTGATAGTTCTTGTATTCACCAAGCCTGCATTTCACCACACCAAGCCAGTGAAACACGGGTCCGAGTAACCAGTAGCTCTTTTGTTTAGCCTGCTGTAGACCCACAGCCTGGAGGTGCAATTGTGTTACAGCTGAGCTCATTCAGAGGTGTGGAGACAAGTCCTTCCTTGCTCCTCCTGTCTGCTGCTAAACCACACAGTTCTACCAATCTCCTTTGCCACAGCTTTGGCTCCTACTAACTTTTCATTTAATTTCTTTAGGTTGCTAATTCAGCAGGAGGTTCTGTAGCTCCTCTGCTCAGGTTTTGTTTCTGAGGGGTAAGTCTACCCAGTGCAAAATTAGATAAGTACTTAATGTGGTAGAAAGGGAGATGAGGGGTAGATGAGGTGACAGGGGGAAAAGCAGGGGAATGGCAATAGAGTTGGCAACACTGGGAGCTCCTTCTGCAGTAGCAGTTTACTTCAGATCTGCTTCACTCATAATGTCCCAGAACCATAATCAGAGGAATCATGATCAATAAAGTCAAGATCAGGAAACAAAAGTGCACAGAAGACAGTAGTAGCAGAGAGCTGGAAATCAGATGCATCCACCAGATTTTTCTGTCATCATGAGTTTTTTATAGTTTATTTTGAACTTGTGGCAGGATTGTGGAAATATACCTCCTGCAGGAAAAAAAAAGCATAATGAGTTTTATTGCATGTTTTCCTTTTTGAGCCACCAGCTGTGCCCAAAATATTTGCATGAACTTAACAGACACTGATGATTTTTTTTTTCATGAACTATAAATATTGTAGGATAATTTCAGTGTGGGAGTGATATGGTTAAGTAATAAAAGGAGAGGAAGGAGTAGTGGTGAGAGCAACAGCTACTTCTACTGTCACAGAAGATATGTGAAGGCTGTAGGGCAGTGTGGTTGCCTAAGGAGGTTTCCCAGTGGCACTGCCTGGAATTCTTAAAAGCTTGAGTTGTGCTTTTGTGCTGAGCTGTCATGGGCGTTTAAGTCTGTCTTGAGCAAGCAGGGAATAGATCAAAATATAGCGTGCATTTAATACAGAGGCAGCTACAGAAAAAGGGATTAAATCTTTTACAGATGTTGACATATTGAAGTTAGCTCAAGTGGAAATCTAGCTTGTCTTAATTAACACACAGAAAGCTGGAATACACTTAAAGGATGTGCTTCAGAGCAGATATGAGACCTTTCAGCTAGTTAGCCCTTGTCTCAAATGCAGAATGACATACCCTTGGAGAAGCGTTAGATGATGATGCACAATTGTCTCTTATGTTTTCAGCATTTAATGTTGAAGAATCTAGTTGTCCAGAGAAAGCCCTTTTTATAAAACAGGGGTTTTGCCTAATATCTGTTGCAAGGTGTTGGGAAAATGGAAATGAAAAATGGTGAAGATGCAGCAACAAGGTTCACAGCTCTTCCAGTTTTAAAGTCTCTCCTTGCAGTCAGTCAAGCACCACACAGATGTACTACTTAAATATGAGTTTTATATTAAAGTAGATGAAAAAGCACATAAAGTAGCTATATTACTATACAGAATAATCTTATGAAGCAGTGAAGGCAGATGTGAAATTTTCTTCTGAGTTTGACACACCTGAGAAGGAGGGCTACTCTGCAGAGTGATGTGGGAAAGCAGTTAGTTTATGGTGTTTTATAATGTGCATAGAGTTATAAAGCTCTTCATAGGATTTCATTTAGAAGCAAAAGAACATTGTTCGTTGTTGTTAACCCTCCTTTGAGGAAAATTTATGTTGGTTCTTTTGTCCTCAGTTTTTTTATTTAAAACATTTCTGTACAATCTGCACATTGCTTGGTTTCTCTATGCTGCAATTTTATCTGGTACTCTGGGAAGAGAGTTTGAGGCCAAAAATATAGAAATTTTTCAGATGTCATCTGGAAAGTGAAATTCAGCTCAATAGTGTCTGAGATGTAGGAATTAGCTTGCAAGGTTAACAGTGAAATAAAAAATGAAGTTTGGTGGGGGTCTTTTATTGTTTGTGATTTATTTGTGCTAATAACCTCTGTCATACAACTAATGATTTTACAAGTGTTCAAGGAAGACGTTCTTTGCTCTAGGGAACTCAGAGCATGAGGAAGACTGGTCAAGGGAACAGGGGGACAATGACAGGCAATTTAGAGCTTTGAGTGTGATGACAAGAAGCTTAAATTTGATGTGATAGAAATGGAAAGCTTCAAAGAGGGAGTGACTTGACATGATCAAATCGACAGGTGAGGAAGATGGCTATTCCAGCTGTGTGTTGCATGAATGAGGGGAGTCTTTTGACAAATCAAGGGACAGGACTTATCTGTTCTTAAGGGTTAATAAGGGTCTGAGTAATGGACTTGTCTGTAGGAAGCATAACCAGGGTCTTGGAGAGGCTAAGAATGAAGCAGCAATAGAATTGGAGCATCTCAGCTGTGGGGTGGAGGGAAGAGCAAAGTGATAATTAACTCTGAGGTTGTCAGTATAAATGGTGGTGAAAATCAGTTGATTTGTCATCTTGCACAAGGAAGCGGAAAAGCAGAAAGAAGGCGTTACAGGGAAAGGTGTGGTTACTGTTGTGGCAGTAGTGTATGAGATCCATGTACTTTGTTAATGGACATTGAAAAATATAATTGGAAGTTCAACATCTTTCCTGTCAGTTTTCCAGACAATAGGACAAAGACGCAAGGCAAATTTTCCACCATGTGAAGTCTGTCGACAGTGCAGAGCAGGACTGTGTACGCTGTGAAAAACATAGGAGTAGTTTAGAGAAAGAAAATTCAATTCACCATGAACTGGGTTAAAAACTCCTCGAAGCAAAGTCACAATAATTTTACTGACAGGAAGAAGTTCATTTCAGGTCTCAGAAGTCAAGTGAGATACAGAGAAGCTGTGTTCGTCCGAAAAGTAGTCTCTCTGGCTGAAAGTCTGACTCAAAGTCAAGCAAAATAATTTTAGTACCTCATGTCAAATTTAAAGTATTTCAGTTGTCTTCCACATACAGCCAGAACCACACTTGTCAAAGGAGCTAAGGGCTAACCAAGCACAGAGAACTGATGCAAATCACAGCAGCATAGTAGTTTTTTCTTGTTATTTAAAAAAAAATAACGGTTATTTTTAACTGTCATAAAAAAGTTATTTTTAAGTTATTTTGAAAAGTAATTTTTTTCTTGTTGCTGGTAGATGAATTTTTTAGGGAATTTTGTTTTTCCTCTGAGTGTGGGGAATCAAGGCTTAAGGACAATTTTTTGGAAGCATCCTATTGGACTACTGGGATTCAAACCCATAGCTTGCTCTTATCAGGAGAGTTTTCTAACTAAATGACTTCAGAAGGGTTGTCTTTGGGCAAGCATCCAATCATGAGGCAGTACCTATGGAAAAGACGTCCCTTCCACCAATATGTATCTCACTTTTTGCTTTTCAGAAGTTTGAGGGACTGTTTCTTCTTGGCAGTGTCAGAGGAGTACTTAAAAATTATACTGTTTGTTTTCTCTTGATTCCTCAAAATAAATTTTTTCCTGCTCTCTTGCAGGATATGAAGTCTGTGACAAAAATTCTTCTGTTGCAGGCTACTTGTGCAGGTTATTTAAAAAAAAACCCTAAGTAATAATTCCTTCAAAAATCAATTAGCACTCAGATAGCACTTAGAGATACTATAAAGTTGGTGCCAACCTAGGAATATATGGAAAGCCAAGCCCAGATTATTTTAACCAGAGTCACTGCATAAGAAAAAATTGATCTGCCACCTTGTACTTTTTGCAGTTCTTCTCCTAGCCTTGAGCTTGATGAAGCACATTTATTTTAACTTCATTTTATGTTACCATCTGATTAACATGGTGGCTGAATGTCAGACTAGAGTAAAATATGCTCTCCTCTGCTATGGGCTATTTTTATTTTTATATGGTTGCAGATACTTTGCCAGCATCCATCAACTGTGTTTTAAGAGGAAATGGAGCTTAAAGCATTTGTGCAGACACACTGTGAGTTTTCACTGCAAGAATAATGTAGTTTTGTAGGTGCTTCCTTGTGTTGGTCATTTCCTTACTTTAAAACTTGCAGAGTGAAATTTCTAAGTGTTAACTCCGTTACTCTTTTCTTATCTCCATGTAGCTGCCTGATTGCATAATCCAGCTTTCAGTTTGCAAAGTCTTGTTACTCAGTGGCAATGCTTTTGTCGGATCCTTTTCCATGGATGTGTCTTGGAAAAGACAGCATGAGAAGGGAAAACTCATAAGGAAATGCCTGAAAGTTCAGAATAAAATAAGTATCTATCTGTCATAGTAAGTCTTATTCTGTGTACTTAGATATTTTGCACTTTTTTGCAAAGTAAATGTAATTTGCAGGGGTTTTAACCTTGGAGAAGGAAACATTCAAAACGCAGGCAGACTGTAACAGAGATATGTAACATAAAGGCTCTTTTACAATAGGACAGATGAGATATTATTATCATGCAAGAGGAAAGCCCTTTGTATTTTAACTTAAGTTAAAAGAACATATATATATATATATATGACCTCACGAGAGTTAGTGCTGTTAAGTGTATGTGTGACCAACTGCAGTCATTCACCACCTATGAGTAAGGAAAACTTTATTTTACATATAATGTAGCTCTTTCAGTGGCTGTACATATATATATATATATATGACCTCATAGAATGTCACTGGGTAACAAGATAGCTAAAACTATAAGTGAATTGTAAGAGAAAAAAAAAGGAACACAAAGGATAGAAAATAGGAGGTGATATATTAAAACATACTTTAGAGATGTGTAAAACAGAAACCCCAATTATACAGTAAGTTATTCCATACAAGAAGGTCTGTCTCCCAAGTATCGCATCTTTATTTTCCATATCAAATTCTAAAATCTCCAAGTATTTGTATATTTTAATAAACACTTGGCAGTTCCTCCTCTGTCCAAACTAGTATTATTCGGATGTACTTAAGTAACAGGCTGTAGTAAAGAGAGGCCTTGAAAGAGAAGATTTTACTTGTGATTATTCAGTTCCATCTTCTTATTTAGTAGTAGTCGACAAATCTAAGCAAAAAAAAAAAAAAAGCATAGCAGATTTATGGCGTGGAAAAAAGTACACATAAATGTAATAAACTACTAATAAAGTATTATTGGCAACTTTAAGTGCCTTGCTTTAAAAGTTTTAGCAAAACCACTATGTATAAAGACAGACATTCAAGCAAATTTGTATACCTTTTATTTTTTTTTTCTGATACATATGCTTTTTCAAAATGTTTATATATTCTTGGAGGAGGAACTTAACTGTATGTGTTGAGGAGATACTGTTTAGAAGGCTCTGTCCCAAATTCTCTAAGATACATGATCATGTGCTACACTCTAAGTAATAGAACTGACTTCTGAGTACTCAGAACAGTAGTGAAAGATTAGTCATTTGTGGGCTTCCAGAGATGAAAATAAAACTGGTTAGACTTTTTTTTTTAAATTTCCACTTCATGCTTTCATTTCACATCAGATAAATGTTAACAAAATCTTTGTTAGTTAAAAAAAGAAAATCCCAATTTTTTATTCGTAGGCACAAGGAAAAGGCATATGGATATGTTGGTAAAGCATATGGAGGCCCTTATGTAAAGACAAAACAAAAGCAAAATAAAGTTACTAACTGGCCCCCTGAGGTGCAGCACATAAGCAAATTTGGTGGAATGTTGCCAATTCTCCTTTCTTCTGAAGAACAAAACTCCCTTTATATCCTAAACGAGTAAAACCAACACAGACTATACATCTGGTAGCACCAGTGTGTTGCACGCCACTTGAATCTCCGTTTTTATAGCAGTTATTTTCACTCAGTGCTCAGGAAGTGGTGACCTTGTGTTCGCAGCAATTACAGTATTACAGTAGTTGGTTTATTCCACACAAATGTAATGCACTTTTTTCCTCAGTTTGGGCATCAACAATATAAAAAGATTGCTGCTGTAGGAACATCCTTTCTGTTAACAAAGATCTTTACCCTGAACTGATGTTTTCCCACTGTGTTAACTACATTTGGAAATAAACCTTCACTGGCTGAGTCCAGAAACATAGTGTAATGCACTTACTCTAAATTTTAAGCAAATTTTTGGTAAATTTTGCTTCTGTAGTATGGTTCATATCTTCCACCTTCTTTTATGGCAGCTATTTAGACACACCAGCTGTGCAAAGTTAAACATGTACTTCAAAAAATTAAAACATCTTTCACTGAATGTAGTATCTATTAATAGCTTGCTCCGAATGTATTTGGATCAACCTCTGGGATCTGCTATAACTGACACACACTGTCATTACTAAATTAAACATGCCAGAACTGTTATGGCATATACTCATAATACATTTTTGCACTTTTCGTGTTCTCCTAAGCACAGCCAGCATGGCTATAGGCAGACTGCCTATTAGAAACAGTCTCCAGTGTATACTAACCCCTGAACTGTGGCAGGAAATTGTTAGGGAACGCAATGGTCATCATCGCCCAAAAACATATTCTAGTGATTTAGTAGTAGAGACTACCAAGGTTTAGTACCCGGGAACATTCTGTGGCCCAGTATTTACTACTGTAGGTGTAACCAAGGAGTATTTCTACTAATTTGTTTTGTAGGCTACTGCTGTCTCTCTAATCTGACTTATTTTTAGAGAATATTGCTCGGATAATTGAGAATATTGCTTGGATAAAAAGACCTCCTCACTGAGTGTTGCCTCCTTTCAGAGCACGCACACAGGCAAGAACTCATGTATCACTGTGCACATTGTTAACCGCTATGGAGATTTTGAGCTATGAGAGCTTTCCCGCATTGCTTTTTATCAGATGGCTAATGAATTGTGTTGAAATTTTTTGAAGGACTCAGATTACTCAGCAACAATCAATAAACTTGAAAACTTCAGGTTCTTTTGAAAATAAGTCTCTATTTTTATGCTTTTTATTATGTCCTTAAAATTATTATCTAAAAAAACACATGATAATTATCGTTGCATAATAATAGTTTCTTTCTTGCAAAAGGGAGCAAAAGCTCCTGATGTGTAACTGAGGTTAAGTTCTGATATGTGAAAAATGTGTTTAAGAAAGCTGAAGAGTTGCCATGTTCTTCTTTAAGACAGATATATCTTAAAGTATATCTCTAAATTGTAGACCGCAGTGAAGTGGGAGCATGAGTGACAAGGACAGGACAGGAGGGGAGAGAAGAGGGTATTAAACTCTCAAGGTGGACTGGATGCCAGAAACAATATCACTCAGAGCTCTAGCTAAAACAAAACAGAGTCCACAAGGGCACTTAGGACCTCCAGAGCACCATTTCTACATCATCTATTAGTTAACAGGTTTAAATGCACACCTTCATCTCAGTCCTGCCCAACCTAGTACATGAGATGTGCTTCTGTGTCCCGCTTCTCCCAAGCTAGGATGACATCCTGCAGGCTGGAAGGATGGCACTGGCCTTCCTCTCAGTCTGAGTCCCCTCACACCAGAGAGAGAAGCTCATATGTCTGCCTCTGACCCTGGAGCCTGGTGCACTCTACTTATGGCTGTGTGTGCTTCCTAGTGCAGCCCCGTGTTGAAGCCAGTCCTCCTAGAAGGCTTCTTGTCTTCCCTCCCCATGTTTGGAGAGGACTTGCACAGCCCATCTCCTCTTAGGCAGCCAGAAGTAGTTGCTATGGACACCTCTATTGTGTGGGCCCTTGAAGAAGAGGAGGTTAGTCTCAGCCTATAAAATGTCTCAGGTTTTTGTAATGTCTCCATTTTGGTTGTGGAGAAGATCTATAGATTATACTGTTAAGCATAATTCATTAGGAAGGCCATTTACTGTGCATAAGTGTGTCCAGCTGTTAGTGTGAAACAAACAGACAAGCAATGCTTGGCCCCTAGCCATGACTGAGAAGCAGTTGGACAACCCGTGCTACATGTCATAATTTGTTTTGCCACTTTTTGGATGTAATTCCTCTGATACAGAGAATTTATGTTCTATTCTCACCTCAGCTTTTAAAAATGGCAATAGAATTTAAATTGAGAACAGTTTCCAGACAGCCTTAGCATTCCTTAAATGCTAAAGACATTTCTGCTGTTTACTGCAAATGGGGTAGAAAAATATCTCAAAAAGCTGTGTTCCATTTGATGTCGGTCATCTTAGCAATCTGCTGTGATTAGATTCAAAATTCATAAATTACCTTTACTTTCATTGCCTATCAGTTGCACCAAATGGAATTGCATATTTTTTGCCCTGTGAGTGTTTGTGAATGTCAGACTGATGGAAACAAATGCAGAATATCTTTTCTTAGAAGGTTGTATTAAAAAACTTCAAAATGAAATGTTGATAACACAGTTGAAGTCTTGAGAGAGAAATTCTACTGCAAATAGAGCAATTTCTTCATTTTCTTCCCCACCTCCTGATTTGATTGTGTTGATAAAGGTTTATGTTATAATCCTGTATTAGAAGATTAAACTGGTTTGGGGAGCTTATGCAGAGTGTCCCTGCTAGGCACAGACCATCTTTTCAAACGTGTCTTTGCAATGCCATCAGGCAGGGTTTGAGGTGGAGGCCACGATGAGCAGAAGGAGATCAAGAAAGCTGGTAGGTGTGCTCCTACACAAATCCCAGAGAGAGTCTAGGCATGGGGAAAACTAAGGGGCTGCTGCTCTGCAACACAGTTAAGGAAGGAAGGTAGCTTTCCTCCTGGCTTTGTTACTATCAAGTGTTTCTGCTAATAAATGTTTTTGTACCGTGACAGTATAAATATGCTGCATTATTAAAAGGAACATAAGAGAAGAACAGAGAAGCTGGAAATTACAAGACTGTCTGTGCGTGAAGGCAATTTTCCAGAAGACTTACATTGCTAATACATTCAAACCTTTCTAATATAATGCTGAATTTTATTTTTTAAACTTCTGCCAATTCAAATAATTACAATGATATGATAAAAGAATGGAGACTATTTCAGTGCCTCATGTTATCTGAAGCAGTAGGTAGCAGCAGTGTTTCTTTCATAGTTATATAAACTATTTCTTTTAAGGCTTTACCACCAATCGTTTTACCATAGGGTTAGTGAACAAAACCTTCCTGTTTCCTATTTCTGTAATAGAAGATGGATGCATCAATTTGACGGCACATGATGTCACAGTATAGGCCTCCTTCTACTGAACACTTAGAAGCTCTCTCCGAGTCCTGACCCATTGACCCAAATCCTTGTTTTGAACTTTCCCTTATGATCCTATAATACAGGTAGTTTACAGTGTTATTTCTTTCTTTGGGCTCAGTGGCACGTAGTGGTGAAGGCTCTTCACTTGTTAGTCCTCTGTGGCAGTAGGTGCTTTAGCAATCTGGCTGTGTTAGAGCCCCAAAATATTGCTGGTTCTTCAAAGACGTTCCAGTTGTGCAAGCACCACCTACAGAATTTAACACTTCTTTTGTGCTTCTTACAGGAGTAGAATTTTACTATTTAGACCACAGCTGATGGATTCCAGGTATAATGAGGCTTTTTCTAACAGTTTGATAAATCAGCCAAAATTATAAGTTCACTTGTGCATATTAAGGTATTAGAATATTTGGTTCTGCAAACACTCCTCAGACTTTTCAACATTTCCCAGCCTCTTGAATATGACCTACAGGTAATATTGAAATAAAACATGACAGCAGAGGATTTAAAGGAATTTGGAAGCTGGCAAAGGTAGCCATTTGTTGTTGAAGTACAATATCAGGGGGAACAGCTGACATCTTGCACCCCAGAGCAGCATGGCCTGCCAGCATTGCACGTTCTACAGAAGAGTTTTGAAAGGCTTGAACTAACTCTCTACAAAAGCGGGGTATTCACTACCAGTTTTAACCAAGTAGAACATCTTGGTTACAATTCTTTTGCCCTTTCAGTAACCTCTATTAGTTTTCGGGGTTTTTTTAATATTGGCAGCAATAATAATTACTCCTAACTTAAGGTAAGAAAATGTGTCTAATGGGGAAATAGTATTTTAGATGTTTTTAAAAATTAATTGTATATGGGGATTTTTTCTTCTTCAAATCAAAGAGACAATAGTTTCCATTGATAAACTGCTTTTGTTGTATTAAATAATTTAAAGTATATTTTAAGAATAACTTTGGGTCTTGAAAATACCATTAGTAATCTGAATGATGGTAATAGTAATGAAAGGGTGGGCTTGGGATAGTATGTTGCCTTCAGAAATCAGAGGCTCAATTGTAATCAGAATTAAAGTAAGAAAACTTTCTGACGGTGAGCTGTAATAGATCTTTATCAGTGTACACGTGGAAAGTCTGCTAATATCGATGGTTCACAGACTGTGAATGGTCCCATGGGTTCTGGTAGTTTGAGGTCTTCATGTCCCAGAGTGGTGTTTTTAATGTCTGTTGCTGCGTGTATGAGTATGTGCAGAAGTACAAGGGGATAAATATTCAGAGAGCAGTGTCCTCTTCCTTTCAAGGAAATGGATCTTTTTATCATCAAGTGATTTCTGAATTTCTCATTTTGTTTATCAAGATATAGTACATTATTTTTGCCTTTCAGAAAGCCTCAGACTCAAACCCTAATTTTAGTGTTGCTTTTCAGAAGGGAAGTTGCATCTAGCACCTCTGGTTTCTAACACAGCACACTAGGAAGAGATTTGTATGTGTTTACCAAAATACACAACATTGTTCAAGACTATTAATCCCAAAATTATTTTTTAAAGCCAGAATTTCAGATGATTTAACGTTCAGAGGGTTGATAGATACTAAGGAAAAAATAATCTTAAGCATAAGAGTAGTTTTACAGAGCTAAGATAAGCCAGAATTTAGTCACACTAAATGCCCTTAAAAAGCTGAGGACTAATGTTCTCTGCCTTCCTGCAAGCTTCACAGAGATGTTGTCCAGGTATTATGCAGCATATCTTCGTGACTGAAAAGTTGTCACCTCCTCCAGCTGTGTAGTGCTCCCGATCACAACGTTTCAGCAAGGTGAAGATGATTTGCTAACTTTAACTTGAAAGGAGCTTGGGAGGAAGGTTAGTAATAAAATTAATTAAGATATTTATAGCTCCTTCTTACCACTAACATGATCATGTGTGCATTCTACGCCTCTGACCTTGCAGCTTCACAAGAGGATATTTACTTCAGGAATGTATGATAAGCCATGCATTTGTAAAATTTTATAGGTATTAGTTTTTGTGGAAAAAAAAGATAATGCATGAATTAAAATGAAGGCAATTCACATTAATTAGAAAAGTGTCATTATCAGAGAGATAAAAATTATATTTGGTTGTTTGTTTGCTGAAGGTTTTAAAAGAAGTTATAATAATCTAAGCCATATGGAAATTCATAACCTTCTGCTATAAAACAGCTGCAGTTTTCATATCTAGTAAAAAGTATGCATATTTTGTATTTGTCGGATTAACTGCTGGGTTTGGTTTTTATCCGAGCTGCTCCTACAAGATAATACATAAATATCAAGTTCAGATTTTTAGAACTCACTCTCTTATTGCTACTGTTATTTGTCTTTTCCCCCTCTCTCCACTCCCTTATCTCACTTTCATAATTCCCACACCATCTCCAAAGATCTTTTTCCAAACAGGCTTAAGTCTGCTGTTGACATTGGTGTGAGTATGCTGTTAAGAAGGTGATAGAGTGATGCTCCTGGGCCTTTGCAGTGGAGAAAAGTTACGAAGTATTAAATGTTTGATATTGAAAAGTGTTTTAATTCCTATTTTTTTAACATTTTTCTGAATCCTTACCTTTCAGTGTTTATTCCCTGTCTACACATTTTTATGTGTTCTGTGTTACTGACTCTGAGAAGCAGGCTGCTTATCTGAGTGCTTGTTGTTCAGTAAGGAGTGGTGTTTTCCAAACAGGAGAACAGCACTATCATGCTTCACGACAGGATACTGATTTCAGAGCTCAGGTTTTGTACAGTTCTTCCAAGGAACCAGTGTTTGTCCTTTAGTTATGTGCAGCACAGAATAAAAGGCTTCTGCACTGACTCCCCGTAACCTCAGCCTCCCATGTCCTCCATAAACATAAAAGTGCTGTGTCTGCACAGGGTATTAACTCTAGATTTTGTTCAGAAGCTTTGTGTGTTACATCATCCTATGAAAAGCAAGCAGCTGATGCTGAGTAATAAACACCTCATTCCCACTTTGCAAAGGAGAGAGGTGGGAGTTCTCTGCTTACTTCCCTTCTCTCTCTGCAGCTGCTCCCCTTCTCTTCCATTTCAGACTGGGAAGATATATCTTCACAAGTGCTGATATTGGAATACTTGACCAGAGGTTTCAGGTTGCTTCCATTTGTCTCTACTGATGTAGATTAAATTAATTTTGAATTAGGAGTTATTACACAGCCTTTTCAGCCTGCTTGTCTTTAGAAAGAATACTTAATTCTCTGTAATTATTGTTTTCGACAAGCTTAATATACATTGGTTTAAAATAGAAAATCCATTACTCAGGGAAGAAGAAATCTCACTATCTCGCTTTTATTCTAGATATTTTTGTATCATCTGGTTTCCCAATAATGATAGGTTGTGGAAAAAGGATGTTTATATTTACAGCTGTAAGGAACTGCATGATCACGTCAAGAATTGACAAGAGATTGCTGGGGATAATTCAAGGAGGAGGAAGTGCAGAACATAAGTGCTGTGTAAAATCTGCAGCCCATTCTTGGGAACTGTGACCACTCATCTGTCCTGCAGGTTTGTCCTTAAAGGCCTGATCCAGGGAGATACTGACTGTGATGTTTCCAGAGTATGGTTTTCATTGGCACTAGTAGGAATTGAGGGCATATGTCAACCTTGCATGAACATATGCTCAGAGGGGTAACATCAGTTACTTCCCACCGTGTGAGTGCCAGGTTTGATCCATCACAATTCAGTTTGCCAGAGGTGTCCTGGGTCAGATGTCTGTGCTTAGCCAGTATTATTCACCTAGAAGGCGAGTGTCCCATATGACCTCTGTGCACCTTTCTATAAGTGGGAGGCTATTTAAGCCAGCACAACTCATTTACTGTAGTGATATCCCATGGGATTTTGTGGGTGAGTCTCTGTTTGTAAGAAGTAATGAGGTATTTACTTTGTATAAAGAAGAAAAGTGATCAGAGGAAAGAAAATATGAAGCTTAATTCTTCTGGCCAAACTTAAGGCTGATGGAATGTTTTATTCAACTCTGTTTAAAAGTGCTCAAAATGTACTTACACCACCTCATTGATTATCATGACAAAAAATACTCAGGAGGACTATTGCTGGAGGCGTAGACAGCAACAGAATGCCTGGCAATTATATTGCCACTTAAAAAAATGATCTTAACTTCTGCTTTTAATCAACATCTTTAGCAAAGTTGTTTGTTGGGGGTGTGTGCATGTTTGTGCCTGTCTTCGTTCCCTTCGCTTTCCACGTTGTAATGGAAATGCAGGATGCCTGTGTACAATCTTTCACCTCTGACAGCATGTAGCGCATGCTGCACACAGCTGTCATGGTAATGACAAGTCTGGTGCACCAGGATAATTGGGTACTTGAAGAAGATTCATAAGGCAATGTACTGCACAGTACTGTGTTGTGCCCTGGGGCACAGGGAAAAAGAAAGGAGGGTACCAGGCAGACTAGGGAGTGTATTTGTGAGAAATGATGATGTAGTAATGTGATTTTGTTTCCTTATGAAGTGGTTTCCCTCATGCCCGCTCACCCCACAGAATTACATTAAGGGTTTCAAAGTTAGTTTGTTCTACCAAGGAAATTGGGTTCCATTTTATACGTAATGGAATTGAAATATCCCAGAGGAATGAAGGAGATGAGTGTCCTCATATCACTGTGGCTTTCTGTGAGTAGTTTGGTGTCAAACCACGCTAAAATCCCACCATCTGACAGCTCGTTATTAAGAAACAACAAGGACTGACTTTATTACTGTAGACTATAGCTGGCTTATCTGCAAATTAGCATCTTTTCTTCCCTTGTGGCAGATTCTGTCTGTTTTTCTGGCATCTGTCATGAGGTGTTAAAGGGGAGCATATTTTTAGAGTCTAATGTGATAACAATTAACCTCTGATCTCTTTCTGATACATCTCCTTTTTCATTATTGCTGGAGTTACTTGTCTTGGAGTGAAGATTAAATACTTGGAGACCATGTATTTATGCACACTAATACTGATAGTCTGTGTAATGCACCATGAGATGTTTAACAGATAACTCATTAAAATTTTTATGATTGTTTCTCTCCAAGCAAAAGGAGAGGAAGTGTTGGTCATCAATAAAAGCAGGAATCCAGGATTCAAACCTTCCATCTGAATCACTGATTTGTTTCTGCATCCTTGAACAAGTCCTTTAGTCTCTTGTTAGGATGAAAATAATAGCTATGGTACCTCACCAGCATGTTGAGAAGCATAATTAATTACTGTTTATAAAGCACTTGGGTACCAGCAAATGACTCATGGCAGAAATATAAATTACTATTAGTAGTAATAGGTTGGAAAATTTTAAAATGCCAATATTGGTCTGTCTGGAGACTTTTTTGAGGTATCATGCAAACAGAATTTTCATCCAAAGGAAAACATTCATTAAAAAATGAATCTGTAACGCAACTTATGCTGCAGATAATATAGATAATGGTACCAGCGTAGCACAATACCGGCACTTGCAAACAAGAGATGACTTGCAGTAAGATAGAGGGAGGTCATGTGCCTGGAAAGCTTTTCCAGCATCATCAATTTTGACTATTACAGAAAATGAAGCATGTGTCAAGGCATCCTTATCTTATTAAGAATAATGGGGTTGACACAGGCCACAGAGGAATGCTGGAAGAAGCACTCCTTAACTGCCTAAGTGGTGAATTAGGCTCAGCTTCCTTTTCATAGATCTTTACAAAGAACTTTGTAAAATGAACATTTATTGTTTTGTAGATATCACCCTTTGGAAGTCCAAGGTTTTGAAAACCCTTCAAGGAAACTAATTTGCGAAGTTTTTAATTTTGCAGTAATACACTAAAAAAAAAGCAATCCAGAAGCAAGCATGCTGTCTTTACACATTCTCTATTTCTGGCTGACTGTATATTTAGAGTGTTCGTGGTCCTCCTCTGAACAGATGCTTGCCTTCATTCCATTTCATTTCTCTCATCATAAAAGCATCTAAGCTTTTTCACTGTGTCCCTATCCATGTGTATTGTAACCATCCAAGGGTCACCGTGTTAGGACAGGCCAGGTCCCACTGGTTTTAAGTGAAACTTCCAGGCACAATTCTTCAAGATGCAGAGCCCTGCCACTTCCCAGTGTCTTCTGTGGGAGATAAGAGTTCTTCATGTCCTCAAAAAGTTTGTGCTGCCTTGCAGTATATTGTTATTTTAGTAATTGTGCTAGAAATATGTCATTTAAGAGGCAGAATGCAGGTGGAAATCATGAGCTATTTGGCTGCTGAGTTGCTGTGTTGCCTTTGCATTTTGATGACTTCTGATTAAGCTGTTTTTATTCTTCAAGTATTGAAGGAG
Organism: Platysteira castanea; assembly: GCA_013397175.1. NCBI lineage: Eukaryota > Metazoa > Chordata > Aves > Passeriformes > Platysteira > Platysteira castanea. The sequence continues at coordinate 407,926 of VYXC01004591.1, forward strand.
ATAACCTTTTACTAGTCTGTGCTTTGTGGATCTTACTAGCATTAGTAGCTCCCTCAGATAAGTCATAATATGTATGCAAACCCCACATACCTAGAACCTTTGATCAACAATGGATTCTCTTGGCAATATTTTTCTGAGAATGGAATAGAATTTGTTTTCACTCCCGAGAGTTCCAGAACTTAAATTATCTCTTTGGATGTTATTTTGATTGCAGTGATGAAGTACAAAGGGGGTTTTTGGGTTTTTTGTTATAATACATCTGAAATCTGTAATACCCAATTTATTATTTGTTTAGCACTGAGATGATTCCAGCTATACTGTGTGGTGTGGTATACCTAGGTCTTCTGGGTTTTGAAGGAACATAATGCAGGAAGAATTCACTGCCCAGGTGATAGTCCCATATCTGGATATTTGCATAGCTCTGAAACTGGTTTGGGTTTTGGTGGGGGTTTTTTGTTTGTTTGTTTAGGGTTTTTGTTGCCTTTTTTTTTTTTTTTTTGGGCTTCTTTAAATCATTGTTCCTTTTTAAATACAGCAAGATTCAACCTTAGGAAGATGAATGCTAGCACAAATTAAATATATTATATGGAACTTGATTCTTGGTGTATTATAGGTAAAAGATCAAGCAAGTAAGGAATTAAAATTGTAGTAAATCAGACACAAGTCCCTCACACTATTTTATATACTGGGAACTAAGAAGTAAGCTTCAGAATGTATCATGTTTTGTCCTCTGACGGCTTTTAAGGTTTTCATTCCTACCCCATTGGCTTTAGTTCACGTTAAAGACTCTTCCATGAAGCTCATTTTACTCTATTATTGTACAGAATGTTAACCTGGACCTTAATTCATTTTGGGAATTTGCTACAGGTTGGTGATGACAGCAGGCAGATAACCAGTCGTTGACAAAAACAGGTAAAGACAGTGGCCTAGATTTCTAACTGCTCAAAATTGCTTGACTGCAGCTCCTGATTCTGATGAATCAGGCCCAGTCATCCTTTTGAGAGTATGTTCTGTGTCTAAATTGCTTACAATACTTAATAAAACAGACCCCTGGCCATATTATTTCCTTTAATATACTAGTTGTATAGGGTGATAGAAAAGTAAAGTTTAGGTGTGCCAGGCAGGACAGTCTGCCTACAATCTGTCCCTACTGACCTGCCAAAAAAGGCAGGTTGGTGCATCTGAGAATTTGACACAGGCTATTTAAAGTTATTTATTGAGCCTTGTGAACCTGTTGGGGTGTGAGTGCATGTATCTTGGAGAGACGAAGACATACTGTAGGTGGGGTAACTTTTACATTTTAAATCTCATTTACGGGAAACATGCAGCTTCCCCAAATGAATTTAAAATTCTGTCTCTTTCCTTTGAAGAATGGGTATTTTTCATTGTCACTTACTGGTACCATGTTAAGAAGCCTTTTGAATTGAAATCTATATTCCAGTTCAATGTTACCAAATGGATTAGATTTGCTTTGCTTTCCCTAAGTCTTCCTAATTATATATGCGCACGTGAAGAACTAAATTGTAGAACAAATAGACATTAATACTTACAAGTACTTTCATTCATTGCTGTTATTAACAGTCTTTACTCATTAAAAAAGGGTATAAAATACTGCTACTCACAGGTTTATTTCTCATATATTTTGAGATGCATTAACCATATCAGCTTTTAACCCTTAGCAGAATAAATAAAACCACGGTAAAAATTTATATTTACACAACACAACTGATAAAACATAAAATACCATTCAGTAACAGCTTGATGTTTGAGATCTGAATTACAGTTTATACATGTAGCAAATTATCTAGAAATAATAATCTGTAATTAATGTTTTAATTTTTATTAAACAAAGAGAATCATGAAAGGTTGAAATGAGAGAACCTGGTTTTAGTGACTACACATTTAAGTCCTAATGGATTCATTATTTGTTCATCTTGAAACATTCATCTCATGTTTTTATTTTCTTTTCTTTTGAAGACCATTGTTGCAGTATCATTTTGTTCAGTGCCTTGAGCTTATATGCAAAACAGTCAGATATTCAGATTGGCCTGAATTTTAAAAATTATAAATGTCACATTTATATGGAGGAAGTGCTTGAGTCTTCCTTTGGTTTTGTTATTTTATGTATCAAAAAATCATATTTGTTTCCCCATTTGAAATCCTTGTTTCCCCATGCCACAGAAAAGCAGGTAGCAAAGGAATTAAGCCCTTAAGGAAAGTAATTACTCTTAAGCAGCGAACAGAGGCCTAGAAAATCTCTAAAGAATATTTGCAGAGCCTGTAGGATCCATTATAGGGACTTCTCTTGTGCCTTAGGGCCCTTCTCACCTCTTTCAGTTCATGCCCCAAGCAAGGCTGCTAGCAGCATCCATAGCTGGGAGCTTCACAGTCTTTCCTGATGCGGGTACTACAAGGTGGAAGCCACTTTGAGGGGTTTTTCGGCATAATCAGCTTGAATATCCTGAAGATCAGATGGCATATTTATTATGGTAACTGCTCCTTGACTACTTCAGCTGCTGTCCTAGATGTGCCAGTGATTCACAAGGAATGTTAATATTGGAAAGTAATGGTAAAAGGTGCCTGAGGGGGAGCTCAAAGCAGCGGCTCTGTTATCTTTTGTCACCCTTACCCTGCTCAGACAGGTTTAGTTGATATGAGTTGTTTTGTTCAGACCACTGGGACCAGTATCCAGAAAGTAACAGAACTATAACTGAGGTAGAAAAGCAGCTGTCCTGAGGCATTAGTTTAAAATTTGATTATGTTTTTAACAGGTGTGGTATGTTGTGGAGTAGTAGAGAGTTACACCTCAGGGAACTAGCACATTTTTTTATGCAAGTTGAGACCTAATGTGACCAGACTGACAATACTGAAGACACTATTTAAGAATGAAACATAACAAAGCACCACATGGTTGAAAAACATTATTATCGGAAATAATGACAGTAAATGTGATTTGCTGGTGGTAAATTGAAATCACTGATTAAATTACATCTTTGGCTAATAAATTCACAGGGTAACAGTGCACAGCAAGTGCCAACACAGCACAGCCCTAAGGCATAAATAAAAGTTATCTAATTGATGGTAAAGATAAATCAGAATAGAAGCAATTGGCTTGTTAATGTGCTTGCACCAAATTCATTACAGCTGGAAAAGAAGTTCCCCCTCTCTTCGCACTTCACTGCACAAGGCAAACCTGGTGTCTCTCACTTCTACTCATGTGAATTTGGTACCTAACAATTTCTCTTGCATGTGAGTTCTTTTGAGGGCACACAACAGGTATCTATGAAATAACTCCATTCTTACTAGACTGCACTGTGATTAAATTGACACTTATACTGTCTTTAATTGCTTACATAATTTTTCTCTGTTGCTCAAGAATCCCTGAATATTTTACCAGTAGGTGACTTGACTTTAGTTAATGGAGTGAGTCAGGGTCAATGCAAGTAATAAAGTGTACTACCAAATGATGTGAATGAATTCCTCAGTCAGTTCTCACAGGGAGATGCAGTTGTTTCTAGTCAGTGCAGTTACCTGTTCACAATGATGCACTCTTCAAAGATGGGACATGATATCCAAGTCATCAGACTGAGCAGCCATTAAAATGTGCCCCTCAAAACACGTGGCATGGAAATTAACTTTTCTTTTAAAATAATTTGTGGCATTTGTGGTTGCTGCTTTGGGCTATATTATCATGTGGTTAGTAAATGAAAACTTTAAAACATCCATTTATCACAGTAAAAAAGGGGAGTCTGATTCTGCAGCCTTTGAGGTTCATCTCTATGAAAAGCCAGTAGGAATTCGGAGATCATATCTCTCAACTTATTTCTTCAGTTCTGTAGTAATAGCTCTTTTAGATGCCACCTCTAGGAAAAACAGGTAAGTGTCGCTGCATGTATTGTGCTTTCTCATCTGCTGCTGTTTATGGTTATGTTCTGATCTCAGTGTCACTGAATAAGGCTCTCAGGTAACTCTGCTGCATTTAAGGAATTTATTATTTCTCGACATACTGATGAACAGAACTTGTCCTGCCACCTTAAGCTGCAATTAGCAAGGACCTAATCACTTCACAGAGGTTGTATTGTGCTGCTTTTTTGGGATGGGAATTTTGTGATTGATATTCACAATGTTTCTGCATCCATGGAGCATAAACATGAATATGAATGCTTAAATAATGGCAGCAGACTGAAGCTTCAGTAGAAATCCCAGAAGTGTTTTCAGTTGTGTAGGTAAAGGCAACCACATGCCCCACATAAGATAAAGTATTAAAGAAATTAAAATTTTACAAATGCAAGTAACTGTTGGATTTGAAAAAAAAAAACAAAACCAAAAACAAAGAACCATGCAATTCAAACCTGACAATGATAAACCCAGAAAGACTTTATGGTCCTTCTATGATAGCCCTTGCAGTCTAGTTTTCCTTTGTTCTTTGAAGGTTTGAAGCTGCAATTTAGCGGGAAAATGGTCATCGTCTCTCTTCGAGGCTGAAGGGATAATGGCTCAACTTTTTTCTATCTTAGTAAGTTAAGAAAAGAGGCAAAAATTACCTTAATTGAAACAATTGTGTAGTTGTCCAGAAACCAATTGACTGAACACTCATGGTAACCATATTGACTTATTTTACCTGCCTTGTCGAGTGCACACATCATTCATATGAATGCTAATCAGCATTGCACAATTCTTTGAAGCATATTGGAGTTTATTTTTGTTCATCATGAAATACAACTTCAGACACTGATGAATTTGTAAAGAGAAGCAGGGCAAGTATTAGGGAAGATTATTGTAGCAAATTGGAAACTGGAATAGGAGAAAACTGTTTCAAGAAATATAGTATGTGTACTTAATATATGGGACAGCCTACATTTTCATCTCCAGAGGAAAAAAAATGTCTTTGCTGTTGCAGTATATTTTGCTCTAACATAGCTTGTCCATACATTTATCAACTGATCGTGGCCAACAATATTCAGTTTGGAGTGCAAGAAACTAAAATTAGATTGAAACAGCTAAAAGAGATTTGTCCTGATTGAAGTTCTGGTGGTCTTTGCTGGTGCTGGAGACCTCTGAAAAGAGTTTCTTTTGCAGGGTAGGCTAACTGAAGGTTCTGTTCTTTGAAGTACAAATGGGCATGCTTTTTTATTCCTACAAATCATTCGTTCAGAGTCTAATGTTATATATGCCACGTGCAGGTATATCCTGAAAGCTATCCATAACCTTATATGAAAGGTTCTTTTTCCTGGTGAGTCCCATAGCAGTCATAGTGGCAGAGCAGAGCAGTGAGTCCATGGCAGTTTCTGAATGTGGTATAACAGGAGGAAGTTCTGAAGGTAAACTGAGTCAGAGATAATTATGATTTGCTCCTTAGTCTAGACACTGAAGAGGTGGTGGAGTGACTAGGCCTTTCTGGAGGGCTACAGAGCCAGCTACCATTTTGCAAATGGATTCTATACCCAGAAGGCCTCCATAATTCCTTGCCCAAAGGCGGCTGCTGCTCTTGCTCTTATGCGTGGGGAGGAGTAGATTTCCCCTGTAATGAGTATAGCTGTCTCATTAGTACTAAAATGCATTAGTTATTATAAATGGCAGCGATGGATAACCTCCTGAGATTATTGTCATGGCTGTGTGCTATCATAAGCCTTGACGTCCCCATTCAAGGGATTAAAGGAACAAAGAGAATGCTCAATGAGCTGATTAAATCAAATAAACAGATTTTTAATTCTCGTTAAAAAACATTAAACAGCTACTGCTTTTACCAATGGAGTGTGTGTGTGGTGTGTGTGTAATAATAAAAATCTGCTGCAGTAATTCAGAAAATTTAAGGTAGTGTTTGTATTAGAAATATTGGGCAAATGTAAGTCTATCTTGCTGAATGTTGCAAACCTTTTTCATTATAAGCAGCAAAAATGCCAAGGTACATTTTGTATTAATCAGTCAAAATGCAGAAAGTAAAATCTAAAACCCTGTAGAGCAGCAGAGGATATCCCTCAGGGGCTATTTCTGTGGAATTGCCTGACTTTTGCCACTGCACAATCCAGATATCCAGCTATTGATTTAAGTCTAATTATATGCTTTTTAGTAATGGTTTACATACGTATTAGAACAGGTTTCAGCAATTGAGTAAGGCGGTTTAGAAACAGAGATAAAATGCAGGGGCAGTCAGGAGCTGAGGAAGATGAATTCCAAATATTTTTGGACTGTTGTGAAAAAAAATTTTGCCTATATGATGGGAGAGTCACATAATCAGAAAGCCATTTTTTTTCAGACATAAATATGATTTGTTTAACATTTTCACTATTATAAATGAACACTTATTTTGCTCACCATTTTGAGCCCTGTAAAAGCAGAATTAATGTGTTCATTTAGTTTGCTTGTGGAATTTTAAAATGTCTTGAAAAAGGGCAACCAATTTTCAGTCTGGAACAGACAGAGAGACAGAAGGGAGGAAACAGGAAAATAGAACCGTGAAGAATTAAATGAATACCATCTTGGATTGTCTGTCTGGTTCCTTCTTTCCTTCATCCGTCTTCTTTTCATCCTCCTTTTGGCCATCTGCTTTGGTAGCAGCTCCCACAGGTGCTGGGGACATGAGCACATATAGCAAATAGGTTCCATTTACTAGAACTGGGGGGTGGGGTGGGGAGTGTATGTGTGTTTGCTCATTATAAAAGTACCAACTACTATTGACCACCTTCTGAACCAAAATACTTCATTAAAAGTTTAATGGGAATTTAGCAAAACAGAATCTCCCAGTACAAGCATAAGGTAAGCACCTGGTGGTCACAGGCTTTTCTAAGGTCCTCCCAGCAGCTGTGGATTTAAAGTCATTGCATTTGAAAAGTTCTTTGTTAAGTGAGAGTAACAAATAAAAAGGGTGGGGGAGGGGAAGGGAAAGAAAGCTCTTTCCAGACTGGGATATTACTGTGAGGGTTCTTAAGGCTGAATAATAACGTGTAGTGCCAAACATAACTAGCCATACCTTATAGTTTCAAGATCACTAAATTAGCGGTGAGAATGTTGAGGGTCTGAGTGAACAATGGTTATTCCTTGAGGGGCCCGTTCTAGCAAACACTTAAGTGACACAATATTAAATGCCCCCCCCCCCCAAAAAAAAAAAGAAATAGAATGAATAGTCAAATAATAATTAAGGCATCTGGAATATACACACAGCAAGAATGAAAACAACACTGCATGCTTCTCAAAACCCTTAGCTTGCTAATTTACACACATTTAGTTAGAATAGTTAGCAACTTATTGGGATAATAGGGGAAAATCAGTATTTTAAAGTGAGATTTTGTAAGGGGAATTAGAGAACTGCAAAAAATAGTTATTATATTGTTTCCTATTCTGTCATTAGTATAAGAATCAAAAGAACTTTTTTTTTCTCTCCTTGAAAAAATTCCTAGTGATTTTTCCTTAGGGAGTTGGTCCAGTTTCTTCATTTTCCCATAATTCAGAGCATGTTTCATCATAATAAATATTTATTGTAAAAATTGTTGACTTAAGAAGTAGTCTGAAGTAGGAAAAGATCATATTTTCAGGGAAAATTATTATCAAAGTTAGTCATTTTGAGAAGGTCCTGAGATGCCTATCTGTAGCAGAGAGCACTCAAAGATCTTGACAATTCTGGTTGTAACTTACTTTGGAAAGTAGTTTGGAAGTGGGGGCTAAATTACATAATTTAAACGAGTATTTATTCAGTAGTATGACTATTTTATTTGTTTTTTGCTCAGTACTATGAAGTCTGTCAGCAACTTCCCATGCTCACAGCTTCATTATCTTCTCGGAGCTTCCTGCAAGACAGTAGCTGAACAGTTGCTTTAATAAAGTCTTTCAATTGTATGGACATCTGACCTTGTTCCTAGATAATTTGATTGTACTTTTTTCCCAAGTAATTATCCCCACTGGAGATAGTCCCAAAATATTAGAGAATGAGTAATGGAATGATACCATAGATTTTCTTAAGTGACAAATGAGTCATGCAGAGTACATTTACAACTTGGGTGATATCCTTATCAAATTCTTCCTTTCTGAATCATCTGGTTAACCAACTGTGTTTATTGTTCCCGGTGGTAGAACTCTACAAGGTGCTGCTCAGACAACCTTATGTGGACAGAGGTGATATATAGACTCCTAAAGAAACATTAACTGAACATTTTTCTGCCCTAAAGTTTCTGTATTATTTGTTGGAGTTTTTTTCCCCCTTGTCAGCATCACTCTATTTTTTGAGTCTATTTGGGGAAAAAAAAAAGAGGAAAAAGAAAAAAAGGATAAACTATGTCTAAATTACTGCATGGAATTACTGTATTACTGCAAAATAGGCTGGGGGTTTTTTTCCTGGCTGTGCCTTTCCCTTTGCCTCCTGAATGATTAACTTCTGTTTATTTCTAATTAGAAAAGCCCCATCAGACTAAACCACAAAGCATGTCAAAGAGTATGCAAATAATGCAGAGTACTTGAAAACCTAGGGCACTTTTCCTTTAAATGCCCCGCATGGTTTATTAAACTGTAATTGCACTCTCTGAAATGTCATATTGCAATTATATCCTAGGTTATTAATTAAAAGAAGAGAAACTATAAATGGTAAAATAATTTTGCTTGTGAAAAGCTTAAGTGAGATTTTAGAGAAGGGCATTCGGGCAAAAATAATTTGTGATAAAACCCACTGAAAGAAAATGAGATATTTTAATCTCCTACTGAGGAAGTGTACCTGTATCCATCCTCAGTAGCTTGGGAAGTTCAGGTGAAATGCATAGACCCACAGAGGAAGAATTATAGGTGCTAATGACCAATTATAGGTGGTAATGACCAGTTACTTATGCAAATAATTCATAAACATGCAGCCTATATAAAAAAGCTCTCTAGATTTTCTAGAATTTTCTCTAGTCATAGCTTCAGGAAAAAAATAATGAAAAAATCCCACAACAAAACTAGTTTGCTTTTTAAAAAGACTTTCCTCGTTGAAGTTACCATAGTAGGGGAGTTGTTAACATTCTTTAAAAATAGATGCAGATGATGAAACTTCTGAGATTATCACCAGCATTACTGCCAGTTCTAGTAAAAGTAGAGTGAATTTACACTATTTAGGAAACAGTACTTCAAAAGAATAAGTGTTTATACACCTGATAGGAGTTTCCTTCTCATCTTCTATAGAATTATATAGCTTTTATTTAATGGAATTTAATTTCATGATATACAAAGAAGACTTAAATAGCTGTTTTTCTGAAGTGGGAAAGAATT
>VYXC01004591.1:420013-446102 GCA_013397175.1 Platysteira castanea
GTGTGGCTATGTTGAACTGCAAAAAACCCGCACAACAACAATAATAATATTAATAGTAAAAATTATAGTCATTGTTGTCATTGTTTTCATCATCGTATCCTTGGACCAAAGAGATACCATGTTTGTCCAGCCTTACACTCTAATGCTGTGTGCTATGTACATGGCTTTAGGAATAGAGAAGTCCTGAGACTTGAGTTTTTTTAGCCTTATAGGATACCAGTTTCTGCACTGAGTTGACCCCTTCAGTGACAAATCAACAAGTAAGGAAAAAACCAAACCTAGTAGAACTTCATATATCAGCGGTATCTGCATGCTGAGTCCATAGAAAAGTCTGTGGCATTAGCCCCTGGGAAGCAGTGCATTTGGGGAGAGAGAGCTGAGCATTCATGATGTACAGCATGGTGGAGGGACCTCGCCTGACAGTTTTGTTTAGCCATGCTCGTGGAAAAGGAATTTGAACTGGGACAGGTGGAGCTAGGGTAATGAAAAAATGGAAAGACTACCATGTGCTGGGTACAAAGAGAGTTTGGCTAGTTAAATGCAGTACAATTAATGCTGAGGAGTCTGATTACTGCTTTGGGAGCAGGCACCAGAGAAGAAAGTAAATAATTGTTTCAGATAAAGGGTGGTAGTAGCAGGAGGGCAAAATGAATGTAACTGTTCTTGAATATATTTGGTTTGGGAGAATTAATTACAACTACAAAATGGTAATACTTTTATAGGCTCTATGAGAGCGATAAGTTTGCTACAATTCTCTGGTTTATTTTTTTAGAAGTTGATGAATATTTTACGTATTTGTAATTAGTCTTCTTTTAAGGAAGCCTATTGATATATGAGAATATTTAATGCTCTATTTTTCCCTTCACTATTTTATTTAATTTTACAGTAGTTCTGGTGATTGTGATTTCTGAGGTTCATTTTGGTATTAAAATAATAATATTATGTTAGCAAAGTTTACTAAATAAAACTTTTCCCCAACTTTTAGTAATAAGAGAGTACTCAACTCTACAATTAATTTGATAGTCTTATTTTGCAGGTGTTGTCTGGGGAAGAGGAGAATTTAGGAACGTTTGCTTTTAGAAAATTTGTGACCAGTTATGGTTTCCTGTACAGTGATCTGATGCTAACTGGACAAATTCCAGAGGCAGGAGGTCACTAAGCATACAAATGTATTGTTCCTCAGGAAAGCAAAAGAACCCTGAACAATGCCATAACTTTAAAAGAAAAATAGTTAATTTACTGAGAAAAACTGAAGAGTTTTCAGGGTGTCACCTCTGGTCTGGGGTTGTACAGACAATGTTACTAGTGGTGGAAATGTTAATTCATTAGGGACCATGTCTGGACATCTACCAACCTGAGCTGTTATTTGTGGGATACGCTGCTGTAATCTCAGTTCATGGCAGTGTAGTTGTGTGGAAATTTCTCTTTGTGCTATATTAAAAATACTGTTCCTAGCAGTATTCCTGGGGTGTGGGGAAAGGCTAATTTAAATAAATCATGCAATTGTCGTGATATATCAGCATTCTCAACCATTCTGTATGTCTAATAGCTTCCTCTGAATAAAGAAACCAAATATATGCAAATATATGAGGAGGCATCCATTGTTTGGCTGCTTTTGTGCCTGAGGACACTTTATGAAGTGTCGGTGATTACAGGTGCTTTTGTTTCGAACAGCATTTTCCCTAAAATAGCAACAATCACCAGTAAGAGGAAAAAATAAGCCTTGCCAATATCAGCTGCATAAATGAACTCAAGGGTGTTCAAGGGCCCTTCTAGTAAAGATAGCTGGTAGGGAGATGGTCTCCTCTTGGCATATTAAATGTGTTTTATTGGGATTTTTTTTTGTGAGAGAGGAGAATTACGCCTCTCACAAACCCAGTGGGAGTGCCACTGCTGCATAATGGGGGCTAACTTTTATGCCTCCACTTGAAGAACCCCATCACAGTAGTGAGAGATTCAGGGAGTGGGAGCTTCTAACCGCTGCTTGCATACAGTCCCCACTGTGCAAAGAAACTGGACAAGAGCTAAGATTAATATAACAGCTAAGAACTGTTAAATAAACTACAGGGCTCCCTCAGGAAAAATGTTACTGGTTTTTCACAAAGACAGGGATTTAAGCATTCTTCCTCTCTCCCTGCTTGCTAAGGACTCTCAGGCTGAGGTTGGTTGTTGGGAAGGCAGGTTGTTCTGAATGATGCCTTGAGCTTTCCTGCCTTGCCTCCTGCTTTTGAATACTCTACCTTGGTATTGCATATGTTGATTTTCTCTCTAACCATAGCTGCAGGTATTAAAGAATGAATAAAAAACTCGATCTTGAAACATGAATGTTTGTATAAAATTGTTAATACTTAGAGCATGGGAAATATATCATTACACGTGTTAGAATTTGAGATTGCCAAATACATGAAAATCAAGATCATACCTTCCTATTCTTTTGGTTAAATAATTTCAAATATTTTTCTCTCTGCTACATCTTGTTACACATGATTAGGACACTTGCATGACATCACAGCTGGGATTCACTCTTAATACAGACTATTTCTTCTAGGCCTTTTCTGCTGAGTAGAGTCCTCATTTGGAGTTGCTGGGTTTGTTGCCAAGGTACCAAGGATGCTGTTGCATTCTCTTCCCTCAATGGCTTTTCTATATAAGAGGAAGAGAATAGTTCAGAATGCCTTAAAAGTTATCCCAGAAGTATGTCTGAATGCAGTGTCCAACTTCTAGAAATGCAAACCTGGATGTGGTATGAGGTTGAAATCTCATATCCAGGCAGAGAGAAGAATGTACAACTTGGTCTCAGGATTTTAGAAATGCTCTGCAGTAGAACTAGTCCATTCTAAGGTAAATCCTTCTGTGTGATTCACAGGCAGTATCTCTCAGGTCAGGTTGTTGTGAAAAGAACTACATTTTCTGTACAAATAGACACAGATATTTAATACAAGGGTGCATTTAAGTAAGAAAAATGTACCTGTCTCATTACTAGCTCTTAAATGAAACTAGACTTAATGATAGCCACTCTTAAGAGAAAATGTATTGAGAGGAAAAATGTTGTAAGAACATTTTTTTCTATTAGCTGTATTTTGTTGGACCAGCAGTAATTTTGGATAATGCTGCATGTGTAAAATGGGAAAATAGGAATCAAATGAATATGCTTCTCTTTACGTGAAACAGAACATTAACGGCTTACTTAAAACAAGCATAAGCAGATTTTTAGATTTTTATTTTTAATTATGATTGACTGGTAAGAAAAAGAGTTGATGTGAAAGTATAGCTAAAAATTATTAATAGGTTGCACAGATGGAAAATGATGTAGGGTTTCACACTAGGAGATGAATGTAAAATCCAAAATCTAAATAGCAGAGAGCAAAAGACATAAATATGCCCAGCAAGTTTCAGTGTGCTAGGCTACTGTGAACTAAAATGTATGATAGCTCCGAAATCAATAAGAAAATCCATTTTGGGGAAATAAAGGATGAAAAAAATTGTGGAAACTGTTGGTTCCCCAGTAGACTCTTTCAAAAGCCATTTTCAATTTCTGGTGATGCATCAAAAGAAAGATAACATCATTTTCTATAATGGTGCTCTTCTAAGGCAGAGCACATGAGTTTCTATGATGAAATAGATGAAACATTAGATGCAATTAACTTGCATCTAACCCCTTATTTTTGCATAGCAGTAAATGCCATTAGCAATTCTGATCTTTCCTTTATGATAGAGTATATCAGCTCCTTTGTCTTATATTGGTTTCTGTATGGAGACCAATTAATTTCTGACGAGTTTTTACCAAGGTTTTCACTGAGAAAGCTTTTTATTGTAATGCATATGACTTGCCAGAAAAAAATGGTTTTCAGTAGAAGCCTAACTCAATAGACTAAAGTAAGTAATCCAGGTCTCAGTTGTCAGAGACTGAGCCAAAAAAATAAAGTCCAGTATATGGATACAGTCTCCTTTCAATGGTGTTAAAGCCAGTGAGCTGAAGAGTAGACAAAGAGAGATCTTACAGTATAAGATAAATGCAATGTATGAAATAAATTAATACGGAGCCGTGTGTTTTTGTGTCAATAACTAAATAGCTATCAGGAGTTTGAATTGTTTTCAGATTCCTAGAAGGTCTTTTGGTCTTTTGTAAATGCAAGTTTTACAAAAGTTCTACAAGCAGTTTTATACTGTAAACTATTTTAAAATAAATGAAGAAAAATCCTATAAAGCAATTATTATTAAATAAAGACAAATAATTCCAAACAGGAAACTCCTTTTATGAGCTATGGTCAAATACAGTGTTTAAGAAGGCTCTTCAATATTAGGTTAGTGAAAGAGTTGTGGAGCACAAACAGCCCATTTTCTTTGTAGGTGAAATTTCCTGGGCATCTGAGCAGACATATGACCCTAAAGAAGATAATTAGTGATTGCAATCATATATGGCTAATCAAGCCTTCTACAGTGAACCATATTTGAAAATCCTCCACGTACACAGGATGTTTCAATCGACTTCTAATTTTTTCTCACACATTTTCACAGCAGTCAAATGTTGAATATTTGCTAATATTCCCTAATCTCGTTAAAGAGAGCATGGAAGATAGTTGGTTGGGGAGAAGAATAATGTCAGACTTCTGTAAACTGAAGCTGGGCTGCTCTGGCTGCTTTATAAGAACTCCTGTTTGTTGCTCTGACGTGAGAATTGAGAATGCTCTGTGGTGCAAAACCAACATCACTTTTGAGTGAGGAATGATGCCTGATCCCCTAGAGAAATTCACAGGCTCTTTTTTTACCTCAGTTGATTTTTCATTTAATGAAAATCATGACAATGTGCTAGGTGCGCCCAAATAATAATCTCATGAATAAAAATGTTCATTTTTATAGGCCACGTTCTTGATGAGACTTCTTTTTGATACATCTCAGCTACAGTGTACAAAATCACAGTTTCTTCTATACCTACGCTGTCACTTATGTTCATGTAGCAAATGAGTAGTTTCTGCAGGTTCTGGCATAAAGAAGCAATCTTTTATGATTTTAGGCAAGAAAAAAAAAAATTACCAAAGGAAAAACCCCTAGCCCTGAATTATTCAAACTGTGACAGAGGTCTTTCTTCTGACTGGTTCCAAGCAGTCCTTTAATGAGTATTTTCCATACACATATAACATATGCCAGCTCTTTCCCATTTAAGTTGTCTCACTGTAGGAAGTGGGATTTTGTCTGTCTTTGCTGGCTGAGCTAAAGACAGCCCACAGGGCAAGCATGTTTTATCTGCAGTAAAACACTGGCTTCAAGGCAAATTTTCTGTGCCTAATTCCATAAATTAATAGGAAATTGATCTTGGGGTTTGAAATCTTGAATTCCTGAATGGTAACAGCAGTTCTCGTGATTGTTTCTCACTGTCCAGCTTTGTACAGAGATGGTGGAAAGTCTAATATTGGATCATATGATCACATTGCTCTTTTTTGGCCTGAAGAATCTGTAGGTAAAACACTCCAACCTCTTTGTTCCCCAGTTTTCCCATTTTTAAGTTGAAATAGTTCTTGTACACATGGGTCATGGGATATGCTAGGACTCTAGCTTTTGTGAGTGCAATGACAAGAGAAAGGTGCTGTTTTAAAAATAGAAATATTCAAATACTGTTAGAGACTTCGTTTAAACATTTACCAAAGTATCATCTGGCTGTCAGAATTAATCTAATATCATTAACAATTTTATTATTGTGATTGCAATGCAGGCATTTCAATACATGTTCGCAAGGGATTCCTCCTGCTTAATTTGTATGGTAATCCACAGTCATTTATTCTACTTTGTGCCTGTTTGTATGGGGTGGTTATAGTCTATGTTAAGGTGTTTGTGAGCTGGATAGGCAGCTGGATTCATGCTCATTAAGCCTCAAAGCCTCTCAGTTTCTCCCCTGCTAGCAGCATTCAACGTGCTGTGGTTTTGTGATTTGGAAGTACATCACTGAGGGAACTGATCTGAAACCACCAGTCTAATTTCACTTTGGTCTTTTTTCACTTGACTGATCAGAATGATTTTCAGTCACTCCAGTCAGGGCTGGAATCCCAGAGGTGAAAAGTCAGCAAGTAATTCATTTAGCCACCAGGTCCTCCAGGTGGAGCTTAGCAAACTATAACAATTACTGTATTCTCTTCTCTCTTATCATAGCATGGCCATTGCTACTGTTGTCTTGGAGCTTCCCTTTTAAACCATGCTTTGTGGGAGATGTGGAATTTGCTGTAAAAAATTCCCTATGTGATGAATCCGGACACAAGAGGTCGCAATGCAAGAACCATTTTTGGCACCCATTTAAAGATAAGCTTCAGTGACTTTTAATGAGAAATTGACTTTTCCATCCAGACTATTCTCCCTCAAAATCCAAGCACAGAAGAAACCTTCTGTGAGAGCAAAAAGGGGTATTTGGTGGATATGTGTCACCATTTCTCTCCAGCTCCTGCATAAGTTGCAGAGGGCCTTCCACTTCCACATGGTAAGAAATGTAGAATAGCAAAGCAATACCTATGGACTGCGCCGTTAGTTAAACAAGGTAGAATAAATTTATTTATTTATTTAATCTGCAACACCTCATTTTGTTATACCTAACTTGCCTTTTAACCACAGAAATTGCTTCTCATGTTTAATGGTTTTGCTAAGCTCTTGCACTTCTTTCAGGGTGGAGAATATAGAACTGAGAAGTCACTTGTGTGAACAGGCAGTTGCAGTTTTCCGGTTACTTTAACATCTGGGAAGCAAACAGCACAAAATTGTTTTGTTAAGTACAATATTGTGGAATCAGGATGACTTTGGGGTTTTTTTATTAAATGCATTTTTTGAATCCCTGTTGTAGAAAAAAGTTCTTTTATAAATTTCAATTAATGTTAAATTAATATCCATCCTTAAAAAATTATCTTGGAAAGTCACGTGTGTGTGTATATATATTACACACATATTTTCTCACATGTGAATTTTTAACTTATAGCCTAAACTCTCTTGTAAACATGAAATGGTGGAAACCAGATGGAAGATGGAATGATTACTTATTATTTTTGAACCAGTTTTGTGAGGCATGCATGTGAAACTGAGGGAACTAAAGAAGATGTAAAAGCACTCCAAGGGGGTATTTCTGAACAGTATTCAATTTAATTTCAGTTCTCTTAGGGCTTGGATTTTGGTCTCATCTCCTTATACTCCTCTCACTCCTAGTAAGAAAACATTTTAAGGTCAGAGGCATTTTTTTTTCCCAGGCAAGGAGCAGGATTATAACCTTAACTTGTAACTACTGTTAACAGGCAGATACCTTCCCAGAGATTCTTTTTCCAGTTTATCTCAAGTACAGCTGTTTTTCGTGATTTGATTGTTCCATGAAATCACCTAAAAGCTTTTGGTAGATGCACAATTTTACTTTAGCCATCTCTTTGAAAATGCAACCTCCAAAAAAATATAACTGGTGGGGGAAAAAAAATCCAGCAGAAAATAACGTCTTCTGTTTCATGTTACTGAGCTTTTATATGGTTACTGAGCAACCCTTATAATTTATCCCAATTTCCAGTAAATGCTGTAACATTTAGCAGTATTAATTCTAGGTTTTAATTCTCTTAATTCCTTTGTACTTGGATGTACTTTAGTATGTGGGAACAAGGTATGCGTTAATTTAATGAACTTGGGATGTCTCAGGTGTTTTCTCTTGGGGAACCAAAAGATAGGGGAAATTATCAAAAAGGAGGAAATATTTTGAATGTGTCTTTCAGTGTACAGAACGCAATAGGAAAGCTGGCAAAGCATTCCTCAACTGAAGATCCTTTCTTTATTACAGATCTTTAACACTCTTGGCTGTTAGAGGGAAGATGGATTCAATAATTTTGAAAGTGAAAAACTCTAATCAATATTCAATTGTTGGTGTGTTAATTAGGAGATGATACCTTGTCTCTATTATTAGCACAGGCAATTTGCTGCTGAAGTTCTTCTCTGTTTTGACTACTCAGTCTCCAGTTAAGAGACTGTATCACTACAGAAGCACCAGCATTGCCTTCTTGGAGCTTCAGGTTACTAGCCAACACTCTCAAGAAACATGAAATTTCTCAGAAGAAATATCTCTGTGAGATTATGTCACATGAAACACTTTAAAGAGCCTTTGTTCATTCATTAGGCAAAGGCAAAGCTGCAAGAGTTGTTACAATGTCTGCCTGTGCTTGTCTTGGGAAGGCATGTGCATTGCTTTGGAGTCCTTGACTTCACTGTAAATTTGCTTGAATTATTTCTGTGCAATGCAGTTGGGATGGTCCTTCTATGAAGATGGCTTTCTATTAAATTCATGTCTGGACTTTGCTTTCAAACTATCAGGCATTGTACACACTTTGATGTTTATTGAAGGCACATTTTAATTTAGGAATCAGAATGGAGAAGGGTAGGAATTTGAATTTCTCACAGTCATAAAAGCCTAGAAATTTATATCCTATCAAATGACTGAATTATTGTTTATACAAGTAATTTTAAAAAATGTTACTAAATTCAGGAAACTGTTAATGCGATTCTGCTTCTGAAAGTTCATTTGTTTAATTAGGGCAATAGCAATAAATCATATTTCTAGGAGCATCATCCACACACTTCTAGTTATACAGACTAGTTCTAGGTAGTTTGGCAAGGAGCAGGGATTTGTCTTGAAGATTCTTAGGGGTGCCTTCAACTTGAGATATTCTAGGATTCTATGAAATTCTCAGTCAAGGATTATTCATAATGAGACAAAGTCAAATGCAGGCTCCTTGTAATCTGTGGGATATCAGTAAGTACTGGAGCTCTGCAGCAATGTGCTTTTGGGAATCTACCTGTTCCTACAGATGTTGGACTCTTGGTACATTAAAAATTTTGTATACTTTCTGAAAGTATTAGGGTACTTCACTTTTTATTTTAGTGGGAAGCTATATAGTTCTAGAAGATAGGTGATACTTAATAATCCATTATTAATTAATTAATAATAAATAATATTCTATATAATAATTAAATTTTATATATTATAGAGTTATATAATTAAATAATATATATGTAAATAATATATCATTTATTATATTATATTATTATTTTATCAATTATTATTCATAAAGGAGTATTAATTGTGATACCTAGGGAAAACAGTGCATGATGTTAGCATTTAGCATCATGCTAATCAAATCAACCATTTATTTTAAAACATCTATCAGTTCTGCAAAAAATATTTAAATATCATCACTTTCCAACCCCAGTATAACCCTGGCACCTTTTTTACCTGGTGGTTCCATCTGTGTTTATGTCTTCTTTGTTATTTTCCCAGGACTTTCCTGCTGGGCTACTAAATGTGCATTGCACAACAGCTTTGTATTTTTTTAAAGTATTAAATATTAATTAGGATACATGCAGTTCATCCTTACTAATTTTTCCTTGTTTTATGATACTGCTTTTCTCCTCTGTGTACAAGGGGGAGAAAACGAATGTTGCATGTGGAAAGGGAGGAATGAGAATGGGAGCTTTGGCTCATCAGGAAGTGATGATGTATAACCCGCTATAGCTCAGTATAATTTCAGATACAGCCTTTTGCCTGGCCACTCTGTCTTACCACCTCCATGCAGAGATGGAAGTCCTCAGTATTTTTCCCACCTCCCTTTGCTTTTCTCTGTGTGATTTAGCTGGGCAACACTTAATTAAACTCCATTTCCTCTCTTAACGCTTCAGGTATTATTATGCAGCTCCCTTCAAGAGGTAATTTGTAGGCTGTTTATCAAAGCTGTGAATTTAATAATATCAAAGACATGCTATTGCACTGTCACTGTAATAAGATGTATTGACATTTCTTATGAACAGAATTTTCTTTCAGTAAGTATGTTGTTCATCTGCTGAATATTGTGGGCTTTCAAAACATGTAAAAACCCCCACATTATTTAGTCATATTAATCCCTTACCGTCCCCACCTTTGTAGTTAGATACTGCTGTCTGAAAAGCAGAACTTCAACACCGTAGTACTTCCACTGCCACAGGAAAACCATGTTTCATTTAACGGTGTTACCTGCAGCACCAAGCTAATGTCTCTGTTTTGAGGCATGAGGGAAATAACAGCAGTGCCCTGTCAAACTGTTGGACAGGTAGTCTCTGTTGTCGTTCCAGAGCAGCACTGATTATATAATTCTAGAACTGGTCAAACCCAGATTTCCTGTGGAAAGTGGATATGATTTGTTAAAAACTTGTGAAGTTTTTTAAGAGAGAGTTCTGAATAAAAGTAATCACTATATAGAGAGTAGATGCTTTCTTTAACATAATGAAAAATTACTCAGTGACTTTTTTCTATGTAGGTTCACACTAATATGTAGCATGGTTACAATGTTTGTTCTTTCCTTAACTATTGTCTATAGCTCTGGTTGTTGTGCAGTTTGCTCTCCTTTCCCGAATTCTTTCTGCTGCATTCAGGAGGTCTGCTAAGATTACCTATCTAAAATACCCCAAATGCAAATACTGAAAAAAAGAGCGTGAAAGGAAGTATATAAAAACTCCCCTACAACTTCTAAGGCTAACTACTGCTTTTTTTTGAAGTTTTTCTCACCTTTAACTTTCAGAAAAGTAGTAGAATGCACATTGTAGACATTATACAATCAGGTAGTTTAAATTTAAGGCTCGTAATATACAATTATGTATATGCATTAATGCTAATGTCCATGGAAGCATTGTGGAAGACCTGTGGTATTTTTTGAACAAAAATTATTCTTGATTACTCAATCCAAATTTTTTAATAGCTTTTTTAAAAAATACTTGTAGATTTTAGCTTTTCAACTTCCAAGTTTTGGGGCTGGTTTAGCTACCTCTTTTTTCTTTTTTCTTTTTCTTTTTTTTTTTTTTTTTTGAGAAAGTATGAATTAATTATTAAAGCATTAAGAACCAGTGATTGATGTTCCTGGTAGTCTGTATGGACAGCCCAATTCTTGTACTGTTTTCTCTTTGAATAAATGTCTACAAAAATTCTAAATTTATTTAATGTGTGACTGATGTACATGAGACGATTTATTTTGGCTTCTGCTCTACAGGCTGTGGCCATGGATGCTGGTGCTTGAAAATTCCTGGTATAAGATTACCCTCACTTATGTAAAAACTTGCTTTCTGTTGACAGAGGACTTTCTCTGAGCAAATGCAGTTGCGTACTGGCTGCAGAATCTCTGATAAGCTAGTCCTAGCTAGGCACTGTGACAGAAGGTACAGTGTCTTGGAAAAAGCCTCAAAAACCTGGCCTATCCTCATCTGTACTATCTCATCTGCTACCTCAGTGACTGTAGGTGCTGGTATAATCACAAAGTCAAATCCAGAGGGCTTTCTCAGTGACAGTCCTCCGAGATGTTCTTCACTACTGTATGTGAGCTAGGGTTTCATTTGCATTGGGCTGGGTACACAGAGAAGGCAGCATTCTAGGATTCCCAAATGGGACTTTTGCTGCCAGTTATGTGAGCAACAAAAGAGGACCTGCAGGTGTTTGATGAGCTCAGCAGAGCAAGTTTTGCAAGGACAGCATAGTTAAAAGTAGACCTGCGTAGTAGACTACAAACTATTTTCAGGTCATCCTAAAATGCTCCCTTGAATTAACCCTGTTGTATCTGTCAGGATATAGTAACCAGAGGTTTGGCGCTGAGAAAACAAATCAATTATGAGATTACTGAGTGTTTGTAGTGACGTATGTATTCAGGAGAGGGAAGAACTTCAAAGAGAGTTAGTCACTACCTTTCAGTTGTGCTAATTTGTTTAGTAGACTTGTAAATGTGTTTGTTCCTCAAATGTCTGTCTGTTCTCACATGAATGTTCACATAGACTGTAAGAGTACATCACAGTGAAGAAATTGTTGTCGACCCCAACAAAAGACCAAGTCAAGCTTAGTGTGAGACCAAATTCTAGCCATGTGCTTTGTCTCTTCTATGTCAGGTCTTAATTATGTGGAAGACAGTTGCACTCTCATTTTGTGACTGGATTTTATTTCTCCTATTTTTTGAATTCTATACATTCGGTATTTGGAAGGGGGAAAGTGACTTTACATTTATCTGTAGACTCAGCTTCTCCCTACCGATTGTGGTTTTCAACAGACGGCTTTAGTCACTGTGGCAGGTCCCCGGTCCCCTGGCTTTTAGGGCTGCCTGCGCAGTTCTCCAGCTTGCAACACTCTTGTGGCTTCCTCAGTGCTGGACACAGTTGAACAATTACTACTAGAGGAACAAACTGTTTCTGAGAAGCCAGGAAAAACTTAGTTTGCAATTGTCAAGGGCTGTTCTTGATCCTAGGCTCATTATTCCAAGGCCTGTGCCTGTAAGACTGAATGTTTCCTTTTTCTCAGTGGATTATGATGGTGTTTTCTCCTCTGCAGCATCTCAGACACAGACTTGGTGTGATTTCCACAGACTTGGTGTTAGCACCAGTCATCTCTTGCCAGGCCACATAGCTCAGCACTGAGCATCGAGTTGGAAGCGCCCCACAGAGACCAAAGTGTCCACCTGGCTCTGCACAGGAAAACCTCAAAAATCACATATCATGGCTGAAGCTGCTCAGAATGTTGGCCAAGTTTATGAGTTAGTTCTGTGTTGAAGTTTGTACTACTAAACTTCATGAAAGATACGAAATTGAGATAGATGGTAGTTCCAGTTCCACTTGAAACAGCATGAGGTAAAATTGGCACTCTGCAGATCCAGGCCCTTAGCTGATGATTTTGTTTCTGTTTCAGCTGTTTCTTTGAAAAGAAACCAGAGTGCTCTCTCCAGTCACTTCTCTGTCACAGATCTTGTAGAAATAGGCAATACACTGAGCAATTTTATCAGAAGATAATAAAGGAGACATTTTCTTCATATTAACAGTTCATCTACTCACAGTGTCCTGTGTACTTCAGGAGCCTTGTAGGTCTTGGATCTCTAAGACTCACTGCATTGTGAATTTCTTTTAAAGAAAGTTCTCATAAATGATCCTACTAAGGCCTCTCTCAGAGGAACTGGAATACATGGTTGCCTTTTGGACCTCTATTTTTCCAGTGTCAGTCACTAGAAAGGAAAAAGGACTTCAGAAAGACCTCTTTTAATAATGGTGCCTCTCCTAATTTATGTGGCACCCCTCATCATGTGCTTTCCATGCTTAGTTTGCCTCTGAAAATACAGTTTAAGCACTTACGAAAGGATAAATTGCAAAGATATGTAGTCATGGATAACTTGGGAGAGTTATCACAGCTTTTTTGATAACATACAACAGCATTAGAAAAACTCATCTGTTGACAGAGTGGTGTAAGCACAATGAAGTCATGGGGCGCAATCTCACCTTCCCCAGAAAAAGGAATTGAAAGGACTCTGAGGTCACAACCAAGGAAGAGAAGAGATCTTGGGTGGTAAAATTTAAGGAATGGCCTATACACTGGGGACACGTGAGGGATGTGAAGCTGATCCTGTGGCAAGAGACTTCTTAAAGAAACAGTCTGTGTGCTTTCCTCCCCAAAGCCGTATTCCCACTTCTCTACTTCGCTTTAGATCAAGTGATTTTATCACTAGAAGGTGAGTCAATATATCCTGTTAAACCACCAGAAAATTTGCCTTCTGCTTTTTCTCTCCTGGCAGAGTTAGTTTTCCAAAGGATGAGCCAACTGAACTCACTCACCATGTAGTTGTAGGATTCCCTTAACCTGACACAAGGCAGAGACAAGAATCCTTGACACAAAAATGCAGAAAAAAATTGAATTCTTTTGGCTGTCAAATCTATTCAAAAGCTAATATGTAAAAGTGAGGTAGCCATTGCTCAAGGTCTCAGTCCTTAAATCTCACTTTCTCCTGGGGCCCCCCCAAAAAAGTTGATTTTTAAAAAAAAGATGTTATTAGTATGTTATGCAAATAACATGACATGTGAATTAAAAAACCCTTACAAAACTATCTAATAAGTTGGTATGTTTATACAATGAAGATTTTACATATTTTTCAGTAAAATACACATATTATTGCTGGTGCTCTCTAGGACACATCTCTTCTGGATACCCATCTTTTTTTTTTTTTTTAAATGCTTGTTTTCTCTTAGTCACACCACACAGACTGTACTGTGGATCAGCTCTATTTTGAGCCAAACTCTTAAAATTTTTATTTTACACATGTTCATTAATGTTTGCCTGAACTGTGTTCTGAAAGGAAATAATCCTGATGCTGTTCTGATGCAACGGTGTATTGTATTGTCTCTTGTGGTGGTACTACTCACTCATAAATGAAAATATAAATTCATTACTAGGAAGGACCCTTTACATTTTTAGACCTCACTTTAGAAGCTGAAGGCTTATCTTTGAATGTGCTGCAGCTGTTCTATGATCTTGTGAATCAAATTCTAGGTTGCTGAAAATGAAATGAAGCAGTTTGTTCTTTCTAGCCAACAAGAAACAAAATTAAGTCAGATGTTACAGCTTGTAAATATTGCTGTGCTTGTCCTTTGAATAAAACAAAGCAGAATCCAATCCCAAATTTCCTTCTGCTTAGCTTCTCTTGTCTTCTAAGGCTACAGTGTCTCCTACCATGTACTGTAGTATAGCATTTGATAGGTGTTTTTTTCACATGTGCTTAAAAGATTTAGCAGCAGAAACATGTATTATTCCTCAATTGTATTTAAGAAGGGAGATGAAAGATAAGCATGTGCCATAGATAAGTATGCATTTCTAGAAATGTTGGAAAAAGTTCTTGAGATGAAAAGCCTGTAGAAAACATAAACTTATCCTTCATTTTGATGTTTTTACTTTCCATTGTAAAAACTGAAATATGGGAGCTATTAAATGACAGTTGTAAACTCCTTACAGTACACATAGAAAGTTTTAACTCTCTCCTAGGCCACAAGGTGAACTCTGTCAATGTTGTGTTTTCTCTGAGCTGATCCCAAGGAACTCTTTTTATGCTCTGAATCAAAAGTAAGAATTGTGTGCACAGCAGCATCTTACTCAAGTAATTCTGAAAATATCTTCAATTGTGTTTCTAGGAAAATATTCTTATCATCTGCATGACAACAGAAGTTAAAATATATCAGGACACTGCTGTCATAAGTTGTCCTTTTCCAGGCTATGTCCGTGATGGTCAGTGCACTGAAAGCAGAAACAGAAGCAAAAGCTCTTTTTCTTCCTTCAAGTTTGTCTCACAAGGACGGGCTGTGCTCTTGTCCATTAGTGTAACTTTATGTTTCACAACTGGAAGGAGACACCTTCATATTCAAATAAATTCTTTCTCTGTGTACCCCAGAGGGTGTCGCTTTTTTGTTTTCTTTCTGTAGCCCAAAATACATTATCTGTGGCTCTCTCAGCCTGCTGAATAATATTCATACTACTTTTTTTTGCTTCCTATATTGTCCTACTGAATTGTCTATTGCTTTAATTATCTGTGCTCCCCATGGGATATCAGAGAATGTGCTCAGCATAGCATGGTGAGAGACGGGCTCATTTAGCCCACCTTTCTTGTACTTCTCTTGAAGGATTGCTGAGGTACATTTTGTCTTTGGTTGTGTAGCCACATGAGAGTCGTATCAGGGGAAGAGTTAAACTCCAGCCCGTGGTAAGGGCAGGTATAAGTACCAGCATGAAATTCAGGGATTATTTTGATGTTGGCCAGGGATGTCTGGTTTAGATTTGGGAAAACCAAAATCTAGGAGCAATTCATGATAATGTGAAAGTGGGATCATATTTTCAGTGTTGGGAAGAAATACTAATGAAAGAAAGGAAGAACTTGTGCCATGCTGGATAACAACGGGGGGTGTTCAGGAGAAACATAGAGGGAGATAGGAACAGGTCTAGTTATAGCAATTGCAACATAAGAAAATAATGGTAGTTGGGATTAATAAAGAATTGCATAACAAAGGGAAGTAAGAAGAAAAGGAAATAATATGATTAGAATGGAGGAAAATGTCAAATAAGATAGACATTAAAAAAAGAAAAATAAAGGTAATATGCAGGAAACAAAACAATTTTTTTTCCACATTTTATATACAAATAGTTAAATGAACAGCTCAACTGTAAGGATTCTGAAGTGAAAAAGAGAAAAGACTTGGGCAAGTTGAATTGGACTGTGTGGATACATGTAAAGACAGAGCAGTGGCACTATTCATGGGAGATGTGGAGCAGCTGTTCTGCAGTGTCCAGTTTTAATTTCTATTCTAACATTCTTCTATCTACCTGGTGATCAAGTTTCTACTTGATAAAGTTGTATTTAAGGTCAAACTAGATGTGGAAACAAAGCAGTGGTCTTATCCAAAGCTTTATTGCAAACACTTTGGTGGAAGGTCCATTAAGAGCTCGCACTTTTGAGCAAAAAGAGTCAAGTCAGAGAAAGGGCATAACATGCAAAAGGAACTGGATAACAGCAGATGTAATTTGTCACTGTGTGCGTGCACCATGTTGTGCTGTGATGGCCTTTTCAGGAGAAAACAAGTGAGGGTGTGTTGTTTACTCAATGCTTAGGTCTTTCCATGTTGCCGTAGATTTTGTTGACAACCATGTGTCTAGTTTTACTGAGAACTTAACTTTTGGCCAGATTTTAATTAAACCAAGAATACTAATTAATATATCTACAGCATAAAGTGTTAATAGTTTAAAATCAAATTACTGGTTATGAAATATTCCCCAAAAAAGCACACCAAGTCATTAAAATCAGCTTCTACTGCCATGTAGAAGATCAGTGCACTATAGTAGCCTAATACAACATTTTATATTGATCCTCTGGTAGCTCCTCTACGTGTGCTGCCATCAGTCATACAAATCAAGGTATTCTAAGAACTCATCTTGCTCTACCAGAATTAGGCAGACTCAGCTGTGTTATCAGCCTCAAGGTTGTCCCATGCTATAGCTAGGTAGCCATGGCATGGATGGTGAACAGCAAGCTCACTGCTCTAGTAGACTAGTGTACTGTCATAGACAAATTCGTGTCTTCTTTTTTTACAGTTTTGCAGGAATTTTATTGTCAAAGTGGGCAAGAGGTCGGTATTTTTTTAGTCACAACACAAGATGTTTATAGAAATTTTAATTTATTAATAAATAAATGTAGTGTTGTAGCAAATATCATGTTCATGGTGCTGCCAGGTAATGTTGTGAAAAAGAGAAGGAAAACTGTTAGGCTGTGAGGTACTTTTGATCTTAATGCTTTAGAAGAATATTTATAAATTTAATTCAGTAGTATTTTTAGTTCTATTGCAGTTAATGGCAACATAAATAATTTTCAGTGTCATATTTCTCAAATCCATCTTCTATAGTTTTGCTTATGTGTTTTTAAATGATTTTCAATGCATGCAGTACTTCCGTAAGTAAAAAATACTCACATATTTAATTTCTCTCTCCTTTACATCTCGAATCTATTTCCAGTTATTCACAGTGACTCTTTTTTCTATTCTTTTGGCCGTTTGTCAGGAAAGAGCTCTGGCAATTATTTCCTTGGGAGATCTGCCTCAGGCTGTAAAATTCTGATACTGTGGTTCTTGTCTATTCAATTCTCACTTAAAACCAGAAGACCTAGAGTTTAACTGTGGAGAAGCACTTTTCTGGACTGCTTTTCTATTTTGAAGTTAAAATTAATTATACAGTCTTAAAGGGAAACACATACTATGTTTAAATTTACATTAACTTATAGATGTAAAGTATAGGGTGCTTGAGTATCTGTTAGGCTTTCCTAGAAAGCGAAAGATTCAGAATTTGCTGATTTCTAATGATTGTATGAAGCTTTATATTTTTTACAGTATTTCCTTCCATTTGGTATTTTGTGTAGCTTTATTTCTCAGCTGTAGATACCTATCAGGCCCAAAGTTTCATTCTGGTTAACTCCATGGCTTGGGAGTAGGTAGATACCTTCCATTGTTTTTCAGTACTGGATTAAAGAAGAAAGGAAGGTGTGGAGGTGGAACGTCCCTTCCGAAATAAATTCCTACAGGAAAAAGTAAAATATGGTACATACTTTAATATTTTAAAGATTGGCATGTCAGAAAGTTTTCAGTTATTTGGATCCTTTGATCACATGATATACAGTTTTGTCCACTGTCAAGCCAAAGATTTTGCCCTTGAGAAACTGCTCAAAAATGTCTATTACAGTGTAAGTAGCCTTGCTACTCCCCTGAAATCACTCCTTACCCTGTGGGCTTTCATCTTGTTTTTTTCCTTTTTTAATTCTTACTTCTAATAACATTTTGATATGAAATACCATCTATGTCTTTTTTAAAGCTTTTAGCACATTTCTGTTGTAAAACCTTAAGGTACATGCAGGAACTGTAAGTTCATTGATGACTTTGCAACTGTTCAAGATATTGAGTCTTTGTGAATCTGCTTTGGACGAAACATTTCCAGGAAATGTTACTTGAATATTAAAAAAAATAATAATTACAGTACTTAAAAATTATAGTCTGTGCATTTTTAGTGAAAACACCCAGAATTATGGTTCAGAGTTGATTATTTTATAATAACCTCTAATTATATCATTGTTTGCAAAAGCAAGGTGGTGTTTATACTTGCAGTTATTTGAAAATTATGATTTTCCTGCATAATAGCCTGGTTGGAGTAAGACAAAATTGACCCCAGCAAAGTGTCTAGCCTGTGATAACTCCAGCATAATACATTTGAGAAAGAGTGAAAGGGAAGAAGGGTGTGTTCAGCTGCAGGCTGAGGCATGACGAGGTTTGTTTGGAATTCAGACCTCTCTTTTCAGTGATACTCAGTGTGTATTTAAGGTAGGTGCACATTCATCCTGGTCAATTTGAGAATTACTGTAATTTTCTTTTACTACACTGCTCCATGCCTGGTAAATTGCTTTATGATACAAAAATAATGTAACACATCGCCTTTGTCATATCCAGGAAGACTTTCAGTCCCTGAAAGACATGACTGACTGGCACTTAATAAATCCCATGATAATTGCTAAAAGAACAGAATGCTAAAATATAGCAACTTCTTTCTCCTCACAGCATCAGTATGTTTGAGAAGCAGTTAGGCCTTGGTAGATAGTATTTTTTGTATACTGACCTATGGATTAGGAGAGTTCAACCCTTCCTCTACCAGGGCTGTTAAAATTTAGTTGTGTATTCACAGATAAAGTCTCCGCTGTCCTGCGTATTGTCCAAGAGGAGCTGTTTGGCCAGAAGGTCTTTGTGAGGTTTCTTTTAATAAACAAAAAAATCCTGTACACATATGAAATGGCCGGTTGTAGCATGCACGGAAGTGATACAAGGTTCGTTGGAGAGAAGGTCTGGAGAGATTTCCAGTATGGTATGGTACGGGGACTGGGTCGGTGTCCTTGTATCTTCCTTAGCTCCTGCTGTTTCTGTGCAACTCTAAAGGACAGCTGAGACAGAACCAAAGATAGTGCACTATGAATAAATGATGAGCCTGCCTGCACGCTGTATGGATACCATACCTGTGATTATATGCATTACTGAAATACTGTCTTCTTTGAATCCCAGTAAAATATGCAATAAGCAACAGCTGCTGAGTATCTCAAGAACTTTTTTTGTTACTCCCTTCTACAGTCTGGTCAAATGCCCAGAGACATTCTTAGCAGAGAATATTTCAGAGGAGTGGGTTTCTGTTCAGCACATCTTTCTCTCAGTCTTATGTTTGCATGGGAAGTTATCTTAACCTTCATTAACCCAAATATTTAGACTATACTTCCCTGTAAGGTGCAATAAAATTGAACATACATATATGGATATTAAAACCTGATGAAATATCAGTGTATTTTGGCTGCTGACAATTTCTGGAGGCTTTAGTGGTTTGCAGATGAATGGAATGGTGAAACCAGACTCTTAGCTACTCTAATAAAAAGTCTGATTATCCATCTGTACTATGACTTGGATTCAACACTGCCTGAAAAAACTTCCCATAGCTTCTTCAAAAATAGTAGGGCATACCTAGACCAAATAGTTTTCTCGACATTAATGTGTTTTTAAGCACGCATCATATTTGATAGTACACAAAAAAATTTCCTGATCTTCTAATGTGGGTCTCAGCTTTAAGAGAGGATTATGTGGAAGCAAGAATAATTTCATTGCTTTAAAAATGGAGTGTAAGTTTACCATTTATTCTTGCAATTGCTTCCAAATTTGTCTACGCTTGATTATAGTTTTACCTAAGGAAGGATCAGCAACTGAGAAATTCTAAGGTATTAGCAAAGTTCTATTAAGTTACCCGTCCTTCTATGTGGCACTGCACCATTATTCTCCACTGGCAATTTTCCAGTGGTTTGTCTAATTTGCTTTTAAAAACCCAAACCAGATTGTGCTTTTGCTGTTTCCTATGGGAAGACGATATTGAACCGTCTCAACAGCCTTATATATAATTTATTTCTATTATATATGATTTAATCACAACTTTATCATCCAGATAAAATTATAGCAGAAAAAGTATTTTTATATTTATTTTTTCAGAGAAGTTCTGGTACTGTGGTGATGTGTTATTCTTCATAGTATAAATTTTATACCTCAGTGCACAGCAGCTGCCTATACTGCCATGTCCTACAGGAAACTTCAGAGGAAATATATTTATATAATACAGTAATAATTTACAGTTATTATATGAAGATGTTTTATCAATTACATAAGCAAAAATTTTGTGCAGAATTTATACCTTCTAGTTATTAAAAAGCAGCAAGTTTCTTAAACTAGTTATTGGAAATAAAGAATTCAGCAACAGAAATTAATCACTGTCACATTCTTGTGCATATCTGGCGGATGCTAGGCTGTGTGGAACATTTATTTGGAAGGTGGAAAAATATTATTATGATACCCTTAATAGAAACAGACAATCAAACAAATCTTAATGTGAAAAGGTTTTTTGCAGTCATAAATCATAATGAAAATGTGCTGCTATGGAGGAAAAACATCTTCATAGCTGGATGACCTTGGTGCAGAGGGCCATGTTCTGGGAGGGATATGCTCTCATCAGACATTTTTCCAGTTCCAAGACAGATGACACGTTTACCAAAATACAGAGTAAAAGACATGCATTGTAGCTCCTGGTAAGATCACATTGTATTTATCCTTTCATTTTCTGTCATCTAAATATGTTTTTCTCTTTTGTTGAGATTATATCTCTTTTAAAGGAAAAATGTGAAGTGGAACTTAGGCTGCACAAACCTCAGCCAAGTATGTAACACACCTTAGGTGCCATTCAGCCAATCTGCCCATATCGTTGAGAGAGGATTTATTTTTACATGTGTATGCATATGCAAGCTAATTAATCTCTAATAATCATTTAATAGTTTCATCCCTGTTGAAGGGGAGAAGATAGTAGAATATTGAGCAAATTAGAAGCTGAATGGTGAAGATACTTATCTTCAGCTGAAGAAGGTAGTAGTATGAATTTAAACTGATGAAGATCAGGGTAGCAAATTAAGATAGATGAATAGTAGTTATTTACATACCTTATTCTTTGTTTACAAAAGTTACTGTCATCTCACCTAATGTAGCAGCAGTGGGAGGTAACTACCACCTCTCTGGGCAACCTATTCCAATGTCTCACCAAATTCATTGTAAAAATTTCTTCCTTATATCAGGCCCTAATGTACCATCTTTTAGTTTAAGGACATTATATTCTGTTGCAATAGGCCTTACTAAAATGTGTCACTACTGAAGCAATGAACGGCATAGCAAAAGATCTGTGATATCATTCCATGGGGAATGTTTGCCATCTATCAGTGTGTGAACTTGTATGATGTATGTCTGCTGACCCTCTTTCTTTGCATAATGTTATGCCCTTCCTGCAGGTTTTCTCAAACAAGGATTTTTGGAGTAACATTTTGGAGTAATTTTTAAGTGTGGCAGGTTTTGTGCTGTGAAAGGAACAGGCCCCATAATAAACAGCTCAGCAGAATAACATAATTTTTTTCAGGTCACCTTTAAAGACAGACGTGGTGTTCCTACTGTGCTACATGCCCCCAACAAACTGCTTCCTTAGCAGGAGCTCTGTTGTTTTACTGACAGCACAACTAACTACAGATGAATCCTCTGATTTGGTAAATCCCTTGTTACCTCCCTGATACAAAGCATCTCCTACCGTGTTTCCTGACTATCAGATGATCAAAAACCTGAACTCTGAAAAAAACAGTAACTGTGACTCTTCCTTTCAGAACCCAGTTTTTGAAATAAGAGTCTTATAATAAATTAGTAGATGAATAAAATATATCTCATTAATATACATTATAACAGTGAGAGAGCAGATTTTGAACTAATTAAGGAAATAGAGCAAGAGGGAGAGTTCAGCTTTGCTCTTTTCCTAATGAGCTCTATGGTGTGGACAGTTGGTCATTTAAATTACAGTGTGGTATGTGATTCAGAAGACACCTGCAATTGTAGATTCAAAGAGTAGAAGAATAATTATTGTATATTTGATGGTGCATTGCCCAGATTTTCTATACACAGGATCATGGGAGGATCCTGGAGTATTTTTCGGTGAAGAAGGCACTCACAAGGTTTTAGCAACCACTCTGAGAAGAGACTCTGGGAAGGTTACTGACTTGATTATGTGTATCAGCTGTTCATCAAAGCTTCAAAACTTTCCTTTAGCATGCAAATCTTCATTTTGAGATGTAGTTCAGTCACACACTTCCTCATGAAATCTCACTGCCAGAAGTATACTGACTGTGTCTGGTATCTCACACACACCTCGTGTGGCCCTGTCAGAGGGATTTTAAGAATGCAGTTATAAATAAATGGCTTGCCAGATTGCACTTCTAGGAACTCTGCAGCTGTATTGGGGTATTTACTCAATAGGGGTACGTCAAAAACACCTTAATGACATTAAGGAGGCTTTGACCCCGTCTTGGTAATAGTCATATTATGTATTAAAAAGGCTGTTAAAGTCTTTGGAATAGCTGCTCCATTATAAGAAAAGTGAGTAGTGGTTTCGGCTGTAAATTTGTATGAAATAGGTCTTGTTGTTTTTCTTCATAGTTTTTGAATGGAAGTATTAGCTAATAAAAGTGGCACTTGCTAGAATGCAAGTGTTACTTCTGGAAGAATCTCAAGCAATTTGAATATGTTTGCAGAAATCTAGGGGAACATTCAGTCACTGCATATACTGACTCCACAAACCAGTCCAGCACAACTGAAAGGAAACCTCTGCTTTTCATCAGTCTGACCACAAAAGCTGTATCTGGTCTGATATTCCTGTGATCTAGAGATCATAGAAGAAGAAAATGCTGATGGGAAAAATCTAGCCAAGTTTTTCAAAGCTCAAAAAATGTTCAGTTTGACTGTGATTTGGGTTTTGGATAAAGAGACAGTGGAAAGAAAACATTTCTCTGTTGTCAAGACTGGGTTTGTTGCACATCTGATTTCATGTTATTTCTGGACCTCATGTATTATGAAGATCTAAAGGTCATTGCGTTATATTTGTAAGAAACATATATAGATCTATGAACACCCCATGTTTCTTTAGGAATTCACATCTGCATTTTGTGTCTGACATAAAATATTTAAATAAATTATTTAAAGGAATAAGGTAATATTCCCTGATTGTGATTATAATTAGAGTACCGACATTGTGTTTCAGAAAGACATATGCTGAAATATTGAAATACAGCACAAAAACCCTCAGCAGTGGGTGTAATTGCATGTAGTGTGTTTTCTATGCACTAAGGGTAAAGATGGAGAGAGATTAAAAAGGAAGGGGTAGAAAAGAAAGTAATGAAAACCAAGAGGCTACTGAAACTTCTTAAAATGCAGTAACAGTGTAATGAGCACCTATGCACTATTCCCTGAGTAATGCATCCCTGGACTTAGGAAAAGGGCAGAAGAACTTGCTGTAGATTTTTCTCCTATTGGAGAAAATCCTTTCTTTTTTATTTTTTATTGATGAGGTGCTCTGGTGAAGCACAGGAAGGTAAAACTGTAACTTTGATTACTTTATGATGTTATAGGGCTCAACATAAAAGGGTTGAAAAATGCTAGGGATTTTTTTTAATGTATCTTCAAAAATTATCATTAAAAATCAGGCAGTCTCTTTTGAAAATAGAGAACCCTACTCTCGTCAGTTGGACACAGTCATTATAATCACATTTTCTTTTCACTAAAGACAGTTATTTTGATGATTTAAGATCCAAACGCATAAAATATCAAAACAAGAATGTATTTTTTGTTCTCAGAAAAGTTATAAAAATCTTTCGAACTGTGTTACGTTCAAAACTGAAATTGTCCTGTGCCCCTCAGGAAGAGAGCATAGAAGACAGCTTTCATTATGCATGGATCTAAAAGCCTTATTTCACCAAATTTATTTTATGATGAAACAAGTTTATTGTGTTTTGATTATAGATAAGAAGAATACGGGTAGTACATGACAGTTGGAACCTACATCTAGACTATTTTCTTCTAAGCAGAAAATTATCAAATGTTTATCCAGTTCAGACAGTGTCTGAGGTTATCACATCCCAGAGTTCAAAACAGAGCAAACAAACAACGGACATCCAGTGAAGACATTCATGCTCTCTCTTGCTCAAACACATACATTCAAAAATTTCAAGACTTTGGGCTTTAACTAAAAGATATCTTTGTTTCACAGTAATATGCAAATGTTAGAGAAGCAATGTATAGGCTGCCTGAAAGTGACTTGTCATTTTTCAGATACAGTGAATATTGTTAATTGCACAAGATGCTATTTACAATAATAATTTCTGAGCCAGGTAATGATATTTTACACCTTATGTAGTGGTTTAGATATTGTATCATGCTCCAGTGCATTTGGACTTATTACCAAGTCATTACAACAGGACTAAAGCTTTCATAATTTACAGAAGTGATTATGCTGTGGAGTGGAGGATGTCATGAAGTAAATAATTGAAAGTGGTGGGGTTTTCCCTCAGGTCCCCTGCCACAAGCACATTTCTCCACTCTGACTATTAGAAAACTGTGACCCAAGCTACTGTTCAGGCAATTGAGAACATGGTTATGAGCATCTTCATTTCCATCAGTCTAAATATGATATGTGCTGAATTCAATCATGCAGACTTTGTGTACTGGTTGTACTCTACTAATAACTTCTGATGTAGAGAATGTAGCTTTATTTTTTGTTTTTCAGATGCTTGATGATTTCTCTCCATCACTGTTTTACAGTTATGTATGTTGTACAGATTGTCACAGCTTTAGTTCTGCAACCTGTATCTCTTTAGGGCTTTTGCCTCAGGGCAAACCATAACTGTCATGCTTTCTTGTTTAAATTAGTTTGTTTAGAGTGTGTTGCAGGAAGAAACCGACTAATGAAATTCATACCCTGGCTGTATTTAAAAGAAGCTTTTTTTCTTATTGGAAGATTTGAACTTGCGTACTAATTTTGGGCTAGTTTTAAGAAAGTCTGAAGCACCTGTGCTAAACTTGTGAGCAATCCTAGTTGAACACTAGACCAAAAAGTGCTCCCGAGTGCAGCCTGGCTTCTGAAGAAGCAAATTTGGGTTCAAATTTTAATCTCGTATTTAATTTTGAGCTTTTTACAATTAAAATCTTAAGTGCATGTCACATGGCAATCAGCTCCAAAAGTTTAAAAGCAGCTTCCTGGACAGATGTGTCAACAGGTCATGAAAGTGTTCATCAACCAGTGCAAAGTTAAGTGGTTTTTATTTTATACTGTATGGAAATGCAGCTTGGGCTAAGCTGCTGGACTTCACACTGAGTGGCTGAAGAATGCAGGTCAATGCAGTAACCTCCAGCCTCAAGGCAGTAACATATTGCTGTGGAACAGCAGCATCTTCAATTACTGCAGGTGCTTGCTAGGCAAGATATCCGTGTAATCCTTAAAATCTATATTCATTTACCGTAGACAGGGATTCATGACAACCTTTGCCTCCGTTAAAGTACACAGTTTAATAATTGGATCTTTCAGCTGGAATTTTCATGTAGTTTTATAAAAGAGGGTTTAATTTTTGAAGTTTCATTCTATTTTTCTTTGTTCATGCTAAAAGGTTAGTGTATATGCCTACTTTCAGAGACCTAGCTGCTCTGCAATGAGGATTTTAAGATCCTGACAGTGTTTTCCTTGACAACTGATATATAGTTTTCCATATGCAAGAGTAAAGTGGTGTGTTCATTATAAGGGTTTATTTAGAAGTATAATAGAAGATTAAGAAGGTAGAGAAGAAATGGAGAGGAATAGCCTTTTTTTTTTTTT
>VYXC01004591.1:446114-710266 GCA_013397175.1 Platysteira castanea
TTTTTTTAATAAAAACCAATCCCTGTGAGCTCTTTCTGACCACACCAATGTACAGAGTTGCTGGCTTCTGTTGTACTCATAAAACTGGAACAGGGTTGTTCTTTGTTACTGGTTCTTCTACAGAATATCTTAGTATTTTCTATTTTTAAAAAAGTATAGCCAAAGAGGATAGTGTGTGCCACACACCTGCACGGTGCTCAGTAAACCAATTACAACTATGTGCATGAGTATCAAGAAAGGTTAATGAAGAAAACAATAAATTCTTTTGAATCTTAGGTCAAGAAAAAACATACTGAACAAAACCCTTCATTAATATGAAAAAATAATAAAATGTGTCAGGTTGGTAAACTGCCACTTTCTTTCAAGGGCTTGTCTCTGCATTACAACCTCCCTTCTGCAGTGTCATCTTCACTGTCTGTTGGGGTGGCTTACAGCAACAATTGTCATATGTTTGGCAGTTACTGCAGTGACAAGCTCCGAGTGATCACTGTGCAATCAAAGGCCTTCAACCAAGAGACATTCCCCTATTACAATGACAGTTTCTCATTTATTAATCACTCTTAACAGAAAATAGAGGAGAATATGTATGTTTGGGGGAGGCAAAGCCCTGTAATTCTCCAGTGAGAAGTAATCATAGTTAGCCAGAGTGTTAAGAAGTCAAGAAACTTGATTGCTGAGACTCAGTTATTTGCCTTCTTGCCATGTTTCTACAGGAGTTTAGCACATTTGCAGGAAGGTAGATTATGTAGGGACAGTATCTGTGGGCAAAAGCACCAGACAAGATACTAATTACAGCTTTGACACTAAGTGATTACAGAGCAGTGCAGGAGCCTATCCCCAGCCCTATTATTCATACATGTTGGGGAAATATATCTAAATATCTCAAGTGACAAAGTAGGAGATGCTCTGTCTGGACTAACAGAAATGACTGAGCCCTCTTTTTTCTGGGATGCCAGAAGTGATAAGTGCAGTTGACAGCGCTAGAACTGCAGGACTTCATTAGTCACTAGATAGGCTCAGTGGCAGCCTGAGTAGATCCTGTGGGGAGGAATGTCTATCCAAGAGAGGACTGACTAAGTAATTTCCATGTTTTTACAGTATCTTGATTAAAAAC
The DNA here is from genome assembly GCA_013397175.1 of Platysteira castanea. Classification (NCBI taxonomy): domain Eukaryota; kingdom Metazoa; phylum Chordata; class Aves; order Passeriformes; genus Platysteira; species Platysteira castanea. The sequence continues at coordinate 447,229 of VYXC01004591.1, forward strand.
CTATGGAAGCACAGGTGTGATGGAGAAAAGCTGAGAAGAAAGCCTTGATGAAGGCAAAGGAAATATGCTGTAGCTGCCAGTGTCAGTTCTTATTCACATTTGCATCATGAAAGGACCAGGTTTAGTCTTGCTTATGTAATGCTTTAAAATGTTCTAAAATTGCACTGACTGGTGGTTCTTTCACTCAGTCTAATCTTCAATTGAAAATGACTGTAATGTAAAATGGAACAAATCTACAAGGTCGTACAATTACTATAAGGGTATGTTTGAAAGTTTTTAAAGGATTCAGAGTTGATATACAAAATTCACCCTTTCAGTAGTCTTTAATATGTAAAATGTAAAAAAATATAAATCTCTGTCTGCATATAGGTTACCTTTGAATTTCTAACGAGTGCTTGATTATAGGAATTCTAATCTGATAGCAATTTTCATCTGCCTTATTTCTGGCATGGAATACTCTCATAAAAATACACTGCATTCTTTTCAAGTATATTCACCATAACTATAGGGAAGTGCATTTCATGGTTTTACAACAGGGTTTCAGACTTCACAAAGCAACTGCACTGGTTTTATGCATCCTTTCAGCATCTAAGTAACTTCATTCACTAGTAATCACGAGTAAAAGGCATAGCAGTCTCTTGAGATGTGAAGGCTGTGATTGTTAATCATAGTTTTGTAGTCATTCATTACAGGAACTAGGGATATCAAACTATATCTATTATTTTTATTTAAGTGCTTGGCTTAAATTATTTTTATTTATGTGCCTAACTGTGGGAGTGGAGGGTAGAAGCACTAAACAGAGAGCACAGACATAAGAGGAACTGCCTTTTTCACATTCAATATAGATTTAGATCAGTATAGGAAAGTGCCATGACCACAAGTGACATAGACCAGGATGCTGGTTTGCAGGCGTGGGTTGTCTTGGGCAGCTGCCTGCATATCCTTACATTGGTTCTGCTACTTGCCTCCTCAACTATGTGGGAATTTTTCTCAAACCAGCCAGCAGATATACTCTCTTTAACTGATGTTCTTCCTCTAGTTTTTTTAGTTTATCGAGTTAGATCAAGATTACTGTTACTTCTAAATTTTTTTTTCAAGAATTTTTAGAACCTGTGCAAAAATTATAAGCTGATTCAAAGGGAGGAGGGGGAAGAGGAATGCAGCTGTGTGGGCAGGGCAGGAGTGCTTGTCTGAGTGTTAGAGCAGATTTAACCTGAGAAAAGTCATGAAGCTACACTGAGTATCTGTCTACCTGTCTCCCCCGCCTTCTCTCGTCAGAATTGAGGACAAGACTTGGTTGATGTGTGGGTTAAGAGTAGAGCAAGGTTCATGCCTCTGCAATTTTTATAAGTGTTGCAATTACAATAGAGCAAACCACCCTATTCTGCAGCCTAGATTCCACTGTTAGAGCCATGCCTCAGTATTAATGTGAAAGCAAGACACTTCAACCTTTCTGCATTTCAGATCTTGAACTTTTTGCAACGCATATTCTTTTTTTTCTCACACTTCAAGGGAATCTTAAAAAAGGTATATATTTAAAACTATGGAAATTCAAATAATGAAGTGTGAAAATTGCCCTCTTATTGTTTTGCAGAAAGAAAAAGAGGTGGTTGTTGAATGGGAGAATTGGAAGATAAAAGGCACTGAGAAAATGTCAAATAGGGAGAATATATAGAAAGTAGAAGGACCATTCAGGAAGTCTGGGGGGGCTCTGCCTGTAGGATACTGTAACCTTATGGATTTCCTTATATAAATATTGCATAGAATTTAAAAATAATGATGACTTCTTTGATTCAAGAGATAATAGCAAGTATAAAGCCAGATCATAACTTGGTCCTTCTGTGAATATACTGAAGCTTTTGCCTCGGTTGAAGCAGGCCAGCTGACCCACTTTAACAAAGCATATTTCCCCCCTGATGCTTAAAAGAGCAGGTTCTGTTGGCAGAACCTTAGCCATTGTAATCGAGACTGAATGCACCAAATTTCAGAGCTTAAAGCCTTCAGAAAGACCCAGCACACTGGGAACATCTTTCAAAGGTTTTGAGAAAGGATTCCAGCAAAAAAAACTGTAGCTCTTCTCAAAAATAGTTATGTTAGAAAGCAGAAAGAGATTCTTTCTGCATTTCTTATGAGAATAAAACTTCTATAAATTACTTCATAGGAGTACTGCTGTTATCTGGAAAGGTTAACGCCTCACAGTGGTCCTTGTTTATCTCATTGGTCATTAATTTCCAGGAATGGCCTGGAGCCACCGGTAAGATAATAAATAAATAATTTAAACTTCGTAAGTCTTGAACTTAAAATATAACAAACTGTTATTTAAAAATTGTAGTCATGTGCAATAAATAGGGTCAAGCAGTATTAGTCAGCTATCTGGGAAGACAAACACTGTCACTGCAAATGTCCCCCTTTCCTCCTTCTTCTTCCCATTATATACTGAGTGTGATGCCATGTGGTCTGGAACATCCCTTTGGGCAGTTTCGGTCACCTGTCCAGGCTGTGTCTCCTCCCAGCCTCCCATGCACCCCAACTTCCTCACCACTGTGGCCGTGTGAAAAGCAGGAAAGGCCTTGGCTTTGTGTAAGCCCTGTTCAGCATTAACAAAAACATCTCTGTGTTATCAACCCTGTGTTCAGCACAAGTCCAACACTGTTGCCAATAAAAAATACATTTCTGGATCACTTTCTCCTGTATTGATGTTGCCACTTGGCCTGCAGAATCATTTCTGTTATTGAAATCATAGATACTTTCAAGTGAATAGCACCAGTTTTTTAGTGGGTTTAGGTTTTGCATGTATTATGCAGATGAATGTCCCTCAAGATGTGGAATTAGATAAACTAATTTTATTTAAGATCTTCTGTTTGCACATTGAATAATCATGCTGGCATTGTCTTACTGGGATACTTAAATAAGACATTTAAGTCTGCACTTACTCATCAGAAATACACACTTAAGTTGATTGCCAAAGGATCCAGATTTCAGAAACTTAATTACGTTTCTGTCAACCAGGCAGCTTTCATTTTTATAGAACTTGGCCATCCAAATTTGAAAAAACTTACCAATTTTTTTCACAATGCCAACAATTGTTTGGTGCTTTTTAGGGGAAAACTATAAACAACAACAACAACAAAATCTTCTTTAATGCTTTTGAGATTTTTTTTCTTAGTAAGAATGTCCCTGTGCTCTCTATTGGTACACGGATACAGATAATAAAAAAGCCTGGGGCATGGGCCTCTTGGCTAAGGGCCTCCACACTGGCTCTGCAAACAGCCCCAAACAAAGGCATTGTTTTGGCCTCTTCAGTTGTTCAGAACCTTCAGCTGCGGTGGAAGGTTCCTGAGCAATGGGAACATGAATAGAGCAGAGTCTGGCCATTCACCCTTATGGAGGAAACCTTGTATTTACAATTCATCTGGTCCCTGTTCTAAGTGAGGGTCCAGAAACAAGGCTGTCCTGTCTCTGAGTATTCAGAGCAGCAGGAACCACTGAGGATCTCAGAAGATCCCAAAGGCCACTGGAGCTCTTCACAAAGTGTGGCTGAAGCTACCACATGCTATTGACAAAAGTGGAACTGCAAGTCTGTCTCATTTTCTGCCATTTTAGTGATTGCTTTTGCCTTAGGAACCCATCTAGAAGCTGCAGAGTCAGGTTGACTCCCTTCTTGGTATTCAGGCAAAGCTGTTCATTAGCACCTTTCTTATTTATTCTCATTTTCACAAGCTGTTATTGGTTAAGCATCAGATTAAGAGAATCTCGCCTGCTTCTACCCTGCCAGGGTGGCCTTTCCCCCAGCCTGAGGAACAGTAGTGGGTGTGAGCCTGCCCAGATGAGGGGATGAGCAGCACCATTCTGCAAAAGCAGGGGCTTGGTGGGAAGTACCCAAACTAGTGCAGAAAAGTCTTTGCCTTCTCACTGCTGCATGTCTTCTTACTGCATGTTTATTTATGTCACTTGTAATCCATGGTTAATGCCCAATCAACTTCTGTTTCTAAACTTTGGATGCAATTGCTGCCCCTGGAGGTGGAAATCTCTGCCCTGGGAGAAGAGAAAGGGACCAATAATTATAATTTTTACAGTTTGTGTTTACTATTGGCCTTTTATTCTGGTTGCTACTGTTGGCTCTCTGAGTTTTGAACTTATACTGAAAAGGCTTGATCTTTGCAAGGTTGAGGGAGACTCAAAAGGGGCCCAGCTGCTTGTGCTGTTGCCAGCACTTTTGAGCTCAGCATCAAATTGTTTCCTTTGTTCTGCTTGTAGCCACTAGTAATTCCTATGGGTTGTGATGGTGGTTAGACATATTTTTTTCCAGTTATTTCAGATTTTCAGTGGGATTTTCTCCATTATGTTCTCAACAAAGACCAGGTATGTTAAAAGAAAACAAATAGATTAATTATTCTAATCCATATATGCAGAGGGAGGACGGTGACCGTTCCTTGAATCCACTGCAATTCACCATATCCTACTGTTTCAAAAGACACCTGCCCTGGGTTTTGATTTGCACCTAGTTTTAGCAGCTACTTTGTTGCAGGATTGGCCAATCATCATTTTGAAGGGGTATTTCATACCCCTCTAAGAAGTTTTGAGTTCATTTAAATGTATAGGACACAAATTACAACATTTGTAAGTAAAAAGCTTATGAAGACTTTTCTTTATTTTGAAGTGCTGTTTCAGATAAAGCCTGATTGTAGGCCGTAGGAGCAAAGTAGCCTATGAAAACCTACATGATGTTCATACTTGTTACATATGTGACTGCATTCTTCTGTTCTTGTGATACACAGAAAAGTGTTTGTGCTTAGACTTGCGATTTGGAGCAAAGGCTACTATAATAGAAGTTGTATGTTGAGATTTAACTGCTCCGTGGATTGTAGTACAATAAAGTAGTAATCTGTCTCTCCCATGATGGTTTTAATTTTTTATTCAGCCGTGGCATTCTGTACCAGGCTGTTTATCTTGTACTTTCATTCACTCATGGATCTGATAGTTGTAAAATTGGCAGATGGTTTGTGGTGCTTTTCTAGGAGTGGTTGCATCAATCCCAGTGATTAAGGGGCTTGCTGATTTGCTTACCCAAAAGGATTAATGGCAGGCAGTGAAGGCTTTGTTTGAAAAATCTATGCCATGTAATTCAGCAAAGGGTCAAAAAAGTAGACTGGAAGTAATCCAGTATTAGAGTTGCATTATGGAGAAGCTTTTTTAAAAACCTACTGACTCAGCAGTTGAATGTTTCTTGATGAGGTCTGAACTATCAAGGAAAATGCAGCTTCACAGTTTTCTCAGTCATTCCATGAGGATAAAGTTCAAGTTTTTAAGCAGGTCAGCAGCAGAACTGAATGACATGTAAAACTTTGGAGAGCTGCCCTGCATATTTTGTTTCTGTAAAAAATCAGAAATGTAAAGTACAGAACTATGACCTTGACCCATCCTCTCCCACCTATGTAATTTAAGCATTTGTAAACTGCTGATTTTTTTTTTGGTTGATGTAGTCAAATACTCAGGCAGACCAGACTGAGCACTTTGGCCTGCTGCTTAGACTTTTGTGAGTTATTGTGATGGTTTCCTAGGAAGTTGCAATAGCAAATTGCAAACTATGGCCTACTGTAATAGTAGACTATTATATTTAAAGTTAAATGTCAAGCATACAACTTACAGTCCAGTGAAGAGCAAACGCCTCTGGGAGTTCAGGAAGCTGGTCCCTATTCTGAGAACCATTTTTAAGCTGTAGGCAATGGTCCGTGAATAGGAACAAAGCTACCATATCAACCTTTTTTGTGCTCATTCTCTCTTCAGCCCCTTTCCTCTACCATTCTTGGTTTGTCAGCTCTGAGTGGAGGCAGCTCCCTCTCAGTTCTGCCTCTTGTCAGATAAGCAGGGCACTCCTGAGCAGTGAGTGTCAAATATTCTCAGGCTTGGAAGGCATGGGTCCTTCCTCTGTCAGCAGTTGTGCTAACTACTGCATGTCCCACCAAGGTAGGCTTGGCTTTGTCTGCCCAGTGTGAGCTTCCCTTTTCAGTCAGGAAAGGTTGCCTTAGTCTTTTTGGAGTGATTTGTTATGAACTCACCAACTGCCTTTATTTGTCTGAGGAATTTAGGTGGAGGTGGGTACAAGTGAGTTTGTGATATACACCTTTCCATAGACTGAGGTGCTTCTCCATGTCCATTTTGTGATTAGGGAATGGAGTTGTTTCTTGACTATGCATTTCTGAAAATGTACAAATATGCCTATTTTGGGTCCCTAGCATATTGTAGGCAACTGGTGTATGCTGTCATACAGACACAGTGCTGCCACCATTCCTTCTGTGATTCAGCTGAATCTGGATATTGGTATTCTTTCTTAAAAATAAATTGCATTCCTTCTATTTCTTTTGCCTCGTTACATCATCTCAGTTTTGGCACTCTGTGCCAACTCCAGATATTATTAAATAGACATTGAACTAGCTCCACTTGCTTTTTGCTTGCAGCCATTCCTTGTGATGCGTTTGCAATTTTAATCTCACCTGTGTGGTCAGAAACTACAGCCTGATTAACATGGGAGCTGTTGCTGGGCAAAAGAGAATCTCCTTGTGAAGAACTTAATCTAAGTCTCCTTGAAATCTCACTTTGAGATTACTGTCCTTTAGCCTGACCAAGAGTTGGTCTTATATCTCAGCTAATCCTCTCAGAGTTGCAAACAGCTTTTCAGTCCTAGGTAAGCCACAAACATTTTTCAAGGTTTAGTTTCTCTTCTGTTATCAAGGTTTAAGACATGCATGCTTTAAAATGAATGTTGGTCTTACCTGAGGTGTGACTCTCCTCAGCCATATACAATGCATTTGCACAGTCAGCTGCCTCTATGATTGCTAACCTAAAATACATCAAGAACACAGTCATCAGCTGTTATCAGACTGATAATAACCATCCTCTGCTGGTTCTTTTTACCAGCACCCATTTTTTTAGAGCACAGAATATGATTTAGATCTCTTTCAGTTGTCTTTATTCTATCCGTAGTGTCCATCTTTGCTGCTGAGATTATTTTCCGTAATTTCATTTCCTCCCTGGAGCTAGATGCTGTTCAGATATCGCTTTGGACAACAGTGCTTGAGGAGAAGATCCTTATTTAGGGGTGCATTTTCAGTCATTTCTGCTTAAATGGTTCCAATCCTTCATCGTGAGGTCTTCCTGGGTCTTCCAAAGAATGAGCAGAATTATGTAAAGCTTGAGTTCTTCTATCACGCAGTATTTGTGATTATATCAACCAGATTACTCATCTGGAGCGTTGGCTGCAGATTCCGTGACCCAACTAGAAAATCTGTCTTGTAGACCAAAGATAAAATGGTGATATGTGCCCAAGTAACCTAAGACCCTACCTGAAAAAGAGATAAGAAATAATTAGGATTCTAAATTTAATTGAAAATATTTCTACATTCTTTTGCATTATTTGCTCTGCTAGATTTAAATCCAGGTATTTTAAATATGCATATTTTCCATATTGTCTCACTATACCCTGGAGATGCTCTATGTAAGCTGTTTTTAATTAGATTTGTGGTTAAAAGAAACTGCCTTTGTCCTAGTTGAGCAACTAGATATTTTGAATACTTTTAATGGCACTCTCTCTCTATTCTGTGTGTGTGATCATTTACTGGTTTTTTTTTTCCAAGCTATAAAAAGATAACAAATTAGCTTCAATTAATAGAGGTGTGATACTGGTGTGATTCTGATCTCACAGGCAGTAGATGGGAATCATCTAGTGAACAAACACCTGAAAAGTAAATGAACTTAAGGTGCTACCAAAAATTTAGGATAGCTTCCACAACCAAATAATTTTCCTTTCAGTTAATCGCTTCATATGTGGGCAGTTCAGAACACAGATACCTTTTTCCATTTGCACAGTATCGCTTTCCCAGAGGAAAGTTTGGCAGTATCTTGCTGGGTTGCTAGTGTTTTGGCCAGTCCTGGCTTTGGACCATGATCTGGTATCTCATTTTGGATTTGTGTAATGTAATGATGAAAGAGAGGAATTCTTAGCATTGGCCTAATGCACTCTGCTTTTTTAATGATGTGATAGAGTAATGCAATGTCCATAATGAAGCTAGTCTGTGATGACTTCACTTGAGATGGAATCAGCCTGAGGCTACAAAAGAAGGCCAGCCAGATATTTTGGGTTTTTTAAATAGATCACAAGACTTTTGAAGGCACTACACACACCTTCCTGCAGTGAAGGACTTTTCTTCCTGACCTCTTTTCTATGTATAAATAGATGACATTAAAAACCAAAAAACCCCACACCACTACACACACACCACTCCTCCTTGCCCCAAGTTGATTCTCCAAACTGGATATTTAGAAAATGGGAATATATACTAAATTTGAAAAGAAGGTATTTTGAGTGTGTAAAGAGATGGTTTTTCAATAACTGATGAAAATCAAAAGCTAGAATATCCTACCACTTACCAGTGAGAGACTGGGGATGTGGGTTTTTTGAGAGAACTTTCAAATAGGGACTGGAAATTAGTACCAAAAAAATAAAAAATAAGAAGAATCACAGATTTTTTTTTTCCTTTTTTTTCCTTTCCCAAACTAAATCTTCATTACTCATTTGATTAACTCTCTTTTGGGAAAAACTAGCTGTTAAATTCTGCCACAGTCAGGAGTAGTAGACTGGTAAGAGTTTTGTATTACAGGTGAAGACCATGGAACTGGTACAGTTTAATGGCAAGTTCATTAACTGCAGCCAAAGACTGTATGAATCTTTGTGTCTGTTGCCATACTCATGAAGAGGATGTATTTTTGTAACTTTTCCAGAATTAGTGTCTCTCTTCCCTTTGCAGGCCTGAGGTATCTTGTCTGCAATAACAAGACAAAAGTAGACCTATGATGGTTGCTTCTTGTTTTCTGCTGGTTATTGTATGACATTTGCAAGCTCAGCAAGTCATATATTTTCAAAAGAATATTTTTGTACGGTATTTTAAAAGCAGCAATAGCTTCAGTCTGGTTTGGAGTGGGTGATCATAAAACTGAAAGGAGAATTTTTTTTTTTCTGTAAAAAACTACCATACCATAGATGATTTTCAATCAATCAAACAAACCTATTAAACAAAGTTGCTGACACAGGTGGTAGCTGGTTTCTGCCAAACATCCACAGGGAAAGTGACTTCTGTCATCACAACATGATACAGAATAGGCTGCCTTGTGTGTTTCCTTTGTGAAGGAGTCAGGCAAATATCTTTGTAATGCTGTTGAAGACGAGATTACATCTCCTCACCTGAATTGGTAGCCATCATAAGGTTTTCCAAAAACTATAGCATAAATCCTAGTTTTTGATGATTTCTGAGATTGAATTCAGTTGAGCTGAAGCCTTTATTGCATTGAATCGCAATGAGAGTCAAGGACCAACAGACATGAATAAGAATTAAAGAGATGCAAGAAAATAGCCCCAATAAAAAAGCGCAGCACTTGGATGCCACAGTTAGATTGAGTCCTGAATTGCCTTTGATGGGTTTCTCAATCTTGTCAGTAATGATGGTCTCCCATGGTGCCAGCAAACCGCGAGCAATTTTCTGCTGTAGCTGCTGTGACCAGATTGTATTAAGATGAAATGTTGTCATGAGACATATACAAAATCTTCTCCTTGCTTGTGTCTGATGCAAGGAAGAAAACCATCTTTCTCTGCTTGGTGAAGCATAGAGAACCTGCCTCAAACCAAGGCTGGAAGAGAAAATATGTTTTGTGTTTTGCTCATAGGCTCTTTCTTGTATCTTTATTAGAGACAACTGTTGTAACTGGAATAAAATGAAATTGTACAGACTATTTTCAATATATTAAATATCATTTGGTCCTTTATGAGGCTATATTATCAACAGTGATGTTTTTTAGCAAAACATAAACTAGTGTGAACATTTGTGGATAGCATTGCATTGTGCTTAATGCATGCTTTCTGTACATAATTTAAATTTGTATTTCTTGGAAGTAAGCCAGATTAGCGATGAATGGTATAGAATATTTCAGTTGGAAGGGACGTAAATGATCATGTAGCCCAACTGCCTGACCTATTCAGTTGCTGATGAGATGGGAGAACAAAATTGTTTAGATGTTTATCAAGGAGCACTGACAGAGATGACAGGTATTTACATCACAGATAGTTCTGTTAAATCCATTGCAATCTTCTCTTTGAGGCCTTTAAGATAATGGAAGTTCACAGCTAAACAGTTCCTAATGGAAATTTAGGTATTTTAAATTTAAAAAAGTATGAATCTAATTATGCCAAAATCTGGAAACAACAGGAGGTCATATCCAGTTAAGTAGGAATTCTTGGGCAGGATTTTGGTTAAGGTTTGTGTTCTTGTAATTATTTTTTCCAATATTGAAAGAGACATACCAGCAGGTACTGCATACAAAACAGTTTCTGCTCATAACCAATAAATCAGAAAATTCCTATCTTTGCATAATTGTTAGGGATAGTACTTTCAGTTTTAAGTGGATAAAGTGCATAAGCATTGAGGTGTAGCTGCAAGTAGAGCAACAGTTATAAATCCTTCAGACACATCGTTAGCTGATAGAATTAATGGGCACATGGATAATTATCATGAACACTTATGATGGTTATTTAAATAGAATGGTTGACTCATAAAGCCACTGGAATTCTTCAAAGTTCTTACCAAGTAAGTGGGTAAAGGAGATTGTCAGAGTTTTCAGGTGGCTTTCAAAAAGGTGACTTCCCAAAAGTTTTAAGGAAATTAGATGACTAAAGGGATGCTGCCTGTACAGTTCCTTTAGTAGTCAGGTAGTGGATACAAGAAAAAACAAAGAAATAGAAATAATGAGACTGAATACAGGTCTGACCAAGTCTGTTCATGATATTAAGGTTAACTCAGCATGGTAACCACAAGGTTCATCAGCAGCCAACTACAAGATGAACTAATAGAATCAGTGACTAAGCAGTGAAATGGCAGATGAAATGCAACACAAACAAAGAGATAGACGTAGAAAAAAGCCGTAACTTCACACAGAAAGTGAAGGCCTTGAGCTCACTATTAGTACTCAGGAGGACCAAGAGTCGCCTGGCCAAGCTGAGTACATCTTCCATTATAAGTAAGAGGGTGCTGAACTGAAGCCAGCAGAAAGCAGGTTTAGAACATTAAAAGGAGGCAGGTTTTCAACAGTCATGAGGCAGGACATTTCAACCTCCTGAGGCAGGACAAAAGTTCTTATGGGTTAAAGCTAAGGAGATAAAATTGCCTTTAAAATAGTTTCAAGGGCAATTCTCTCTCTGATGGTCCCAGAACATGGCCTGTATTAGTACTAGCAGATGAAAACGTAACCACCTTCTGTGGCTGGCACAGAGAGCTTCTGGACTGTGCTGCTGTCAGCACCTTTCACAAGCAGCCATGTAATAATACTGGCAAATCCATGGCGTGTTGCTTCACTGACACTATTTTCAGTCTTTTGAAGATAAAAAGGAAAAATCTCACAGGTACTGTGCTGTCCTGCATGAGAAAGAAGCCTAAACTCTGAAGTTGAATCCCTCCAGGGTGATGAGGTCACCTGAACAAACAGGATGCTTCTGAAGTGGTGAAAGGGAGAAATTGCATTTCTGAACTCCTGGACCTAAAAGCTGAGACAGGATAAAGTGAAATGAAGGAGTTGAAAATATGAGAAATACACCAGCCAAGGTGATTGAGGTTGATGGATACATCTGAGCAAAGTGCAGTAATAGCTCCCTGTTAGAGAATCCCTGAAGCTGCATGACTTTGCAGGAGTAGCACGATTTCAGTTTCTGATTCATAGACTTGAGCAAGATGTGAGTAACCTTTCAGATGTCTGCCAAAATGAGTACTTCCAAACACAGTTTATGTGTATTTGAGTTAAGTATGTTGGAAAGAAATTCTTCCAGAGAGTTTGTGAGGTCTTTTTCCTTCTGACCATGACAAGATGTGACAGCTTTACAAGTGCAAACTCAGAAGAGGAAAAAACCACTATGTTTTTTCTTCCTTTTATTGTGTTGAGTAATTTCCTGTTAACTGAATGGAAATAATAACTCATCTTCTCATATCAGTATCACAGTGCATGTCTACTCTCTGGCAGGTCTTAAAACAATAGTGAGTGCTTGTTGGGTAACGGTGGTTATTATCATCTTCTAAGATTGTTTTGAGTCCTTCAGTAATTTAAGTTGCAGTTAGACAGGCAGTAAATATATACTTCAGTAATCAATTTGAGATAACTATTTGGAGAGAGAGAGACATACATACTTAAGGGCTGTTAGTATATCCTTTATCCTGCAGGTGTACAGCATATGAAAAAAATAGAATGTATCAGGTGGGAATGCAAAAGACCTTTGGAAGTTGATGAAACTCATGACTGTTCATCCTGAGGAAATATGTGGCTAACTACTGTTAAATATGATTTCTTTATATGTTGCCTTGATTGATTAATTACTTAATTGTTAGGTTTAGATTAGTTAATATTGGTTCTACCATTTGTCATGGATGCAAGTAATATTCGTATCTCTGGTTGACAACATTCATTCACTTCTCTCCATTTTCTGCATCTCTGGTTTAGCTTCTCATGTTTCTCTAGGCCCACTCAAATGCTTCATCCCAATCTTGTGTACTTTGGGCATCTCTCTTGGTACATAGTCTGCCTTTTGAAGTGGAAAAATCCCATCCAATACCAATTCCTTGAAATGTCTACCTTAAACTACCCATATTTTCCATACAATTTTTCTGTCAATTGTCCTTGATTAACCATTTCAGTCTGAAGCTACTTTTTTTTAAAAAACCCCAAACCGAAGTATTTATTTCATTTGCCTTCAAGCCAAAATTCTCTTTTCCTTTTTCCTGAAGCCTTCTGATATTTTTCCTGTAAATCGTTATTCATACCATCCCTAGATACTTCCCACTTCAAAATATCCCTTCCCATCTGCCCTCTAAGAGGTGTACCCTTTGTTTATTCTCTCCTTGCAAGCTCTGACATCTTTCTTCTTTCCATATCTTATGGCTACCCAATATATTTACACCTTTTTTATGCCTCTCATATGTATATTGCTATATTTTCACTGCTCAAGATCTCTTTTGTTGTAAAAATGACCCGTTTGCTTAGCTTCCATGTATTGCGTTTGTAACCCTCTGCCTTGACTCATTGGGTTTTCTTCTTTTCTAATCCTTGCATTCTTCTCCACATCTGAGAGGGCACACATATTTTCTCATCCTTTGAAAGACCTTCTATCCTTTGAGAATCCCTTTGCTAGATCTTTTTTTTCCATCTTGCTCTCTTTTTGGGTTTCCTTCTCAGTCACACAGAATGTAAGCTATGGAAAATGAGATTTTTTAACAGCAGTCCTATAAAAGTGAGACCTACATTTCTCATTCTCCTTTGTGGCTTTCATATTGTGTATTTCTGGCATAAAAGGATGTTCCTGTTCTCTCATGAAAGTGTAGCTGCCTTTTTAGGGCCTTGGCATGAGTAGAATTGTACTTCTGAAAAGTTGAGGCTGTATGTGCTGCAGTAAGTGCCCAGCCACAGCATCAGTTTGTAGACCAGAAGATTAATTTGAACCATTTCTTCCTGTGAGACGAGTTCTTTGGATACTGGCTAACCTCATTTATAACTTGAAGCAAAACAATCTATGTGAGCATTAACAAATAAAAGCCTTTACAACAAAGAATTGCCACAGAAGCATTGTGATATTACTTCTAACAGTGCACAACCTGAATGTTGAATTCGTAGGACAGGTACACATAAAAATGATTGGTCAAGAGATTAAACTTCTCTGCCAGGTGCTTAAAAGATATTAGCTGCCTAACATCTAAAATATCTGCTGTCAAAGTCCTTAAAATCCTGCTTCTTGAGCAGCATGATCTCTGAGCTGGGGTGAGAGGAAAAGTTATCACATACAGGACTGTGAGATGAATGTGTATTGTACTGGGTTCTTTCAATTCTTCCATCTTTCACCAAGCTTTCTGTGTGGAAAAGAACAAACAGATTGAAGAAAGACTTTAAAATGCATGCTAATTCAGAATTTAATTTGGTTTATAACCAGTTACAGTCCATTCCCCACCAACCCATCTGCATTTTAGTTTTTTTCATAAAAGTGCAGTGTTTTGCAGCTTTTAATGAGACTGCAAACAACAGAAGACTCATTCACTGTCTGTTTGTTTGATAGCTTTTAAATACTTGCATCTTTTTTCTGAAAATATATCTAAATGCCTAATTAGAAGGCTTATTTCTTCCAGTGCTAATGGTTCTGACTGAAATCAACTCTTCTAATGGGTAAATCTTTATATGTCTTTAAACGTCTGTGGTATTTGTAGCTGGGTGAGTCTAAAGGCACTTACTAATGGGGGGACAAGTGTAGAGAGGAAAAAATTCCTATCACAGCTCAAATATGGCAAGTATCTCCTATATTAAATTTTCTGTATATGACTTAGGAATAGGTATGTCAGTATTCTGTTTCTGAGGAGGAATTTCCTTGGCTTTTGTGGTCATAATAGTTCGTAGCTCACACAATCTGCAGTCACATGGGGTGTGTTCTTGACTTCACTTGTCATGTAAGTGGTGGAAAGTTACTGTTATATTTCCAGAGAATCTGTAAGGCAAATGCTGAATGTCTTACAGTAATTACAGAAAAACCTAAATATGTTTTTCCCTTAATCTTTTAAAAACTTTCATAACAATCCATGTTGTTCCATTTCAGAAATAAAATTTGAAAAGATAGTCTATAAACCACTAATTTTCAAGTAGATTTTTCCCTTGTTGAGATTTTTACCTGAGCAGGGTCAGACAAACATCAGTGTTTCTCCAGAGCAGCTAAATACTGAATTGACTCATGAGTGACTTTCTCCCAAGCTCCCCTCACTACTGCTTCCAGATGGAGTTGCCATTCAACGGGCACAAACAGGAAGACTGAAGTGCCAAACACCTGAGCTCAGTGTGGTTGGTATCTGTGCATTCCCACAAGTAAAACGTCATGCCAGTTTCCCATCAGAACTGTCTGGCTCCAGCTATTTCTTTCTTTTTTCAGGGGTTAGCACTGGCCATTGCAACCTGACCCAGGGTTGTTTCCAGCCAAGGAGTCCTCTGTGTTCTCACTTTTCATACAGGGGGTCAGAAAATACATAGGGTGAGGAGGGTGTACCCCATCATTTTTGACTCCTACCTGCAGAACTGCTGTATGAGGCAGCAGCAGCTTTCTGGGATGGGATGGGATAGAGGCACTTGGGCAGGATAAGGAAAAATCAAAAAGATGCTTATCAGATCATCTTGAAATAATTTTCTTGATGTATGGTACATATGTGTTGGGGCTCGCCCCCCCCACTCCCCCTGGGTGGGAGGGGAGCCTGGGGGACGCATGGCAGAGCACTGGGTCTCTGAACCCCTGCTCTGAGGTCACACGTTCTCGGGTTCTGTGTGTGATTGGATGTTTTGTGTGGCCCGCCCGGGGAGCAATGGGGGTTTCCCCGGGAAGGAGGGTCAGTCTGTGCTAGTGACCGGCCATGCTGGCTGGATCCCAGAAATAAAGACCAAATGAACACCTTATGAAAGATCGTGTCCCTAATTCTTCCATGGGCCAAGGCTACTTTCAGAGGCTATTCTGGACTGCAACACATATGGATCAGTTCTGAATATTTTATGCAGAGATATCAAAACCAAATTATTTTTTTAAATTCTCCCTGGAATTTCTTCAGTTTCTTAAAATATTTTTTGGCTTATGCATGCCAAGTACATGTGAAATAGTCTTATGTCAATTTAGCACTGTGGTGAAATCATTATTTCTGCTTAATACTTCTTGCTCCTGCCCAAGAATTTCATTCTATCATAACATCAACCTGAAAGCTTTTGTTCTCTCTGAACCTTTTCCAGCCTCATCATTTTCCAGAGTTCAAACCTCCTGTTCTGTTAGTGTGGGCCATACTTGTGGTTTCTAGGTGTGCTGCCTGCCCAGTAACTGGTTTCTATGCACTACTTCCTTCTGCATATCTGAATCTACAAGCATTCTTTGTGTAATTTGAAAAATCAGCAATCTTGCTTGTTGGGTTCTTTTATTTACTCCTTCGTGCTTTTTAAAAATGTTTAATGGGATTGTCTCTAGTACTGAACATTACAAAACTGCACTTTCAGCATTCTGAGAATTATAAGTTATTATGAGATAATTTTAGATCGCTTAGTATGCCAAGTGCATTTTTTACTGGTATTGTCTGGTGTTGCACTATTTTCTGTTTAGTAGTGAGTGTGATTCTAGCTGAATCAATACAAAAATCTAAGAATATCCCAGGTTTGTAGTTACCAATTTATAACCTCTTAAAATAGTAGAACTAAGTATGGCTGCCAAGACGTTCATTATAGAACCACAAATGTAGTGTTTAACTGTATTCCCATCCCCTAGAAAACAAATCTTTGGCAATCTTTTCTTTCATTATGCACGGTATTCATACTTCTTTGTTTGCCTTTGTTGCATAATGAAATGTCAGACTGCCTTCAAATTTCTTGAATATCCTGAATATTAAGGGGTTTCTATAAAAACTAGTAGTAGTGGTTGAAATATCTCTCCACTCATCTCCACAGAGTTTTGAGAGGTCATTATAAAAAAGAAGCAGTTTAAGTATTTTTTCCCCTAGTCCATATCATGTATTTATACCCTTAATTTACTCCACAGTGAAAAAAATCTTTCTGTATTCTCATGTGATGAGTACCGTATTGTGCTCTTTGTAAGTTCAAGTATTACTTGAATATTTGAGCCTCATTGCCATGACATGAAATTTTATAATTTCCATTTATAATTGAAGTTTTTACTATTGCTAAGTATTCTCATGTTACTATATCTAAAAGCCTTTTTCATAATGGCTGTATACCTGCCATCTGTGATTTTATTCTGGTTGATCTTAGATCTCATTCCCATGTTTCTGATAACATCCATTCTACTAAATAATTTCCCCTTACTTTATCATTCTCCAATTTGGCATACAGCCCTTGGGGAAGTGGTGATAAAAAAGGAGAAATGTCATCCAGTTGAAACCTATTATTTGTTCCAGTTCAGTCACTGTGTAGTTGTGCTGGAAAAAAGAACATGGCTTATTTTTAGGTTCGCCAAAGCAGTGACATATTTAATACTTTGTTGTTTGCCCAGAATATTAAATGAGTTTCTAAAAATCATGAGAGAAGCAGCTCCAAAAAAAAAAAATCACAAATGCAGGGATTTTTTTCAGAATGAACAATACATGTAAAATAAAATAAATTTTAGCAAAGCAACCATATTTGTTAGTTTAGTCAAAGAAATGACAGAGTCTTGCAGGTAGTTAAGGTCTGACATAAAAACTGTGTGTATCTTTTGAAACAAGCTTTTATTACCTTAAACTTCAGTGTAGTTGAATTGCTTCCATTTTCAAACCCTTTTCTAAATATTCCTGTATCAGTAGGCCAGGCAGCACATTGTGAATCAAAAATTGTTTTGCTTTTTGCTCCCTTTGGAAGTCAGGTGTTGACATTTTCTGAGGAGCTGTTTGCTGTGTAGTTGCTGTGCTGGAGCAAGGCTGAAGACATATTACTGTGAAGTCTGTGGTTTTTTGAACATAAATGGAACACCCCTCCAGCCTGCTGTGACGAATTTCCTGCACAGTCATGTCCTTGAATCACAAGCAATCAGTGAAGCATGGTTGCAGGAGAAGATTCTGGGAAAGAAACCTGGGGGCTAACTACCTTTTAGAGGAAAAAATATAAGCAGTAAAACTATAGCTCAGATACCACACTCAGCTCCAGGTTAATTCTGGAAATTACATGTATCGGAGCTGCCACAGGATCTTGGGCTTGAAATGGCACATGTCTGTAGCAATGATTTTAATCTTAAATGATACAAGAATTGTTCTACTCCATTAGAGATGCTTTCGTTCTTTAATAGACATGGAATAAAAACCTACCTTCAGTTATTCTATCGAGTGATAAACGCCTTGCAAGGGAACTGTTAGTTACTCATGCCAAAAAGCCAAACCTCTCAGATATCAAAGAATAGATTTAGTCTAATTTTAGGCACTCCTGCTAAGAAATTAAGAAATTTCTGAGTGCTCATCAAGGCAAAAATCTCTATGTCCCTCCTCTCTGTTGGATAAATGGAACTAACAAAAACTGCTAAAACAGATAATAATAGTAGAGTTGGTATCCTACACACGAAAAGGCAGTTGCATACATTTTTCTTACATTCCTCAAAAGGAACTGGGTTTTTTTTAAGTATGCAAGAGCTGATTGGACATCATCTTTTTTTTTTCTTTTTTTTTTTAATTCCAGGTAAATTCAAGAAAGAGGTTTATCTCAGCACCCATTCCCAACAAGTTTTCATTTTGATTTGGGCTCCCATTGGGAAAAGAAGAATTGAAAGTCAGTTTTTTATATACTGAAAATTATGTAACTGATAAGGAAAAAAGAATAAAGATAGGCCTAATAGAAAACAAAGTATTAACTGTTGAAATACAATATATTGAAATAACATATATTTTTTTAGAACAGGTCATTTGGAATAGAAGATTATTGTGGAAACTAGCTTTAAAATCTAACCTGAAATACTTTCCACACAATCTTTCCATAACCCAAATAGAAGTCTCTCAAATGCTCCTTTATTTTTATGTGCGCTTTCAAAGGATACTTGCCCAGTAGACCATAAAAATCTGAAGCGACATTGTACTTTGTTAGTGTCTTAAATATTATTAATTATTAAAGTAGCTGTGTTGTCTTCTTTACAGTAGTTATCCATCTGAATAATTGATAACGTAATTGGTTGTGTTTATTCCTATTACCTAGGGGCTTGTCTCTTTGCTGTTTTAACATGGCTATCTGGAAGGGAGGCTGCTGATAATACGTAGAACAGTTTTTAGTGCTTATTCAAGAAAATAAAAGTGTATTATACAGATTTTTGGTGAAGCATTGCTACAAGATTCTACAAAAACTATGCTATACTCATGTCTCAGGGAGGAAATGTCACTGTAATTCACCTTGGGATATTATAATATACAGCAGGGGGTTAGGACATTTTTGCATTTCTTTCATTTTTTTCCCAACAAAGCGGTTGTTGACCTCTATCCCTTATGCAGTGGCTTTGTCTAACAGCACATGTAATCACACAGCACTCGGTTTCCCACATCTCAGATCAGACAGCAGCATGCAAAGCATCTTAAAACCAGCAGAATGGCTGTAAAGGGATCAGAGTGGCAAACTGGTAAGGCTAGGAGGAGGGGAGTGAGGATCAAGAGGAGCTTGGACTGGTCTCATGATACATGTAACACATGGCAGCCATTCCTGGGTCCTTCAGACTTGGCAGATTTTTGGCTAGTACTGTGAGAACATTATAAATTGTGAATAGGATTTGCATGGCCATTGTGTAAAATTTTCTCTGATTGTGTGGGAGGATTGGCTGTTGAGCACCCAGGCAGTGAGCTCGGTCATCCAGCTGATTGCTGGGCCTCCGGTCCATACTGCAAAGTGCAGTTTGCTCTTAGGACAATCCCAATTGCATTAGACACCTGCTGGAGGTGAGATGTGGTTTTGTAACTTGCTACTATAAGCAGGAGGAAGAGCCTGTGTAGTTAAGTTCAGGTCCACTAACAGTCACAGGCATAGAAAACATGGTGAGTGGTTCACAATTCTTTCTTTGGCTTACAAAGTCTTTGACCAGGGAGTTTGTTGTATGGAAAGGGAAAGACTTCTTTGCCTTCTCATAAAAATTGAAAGTAGTCTCAGCATGGCTGTAAAAATTATTGAGAAAATTAGGAAGGAAGACATAATCTCTATGGAGAGTGGTTTAATTGTGATGCTTCAGGAGGCGAGTAGTTGTACCAAGAGCTTGAGACCTTTCTCAGTTTCTATGTTAGACTGAGCAAAATGGATAAAATATTATAGTTTCTTAATACATTTTTGTGAAGATCTAAAGACCACAAGGTCTGGGGAAGTTCTAGATGTCTATTGCTTTGTAAAGCAGTGGAGAACTCATTGCAAAAACTTTTTAATGAAGATCCTTGCTTATTTTTACATGTTAACAAAAAGCTACCACTTCTTCTTAGTAAGTGCCACTGTAGGAATTGACAAGTTTGCTCCTAAGACTCCACTTTAAGCCATTGTCATGCTGAATACATAACAATGTCTGGGCTGGTTGCCTCCCGAAACTACTTTGATAGCAAAACAAGTGCCCCTTCCATTCTGTGCCATAGCAGTGGAAAACAAACATCTGGCTGTTTCTTCAGAAAATGTAAAATGTAACATCTGAGAGAGTGTCTATATACAAGAATATTATTTTGTCAGAGAAATAATGCTTTATCTAAGGAAAGAACAAGACAAAAAACCTTTGAAGTCACAGTGTACAGCACTAACATCTGGTTTAAAGTGTGTTAAGAGCCAACAACTCAATGTCAATTTGGTCTGACTTTACGGTATTACTCGCTTGATTATGGCTCTCACTGGGGGAGCCGAGCATTTCGATATCATCCAAAGCCCCTGAGAACGATTCAAAGCAGCTGGTATTCTCTATATTACATAATTACAAAGCACGCGCCGCCGTTTGGCAGACTGAAGAGGCACTGGGGGCCCACTTCTCAAAATATTTACAGCCTTTTATTCTTCTCTAAACAATCATTTGCATAGTAAAAATGATATACAGCACACAAACGTGGGTCTACTTTATTTCCACTTCCTCAAACTTACCTGGAAGTGGCTGTGTTTAGCAGTGAGTAGGCAGAAGTGAGATGCAGCCAACAGGGATAAAGGCTGTAATATTTTCAGGAAAAGCTTCATGTTGACTTGGTCAGTGAAAGATAGTGAATCTTTCAAAGAAAACCTGACAGATGTATAAATATTTTGCCTATGTAAAAGCAATGTCTGCCCTTGAAGTGGAGAAGAAACTAGGAGAAGCTGCACATGAGGAAGCTGATCATGACAGGGTTGCTAATGTGTAGATGAGATGCAGTGGCTGCATCTTGTTAAGAGGTGTGTGTGTGCATCTTTAAGTAATATATTTTTGATTGTGATGGTTTTTTTCTATGGCCAAATTGCTAAAATTCTGTTTTATCTAAAGTGAACAAAGAGCTGTGGAAGTTATCAATGTCTGAGATGCTGGGGGAAAAAACAAAGGGGGGGAAAAAAAATCTATTGGAATTTCTATCCTTATGTATCAGTCTGAAAGATTTAAAGTTGCAGAGGGGTAGGAGAATGGTTAATGATTAACTGTCTACTTTCTCCCTACTACACCGAGAAAATACATACATTTCTTGTAAACACACAACTTTTAAATTACAAACCTCTGTCTGATCTTTGCACCCACAAGTTCCCATCATGCTATGTGTGGGAGGCATCTCACAATGTAGCTAAATTTCTTTAAAGCCCCAAATTCTTCTCAAGTTTTCTTTTATTAAATTCACATTGATACAAGGGAATCACATATAGCAATGTTAAACTGTAGATTAACAAAGGTTTAAAGGTTTTCGTGCTGTGCAGTTGAGGTTTTTTCTCTTTTATAATGGCTTTAATGAAGAGATCATTAAAGGTTATATTGTGTTTAGTGCTAAACCCAAGATCCTTTGTCTTTTTATCCACAAAGCTTAAAATCTGATTTGAACTAAACTTTTACATCTTATAAAATGGTTTTTAGGAGGAAAAGATACCAGCTGAAAGTGAGGATAGGCAAATTATTAGAGACACTATAGGGAGCCTGGTATTTACATACTGTCCAGGATCTGAATGGTGAATCATTGATATGGACAGATATGATTAGTTGTAAATCTCTACATCCCTGTGGGGGGTGTTATCATTCAATTTCCACACAGCAAGGGTTACTGAAACTAATTTTTGGTGCCTGTTTGTTTCCTACTTTCAAGATGTTTTATTGCATTGCATAATTTGGACTACAAGTGAAGGTATTATAAGTGCAGAAGCAGAACGAGAGATGTGGCAGTCTGAGTGGGCTGCTGTAAGTGGCTTGCTGAGCACAGTGACACGGTGTGGCAGGTGTCACTCTGTAAACCTGCGTACCACAAACCTTACTGAATTCGGAACTGTACTTTGCCGTCTGGTGTGCTGCAGAATTTGACTGAGTGCCAGTGAGTTTCACAGCCAACTTCCTAACGTAGGGCAAAGAAAGGATGCTGCTGTCACATGGAACAATGAGAGAAACACCTTCATCATGCAATGTCATATTAAATTACCAGAATAAGCAGACCATTGGATCACCCATTGCACTATTTCTGAATTTAGGCATACCACCAGAGTATCTGCCATAGGAGATGCTAGAAAATTTATTTTAAGCCTGCTGAGCAGCTGGAGATGAATTTGTGTAAGAAAATACCTGACTGAATTTTAATGTATGCTGGTTTTTCAAGTGCTGCATGAATGCTCAAATAGGAGACCGTAATACCGACTGTTCCTTATAATTCCCCTTGTCCTTTGGCTCTTATTCTTTAAGATTCTGCTGGTTTTGCCTTGAACACTTTCCTGAGCAGAGACAACATGACAGAGGGAAAAGGTGAATTATAGGAGAGAAAAAAAGATTCACTTATGACAAAAATGATCAATTAGCCAACAAAAAAAACCACTCTGCAGAACCACATACTTAAAAACAAGGAAGAATTGCTTGGGAATTTGAAGCCTGGGGTGGGCAGCCTTTTCTGAAGTGATCATGAAATAGAGAAGTTCAGGGTCTTGCAAGGCTTTAACAAGGCAAAAAGCAGGATCACAACATTGTGCTTCAAGACAGTAGGCTGTTACATGTTGATGGATCTTCTTGGAATAACACTGCAGAAATATGGCCCTGGAGAGAAGAGGGGTCCAGGAGAGCTGGTTGATTTTCCAGAATCTCCACTTTCAAGTAAGGGTCCAGTCTCACATCCAGGAAGTGAGGCAATGTTAGTAAGAAACCTGTGTGGATGAACAAGCAAGTTGTGACAGAAGCCACTTATAGTAAAAGAAGGTAGCAGTCAAGAGGTGGAAACCAGGGTAGATGACTGAGCAGGGATATAGAGACATCATCAAGTGCACAAACCTATCTAATTTAGGAAAGCCAAAACCATGTAAAAAACAGATGCTGATATAGCTTATCTAAAGGCTTATCTCTGGGGTCTCACAGACTAATTTCTGTTCAGAAGGGGGTCTGTTTATCCTGGAACCTGTTATCCTAATAATAGCCACAAAGCACAGAGGGAAATCCAGATTTATTTATTTATTTATTTATTTATTTATTTATTTATTTATTTATTTATTTATTTATTTATTTATTTATTTATTTATTTATTTATTTATTTATTTATTTATTTATTTATTTATTTATTTATTTATTTATTTATTTATTTATTTATTTATTTATTTATTTATTTATTTATTTATTTATTTATTTATTTATTTATTTATTTATTTATTTATTTATTTATTTATTTATTTATTTATTTATTTATTTATTTATTTATTCCCCCTAAATAAATGAAGTGACAAGTATGCGATTGACCTCTTTATGAGAAAAATCCAATATGTTTGTGAAGAACTGCAGCCTATGGGAAGGACTCACACTGGAGGAGTCCGTGCAGGACTATCTCCCGTGGGGGGGACCCCACGCTTTAGCAGGGCAAGGACTCCTCTTTCTGAGAAGAAAGCAGCAGCATTAACTGTGAACTGATTGTAACCCTCAGTCTCCTTGCCAGCGTAGCACTACAAAAAGAAAGAAATAAAAACTGTGCAAGGCCTGCTCAGCAATAACAAATTATCTCTGTATTATCAACACTGTGTTCTNCTTTAAGATTCTGCTGGTTTTGCCTTGAACACTTTCCTGAGCAGAGACAACATGACAGAGGGAAAAGGTGAATTATAGGAGAGAAAAAAAGATTCACTTATGACAAAAATGATCAATTAGCCAACAAAAAAAACCACTCTGCAGAACCACATACTTAAAAACAAGGAAGAATTGCTTGGGAATTTGAAGCCTGGGGTGGGCAGCCTTTTCTGAAGTGATCATGAAATAGAGAAGTTCAGGGTCTTGCAAGGCTTTAACAAGGCAAAAAGCAGGATCACAACATTGTGCTTCAAGACAGTAGGCTGTTACATGTTGATGGATCTTCTTGGAATAACACTGCAGAAATATGGCCCTGGAGAGAAGAGGGGTCCAGGAGAGCTGGTTGATTTTCCAGAATCTCCACTTTCAAGTAAGGGTCCAGTCTCACATCCAGGAAGTGAGGCAATGTTAGTAAGAAACCTGTGTGGATGAACAAGCAAGTTGTGACAGAAGCCACTTATAGTAAAAGAAGGTAGCAGTCAAGAGGTGGAAACCAGGGTAGATGACTGAGCAGGGATATAGAGACATCATCAAGTGCACAAACCTATCTAATTTAGGAAAGCCAAAACCATGTAAAAAACAGATGCTGATATAGCTTATCTAAAGGCTTATCTCTGGGGTCTCACAGACTAATTTCTGTTCAGAAGGGGGTCTGTTTATCCTGGAACCTGTTATCCTAATAATAGCCACAAAGCACAGAGGGAAATCCAGATTTATTTATTTATTTATTTATTTATTTATTTATTTATTTATTTATTCATCCTAAATAAATGAAGTGACAAGTATGCGATTGACCTCTTTATGAGAAAAATCCAATATGTTTGTGAAGAACTGCAGCCTATGGGAAGGACTCACACTGGAGGAGTCCGTGCAGGACTATCTCCCGTGGGGGGGACCCCACGCTTTAGCAGGGCAAGGACTCCTCTTTCTGAGAAGAAAGCAGCAGCATTAACTGTGAACTGATTGTAACCCTCAGTCTCCTTGCCAGCGTAGCACTACAAAAAGAAAGAAATAAAAACTGTGCAAGGCCTGCTCAGCAATAACAAATTATCTCTGTATTATCAACACTGTGTTCTGTACAAATCCAGAACAAAGTTCTATACTAACCACTGTGAAGAAAATTAACTCTACCCCAGACAAAACCAGCACACCCCCATTCTCCATCTCCCTACATTGCTGTGGGGTAGGAGGTAGAGAATCAGAATGAAGTTGAGAACTTGGCACCCAACCAGGATCAAACCACCACACAGTGTAAGAACACTTAATAATGGAAGTCTGATTTCTACTAGGAAGACAGATCCCTTGAAGAAGGCTGCACATTGATTTCTAACCAGGCAATGGGTCCTTCCATGTTGCTGCTGGAAGGTTCTTGTGGATTGAACACTCACGTTCCTGAATGGGCTCTGATCTGAACAACAAAGTAACAGCTTTGCCTTTCACCCTGACACTTCAGATTGTAGGTTAAATGCATGTAGATTAAAAGAAGAATCTTGGACAAGAGTCCGATTTAAAACAGGTTTCTGTCCACTTGCTTGTAGGTTTTGCTCAACAGTCAATGCAGCTTTCAAATAGATAGACTTCCTCTTTGTCACATTTCAAAAAAAACTATTCCTTTGCATTCTGACTTCTTTTAATGCTTCTGCTCCCTCTCCAGCTACACTAATATAGGTGTGACCCCTGGTTCCATCCTGTGTAGTTATGTTATTGTTTACAGAAACTGGAAAAGGCAGTGGTAGCTGGAAGCCTGTCTGTCTTGATATAGATAAACCTTACCAGTAGTTACTGAAGGCTGACTGAAAATTCCATTAATTACATACAAGTATTTTTGTCTTCACAAATCAAAGATATTTTACAGTCTATTCTGTGTTCTAATTGCTTCTGAAACAGAAACTTCAATGAAAAGTAGCCACAGTCTTCTTTAGTGATACAGGCAGAGTGGATAATGAGTTGTATGTAGAACAGACAACATACCTCTCCAAACTTATGTGAAACAGTATGGTTGCTTTGTTCTTTACTAAGTTTAAATCCATTTTTTAGCTAGCAGATTCAATAATCTGTGTGTTGCTACTACATAATTTAATTCTATTTAATGATTGCATTCAATACTATTATTAATAAAGTTCAACAAGAAGAACAGTATTGTGAAAAAGCAATAATATCTCCTATGACAGCTCAAATAAGTAAGTAACCCTTATTCTTCTCCTTATAAGGTTAACATTAATTCCTGTTGGAGAATAGGCCTTTCACACATGGTTCAGTTTCTTCTACTGGCTTTAATAATTATATTTATTGGCTACTAATTTTTCTCCTTTGTAAAAACATGCATAACAGGTTTTTTGTGTGTGTATATGAAGTTGAATTGCCTAATTTCTCAATTCTGTAAAACTGCACTTTAAAAGTCTGTACATCTTGCAACAGGAAAAGAACTTCTGTTGTGCACAACTAGTGTCAAGATACTCAAGGTGGATAATGCAGCTTATGCTCTTCTGAATACTATTTGTGCAATCTTTAAAATATTCAGTATGCCATTGTATTAAATCATGATTGAAACCTTATTTTCTGAACATTTCTAAGAAACACTACTTTAAAATTTGTCTTAAGGCAATGAAAGTGATGTTTCTTTAAAATGCATATCAGTTAGCATTTTACTACTTGAAAAAAGAAATAAAACCTAAAGCTTAATGAAGCAAATGCATCAATTAGATAATTAGCTTAAAAAGCAAAAGGGAATTTCATGTCACTTTTAGTTACTGAACCTTAGGATGTCTTACTAATTTACACATTAGATTTTTCTCATAGAGGTCAATCATGCACTTGTTACTTCACTTATGAAGATGGTAAAAATAGCAGACATGAAAAAGGAAATTTTGAAAACCTGAAGAATTGTGCCTAATGTGAAGAAAGTTTGCTCTAAAATAGGTCTCATATATGAAATTTAAATGTTGATTAATAAAATCATGCTTAATTCAGTGGCAGGAGGGACTTAAGTAAGAATAGTGCGCAGAGAGAATATTATGTCTTGAATGCTATGCTGTAGAACTGATAATTATTTTTATAACAGAACATTTTAGTTTCCCCTCTCTTACGAGCTGATTAGGGAGACAGTTTCCAACCTTTGTTTTTCTGCCTCTATTTTATGGGATTCAAACATGATTTCCCTCTTACGGCTTACGTGAATGGTTACAGGTTCTCACTGCTGGGTGGGACAAGTAAAGAAGGATCCTGAAACTGTGTGCTGGTTTGTAAACTGATGTGACCTCCTTTAAAACAGTCAATAATCCATATCATTTACTAAAAAGCACCTAATACCTCCCCCTTTCTGTGAAATAGATATGCTGGTTTTTTGATGGGTGAGGGTTGTTCTTTTTTATACACACAATATTTTTCATCTTCAGTGTTCTAAGGAACTTGTGCAAGACTGTATTGGAAATGAAGCACATAACTTTTTTCAGTTTCATGTATTTCGTAGTACTATCATGTAACCCAGGAAAGGCCAAAGAAGTGGGCATCAATATAGAAGTGGAATGTTTTTAAAACAATGAAATTACTGAAAAATGTTGCGTATCTTTCTAACCTCTTCTTGCAGGCCTTTGATGTAATTCTTAACTACTGTGTCCTTAACTTGCATGAGGATTTTATAATCAAGTACCCTATCTATGCTGATAAAGTGCTTGATGCTATTATTAGAAACTTCTTTTGGATCACATTTGGATAACTTCTGGACTTTTGTTACTACTTTCTCACATTGATTAATATCCAAGGAAAATAGCTAATGAAAGAGATTTTACCTTGTCAAAATTCTGACCTTGAATTCTGATATCATGTCTTTCCATGCAACATCTGCTCTTGGAAACTAATTGATAACTGACTTTTCTTTAAAGCCCTAGGTCTTACCTGTTTTTCTGAATGATGCCTTAGGTTTTAACCTAGGGATTTTCAGAGGCTTGCTAATTCTTCTAGGTTCTGCTAAAATCCCAGATTAATTCTTGATTCATTTGGTTATTGACTGCACAGTTCTTTTTCCATTATAGTGTTAGGCTCTAAGTTCAAATAAATTAAATTGTGTTTAACTGGATTTTATGTCCATCTTTCTCAGAGGTACTTGTAAGGGCTTTTAAAACTCAATTTATAACAATTCTTAAAGCTCAACTCTAACTCAAAGTTATAAATTCCTCAGACTGACCAAAAAACTGAGCCAGAGGAAAAGCTTCCCATCAGGCAGTTCTATAAGTCAGTTTCTTTTATGTAAGCTGCCAACCTGGCTGTGTTTGGGATGTATCTGCACAGCCACTCTACGCCAGCTCAGGGCTTCTGTGCCACAGCAGAGAAGCAGTAGAAATGCAAGAATTTCCTTGACTGTATCAAATTTCTGTATGAACACTTGTAAGCCTTTTTGAAGCCAAACCACTATTTTTGACAATAAAACCTTATAAAATAGACCAATATGCTTCAAAAGTCAGTTTGTAGTTCCGTATCTCGTCATGCAGTGTGCTTGAATCAAGGTCACTCAGATGCGATCAATCTATTCCAGTTCCCCATTTTAGCTTTGCTTTTGCCTCTTTTCCCTCCTTCATTTTCTACATCATGGTTGAACTACAGACCAGAAAGTTTGAGCATGCTCTGTGAGCCTGCACAGCTGCTGCTCAGCCTCCCTTCTGCCTAGGGACCTCTCGTCTCCACACTTGCTTTTACTGTACTGCCAATCTGCATAGGCCACCAGGCACAAAAGTGGCTGGAATATGCTTGAAGAAATTCAATTAAGCTTTTTTTATAATTTCTTTCTTTCTTCCCAGTTTCTCTTTATTTGTGCCAGATTGGCTTCACCTACAATCTTACTAGGCCTAGTAATGGCTTTTATCTAAGCAACTTTGCTGAGTCTGTCTAATTTCTTGCCCCATTGGCCTGCCAGCTCCAATCGACTGGCTAAATAGTTGTGGACCTTCAGCACCAAAGGAAAAGAGGGCAATATTTTTTTGCATGGCTATAAAACCACTTCATCAAAGCTTTAAGAATTGCAGAATTTTATTGTACTCACATGCATGAGATCATCTGAACATTTCATAATATTGGTACTAAAAAGAAAGAATCATGATGCTGCAAATTCTGTGATGCTCTGAAAATATTTAGGTTATGTTTTACGAGTCTGGGGGTCTCTGTCTTTCCTCACTAACACTGTTGTCTTCTAGACCGTCTTGGTTTTACTGTGGCGTAGCAGGTTGAACCTGAGCTGATTGACGGGCTTTTGGGCCAGTCGCTTTTGCAATTTTGCATGTAAAAAGCCCGTGCAAGCGCGGGAGTTCTCTTTGTTTCTGGCCTCAAGGGCCGAGGGCTGGCCAGAGGGCCCCTCTCCATCCCTCAGCATGGCGGCAGCGTGGGGCTGGTCTTTTCTCTTCAGGGAGAGGGCTGTCCCCACTCCGCGGGCAGCGTGTGACCGAGGCCATGTGGCTGAGATGAGCTGAGGCCGCCAAGACCCTGCACGGGATGGGCAGGGCACCCTTGCATCCAGCACAGCTCTCGCCAAAGCCAAAGAAACACCACACACTGCAGCCAACAAAGACACCTTTTCTTTCAAGTCAACGAGGAAAGAAGAGAAAAGTCACATGGGTCGAAGCTGAACATGGCGGCCCTAAGGCTGTGATAGCTCATCCTTAAAAAACTGGAAACCCCATTTTCTCCTGTGGCCCGTGACTCAGCAGTGTGGGAAGACTGCGAAAGATTCATGGGAAAAATACCTTTTTCACTTCAACAGATCTTCTCCGGGCAGGACTGTTGGTTTGTGAAAGCTGTGGTACAGTAGAAGAACCTCTTTTCCTTAAGCATAAAAAGACTCTTAGAAAAGATGAAACTCTGACCAAAATGCCATGTTCTTGTTTTGTTTTCACTTGTGAAAAGTTTGTGGTAAAGAAGAAGGCGTTGGAAAAGATCAAGTGTTGAAAGGTTTGCTTTAATCTCTTACCATTTTTTTTTCAATCTGTTAGTAATAAACTTCCCTTTATATTGCAGTGGTTTAAGTGTGGACCTTCTTTTGCCCTGAAGTTTCTTTACATTTTCCTCAATAAATCCATATTCCCCTTATACACATAATTGGATTTTGTGTGTTTGGCATTTAAACCAGCATCAAGCCACGACGTGGGCATGACGTCACTCCTCTGGGAGATTTTTGTCTTCTGTTACCAGCTCTTTTCCTGCAGTTTGTGAGTGCTCTCTCTCTCATCAGTGACCCACCAGCTTCTCTCCAGGTCTATCCAGGAGTGCCCGACCCCACACCTGGCATTTGGCTGGTACAAGTCTCTTTTGCTGGTGTACACAAGCCATGCTTCCAGTACGGTCCTCGTGCCAGGCCCAGCTTGGGATGGGTTTGGCATAACAAAATGTAGTGCCTTTGCAGGACAGAGCCAAGCCACATATGGGACTACAGAATGAGACACAGGAACCACCAGTTCCACAATAATAGTAATATGTAATGTCCTTGAAAATATTAACAGGTTTCATTTTACTGCTGTTCCAGGTAGAGGCTTCAAGCAACCAAGTTCATTCCTGACCCATTGTCTATTACATGTATCCTCCTTATCTTCCCAGAATGATGAGTTATCTTGAAAGTGGGAAATATTTCAGGGAAAAAGGATATTAGAGGAGTTCATCAAGTGAACAATCTTATTTAATATTCTCCTTAATGACCTTGACTCACAAATGAAATTTGCTGATATAACAGAGATGGGGTCAATCTCAATGCAGAGGAGGAGTTGAATAACAAGTAGGATGAACTGGGTAATATCAAGAGCTGAAATGAATAAAAAGAGATGGATTTTAATAGTACAAGAGACAAAGCTGTGTATCAGAAGCAAATAATAATTTCTGCTATATTCTGAGCCCTCATAATTTAGAATAAAATAGATTTAAGTGCATTAAGCATTCATAGGATGTTTATGAAATACTGATGAGATTTTGCTGTGCAAAACACGCAATAGCAAAAGACGTATGATAAGGTATTTCTAGTCCTTGTACTGAGTAGTATCAACTATTTAAAATGTTGATGGAGTTCCTTCTGAAATGTAATGAACGTGTGTGTCTTCAAGAAGGATAAAAATTATATTGAAATCTCTGTAGATAAGAACTAAGATTGCAAGTTATCAAGGAAATTATGTTTGTTAAGAACAAACAGGTGTCAGCCAGTTGAGTATTGTGTTTAAGTTTCTTTGTAACAAGGAGAGTTTGTATGGTATTGCTTCTTCCCAGCTTCCCTTTTCTTCAGAGAATCTGAGTCTCCCTGATTTGGAAAAAACAATATTTATGTCCTGGAGTTTCATTATATCATCCAAAAAGGAAGCTTGCCCTTCTGTGTTAGTTTCTCTGAGTTGAATTTTGCCATAGTACAGACTGGTTCAAGGCAATACCTTTCTGTCCATTTGGGTCTTTTTTCCCTAGCTGCAACATGTGTTTGGATTATGACAGAAAATGCATAAGCATGTTGATACATTACAACATCTGTGTACAGTGACAGAATCTTTCAGCTGAAGACACCTTTCAAATTTATCATAATTTTTAATTCTCAGCTCAGGTTTGGCTACTCTGAAAGAAATATTCCTAGTTTTATTTCAGATAAAGAAAAAATTCCCACTGTTCTTTTTCTGAGAATTTCCAAGTATTTGCTCTCAAGGAACTCTATTTACTTTGAGACTTACCAGATATAATGCTGGTTCTTTTCTAAGTTCTCATTAAAGACCATTTCAAAGACCTCAGAAAACAGGCATCTAATTATTACAAATGCCTCCATCTGAACAAAAAAAGGTTAGTGGTTTTACTAGATCCTATAGGATTCATAAGAGCCCCTAGAGAGTTCACAGAAAGGTAATAATTCAGTTACTATCAGAGTTTTAATAGATACCAATTCAGTATCCACAAGCACTTTTCTGTCACTCCCCTGGATATTCATACCTTAGGTTTCAGGACAAGAAACTGAGGGATTTACCTTAGAGACAACAAGCATTATTGCATTTCTCAGCCAGTATTAGAAAATATACACTTTTTTTTACTGACCCTTATTGTGCATCAGAAAGGACAAGATGTCCAAACTCAGCGGAGGTATACCTTTGTGTTCCTGTACTGTTAAATATACCCATATCCTACTTCTTTGAGGTTTTTGGGCTTCAGTGGAAGAAACATTCTTTTCCCAGCATGTTCCATTTTCCCAAATTCTTAAACTAAGTCTGCAAGAAAAATACTGAGAATTGCAGCAAGAAAATACTGTATTTAATAATTTGACTCTCATTATTCCCTGAAACCTTGATAATTTTACAGACGGGAGACTTATTTTAAAAACAAATTTCTTTTCCAACATTTCCTATTAGCAATTACAGTGGGCCCATAGAGTTGGTGTGTATTGACAGCATCTGGAATCCTTATGTGTGCATTTTTCCTTTGCATACTCTGGCTCTCAGGTCAAAAGCAGTATTCTCCATCCTCCAAGTTTGGTTGGAATTTAAAAAAAAATCTACCTGTGTCTCTTCTACGATTTTCTCAACTGGACTGCTTGGCTGCAACTTTGGTTGACACAAAACCCTTACATGAGTCTTACTATGAAAAAGAAACCAAAGTAATATAACAGTTACCACTAAAGAGAAAAATTGTGACTAGTAGGTACTGCTAAACACTGTCGACTACTTTCAATCTGTATACCTAAAACATTTCTGAGTGCATGTGATGCTTCATGAAAGTTACCTCTAGTTACTTAAAGACCACGGCCACTTGTTGGGCAAAGAATGTTTCAATGCCATCGATTTGCTGCTTGGCTTCTCTATTTTCAGTGCATTTTTGCACTCAGCACTTAAAGGGAAGAGAAGAAGAAAAATACAAGTTATTCTATAAATGGCATTAGTACATCCTCACAATCTGTGTCTTCCTGTCTCTGGTCTCCCAGATTTCTCCACTGGTTCTTTCTTGCCTCCAGCATTCACTATCTTCCCAGCTGAGCAGAAGTTATCTGCTGCTGGGACTGTCACTGAGTTCTGGATGCCTATCTGATATCAGCTGTTTAAAATAGGCAAAATGCTCTTTCTACCACTGCTTTCAGAAAAAAAAGCACTTACATGAGTCTTACTATTCTACCGAGGTGATACATAAGAATTTCATTCCCTTTTAAAGCACAGTTAAAACATTTAAACGTACAATACTACAAGATTCAATCATGCTTAAAGATATTCAAAAGAGAAGAAATTAAAAAAGAAACCAAAAATAAACCCACCGATAAACCCCACCAAACCAACCAAAAAAGTCTATCCTTTCCCCTCATTCCTATTTTTCACTCCAAGATACAGTTTGACCTACTATAAAGGATCATGGAGCACATTAGTGAAGGAAATACACTTCCTTGTTCTGTATGCTTTCTAACAGGAGAAAATCTAGAACAATCTGTTAAATAATTATTAAAAATGCTCCAGATGTATAGTCAACTGAAGGAAGAAATCAAAGGAGAATGAAATGTGTCACATAGGAAGACCTAATTAGCAGAACATGAAGTATTCACGTATTAAAAATACAGGTACTGTCTGATACTCTGAATAAAAGTTTGCTGTTTATTAGGATTTCCACAGGTTTCTCTAGATTAGCTGATAGGAAAGTTGCTGAAGTATGAGAAAGTGTAGCCCTTCTTAAGCACAGCTGTACTCTTGACCTTTGTTATTGTATCTTGTCCCAGTAAGAGCTGTTCCCAGCAAGTGGTGGTGATTGAATGTGTGACAGAAAATAAAGGAATTTCTTGACTTAGGTGGTATAAAATTTTTATTAAAGATAATAAATGCTTTGTATTAAGCATATGTGGGAATTTGGAGTCCCTCTCCTAACTTTAAAAGACATAAAGCCCCAATAGGTGTTACTCACTGAGAATGCATCAGATTATCCACTGGCATTTTAATTAACGCTACTTTTCTCCTTTATTTTTTCATAGCTTTAGAACCCCACTGACACTGAGTTTTTAACTCAAAATACTCCCTTGTAGCTATTCCACCTTCAGGTAGATCATTACCTTGAACGATTACCAGCTATGACTACCAGTTCCAGTGAAGAAAATATTGGGTGGGGTTTTTTTCTTCTTTCTCTTGCATGCTGCTCCAAAAGACACTGACACCTCCTACTTTAGCCTTTACACACAACGGTTGCCATGGGAATCTGAAAGTTTACCCCCAGGCCCTTTACAAAAGTGCACCTTCCTTGTGGCAAAGGTGTTTCTATGGTAACATTTTACTGGAGGCCATAGAATTTACACGGGATGTGCCATAAGGCTTCTTTTGCACATTATCTCTCTTAAATATGTCAATATAGGTTTAGCTATGTTCAGGCAAGAAGCAGTGAGGAGAAATGTTTCCCTTGCTGACTAGACTCTCTAAGAGTTACTGAACACAATTCATCAGAATTTTACTTTATTCCATGTTTTTATGCTGTGCTCTTTCATTTTTTCCAATGGAATGTCCTTTTTTCAGTGGTAGTCTCTGTCTGAATAATATGGGCTGATTGTATTATCTTCAAAGTACATACTGTATCAGTGTCATTTCTACTTCTTCTTTATTAAACCCAATAAGACTTTTGATTTCCAAGAAGATGTCATTGATGTTTCTCAACTTCCTAGGATGTTTTGGTGTTTATAAGGAAGTTGCTCTCTGTAGTAAATGCACAAGACTGAGGGGTTAAGTATGGGGGTTTATTGTTTCTTTTCATTCACTATAGATCATTGTCACCTCTGATAATGGCTTTCACCTTAAAAAATGAGATGACACTTCCCAAATTAAAATGGTCCATGTTTTCTCACTGAGAGTCATCCATTGATGTCAGCTTCCATTTACAGCAAAGCCTGAGCAAGCAGCAGCATTCTTGCCTCGTAATAAATAATTTTGGGTTATCATCATTGTTTTATTACTGTGCTATCAGCCTTTATATTTATTCCTATCCATCAGTGAAAGGATTCTTATTGCTGCCAGGTATGTGGGCCCATTTTGTTTCCCTGCCTGTTTTAAAACGCTGGTCCTGGCTTTGCATCAGCCATTGCTTTGCTTTAACTGTTGGGACCAGCTACAGTCTGGGTTATTATTCATGCCCATCATTCTCTGCTGGCAAGGGTACAAACGAAGGTTTCAGCCAACACCGTGCTACTTTAACATGGGTCTTAATTAGATCTTCTTCCTTGGCCAGGGGAAGGTGGAAAAGAGAAAATGAGATGAGCTAACAGAATTAGGACAAATAAAAGCATTTTGTGGATGCATTTCTGACAAATTAGCTCAGACTGCAAATAGAGATTGATTTGTTTGGGCGAAATGAATTGGTTTTCAGGAATGTAAGGATCAGACTCTTCAAGTTTAAGGTGAGGGAAGGTATATTTTGAACCAATGTATGTTAGCTTTTCTTCTGGCATTAACCCTAAACTGAAAATTCTGTCTGAAGTTAGCACTGTGGATGCTTTTTCCATAAAAAGTCTCCTCAGGTAAGGAGTTTTCACATGAAAGTTGGATAAAAAGCAAATTCTGGAAGTGAGAAACAAACTGAGTCGTACCCTACAGAATTAATACCTTAAATTCCTGCCACCTTTGACATTCTGCCATGACAGAGGAGGGTGCCAGCATCCCTTGTGCTCTCTTGCCCAGAACACTGCAGTGTCTTACTTCCTCCTGGTGCACTTGGATTTACAGCCACTTGAGATGAGCTTGCTCAAACTAAACATGCTGAGTTGTTTGCCAGTGTATGATTAATGCTAATTTTTAACTTTGTCATGTAGAAGCAAAAAGAGGGAAGAGGAAATTATTTCCATCCAACCTATTGGCATCTGGAGTATTTAATTCAGACAGCATTACTTTATTCTGCTTTGTAACATAGGCGTCACACAATTAAAAGCTTTAGATGTGAAAAATTCATGCACACATGACTTTATCTGGCATTAAATCTTCTACTTAGAATAATTAGCAATTCAATAAAATAGGAAGCCGTATTTTCAGTTGGGGCTCAGAAAGGAGATTATTATTTATTCAGATACTTTTTAACACACATTCATTGCCACACATAAATTAGGTGACTGCACGCAATTTGATCGGTATTGTACCCATTTGGTGCTCAGTATCAGACTGACTCCAAATTGGAATGTTTGTTTACTTAGCTGTATTTCTTAGAAATGTGTTTCGCCAAGATTTT
Source organism: Platysteira castanea (assembly GCA_013397175.1). NCBI lineage: Eukaryota > Metazoa > Chordata > Aves > Passeriformes > Platysteira > Platysteira castanea. The sequence goes on from VYXC01004591.1 coordinate 483,158, forward strand.
AAGCAAGCCAAATATTTACAGCTGCTATTTGCTAAGGATTCTTCCTAGGGGAAAATCTGCCAGAACCCAAAAGTTAAAGCACTAAGACAGTTTATGTGAAAGGGGATGAGAAATGCTCTGTGATGCTACCTGTCCCCTCTCCTCTTTGGTTAATTTCCATCCGTATATCTTTAAATCTCTGAAATAAATAATTTCTGTCTTCAAAATAATCAGTTGAACCCTTTTGTAATTGAATTGTGCCCAGCCAAATGAAGTCACTTAATTCTAGTATCTTGGCCAAATCAAATTATTTAATGCTGGCCTCCACTCCTTCCTTACGTTTCCTCTGCTGTTACATGAAATTGCACCCTGGATACATAGCAGGCCTTCAGGGCACCATTTATTTCTCTTTACTTAAGCCTGCTGCCCCCTCTTCTTAGCAGTTCAGAAACTATTTAATAACTGCATTTCTGTGCCCAGGAAGAAGGATGTGGCACAAAGGTTAGTATAAACCTTGTTCTCATCTTGTAGACTGCAAGAATATTACTGCTACCTCACTTCTTTCTTCTTTTCCTTTAATTTCTATCTCTAGCAGCATCTCTCTTGCTGGTTTGAGGTTTTTTTGGTTTGGTTTTTCTATTTTTTTATATTGATTCTCTCTTCCTACACACATTTGTAGCTCTTGGAATGCAGCTTACTGATGGAAGACAGATCATGTGAAAGGATAGCAAGGCTTTTTTTTTCTTTTTTTCATGACTTTCAGGAAAAAGATATTTTGGTATTTTGTTTAGTGGTTTTTTTCGTGGTGTTAGAAGACAATGATAAATAAGGAGGTGATACAAAATCTGCAATTTGGCATGCCGGAAATTGTCCCTTGAGTTTTCAAAGCTCTATCTGTGCCCTATGAGCTGAGAAGTTTTACAGAAATGGAGGGAGAGAGGGCCTGGTGATAAGCCAAATTCCTGGTCTTTTTTCCCACTGGCCAGCACAGGTTTCCTTACACCTTGAAGTACCAGATGAGAGCTGTCATTTTTGTCCTGTCATAGGTGGGGAACTGGCAAAGGGAGGCAATCCTGTACCTAAGGAAAAGGGAGGATGGAGAGAGGGTACCACGAGTGCTCCGGGCTGCAGCCTCCACTAAGGATCTTAACCTTTCCTGCAGGATCTAATTTGAAGTAAGGGTCCAGTTTAAAGCAGAAAATGAGTTTCCTGTCTTTGCTCACCTTCTCTTCTAACTTCCTTGAAATTTTTTGTAATATTTCCATTTAATCCATGTGGAATTTTGGTAAGAAAGTTCAAACAGTATCACCCTGGATACCACTGAGAGCCATGGTAACCTAAGTAACAGCCCAGTAATGAACCTTCTGTCGTGGCATCAGTATTTGCTCCAATATTAAAGTAGAAGTTTCCATTATGTTTGATTTTGTATCCTTCAGTGAAATCTAAGGATTCCCATCAGCTTCAAAATGGCTTAGATTTCCTGCAGGACTGAGAATTTGTCTCTTCATTTCTTCTTCCCAAAAAAAGGACAGGAATTATATCATATTTACCTGAAGATGATATTCATTAAGAAGAGGAGGATGTGTATTCTTTTGTATATAAACAAGAAAGAATAAAATTAAAAGTGGGATTTCATATAGACTGACGTGGGAGAATGAAGATTTTTCTTGATAAATACTTATTAAGTATTTCCGTCTCATAATAGTAATTTATAAAAATATGTTGTAATAAAGATTTTAATGCATTAACTGATTAGAATTACACTATAACTTAACAGAAGATTTTTCCATCAATACACTTTATGGTGGCTGTTCTGCTTTTCATTTCTAGTTCTCATTTCTGTAAAATAAGGGAGTGATGACGTGTGTGTTTGTTTTCAACAATGAATTGCTAGTTGGGATGAATATGGATATACTCATATATACCCAGTAGCTTGGCAAACCTAGTAATAAGACTTCCAGTACTCTCATGGTAGCAGTCTTTTGGCAAGTTAGGGAGAAAGTAGTCCCTAATCCTGGTGTTAATGCAATTACCTTGGAATCACTCTAGACGGAGAGAGAATTAAATCCAGGACTCTTAACTTCCCAGGCAAATTATCTAGCCACTAGGCTGAGATTTGATTTCACCCTTCTCCTTCCTGGACCTAAAGCCAGGTAACTAAGCACAGCTCAAAATTTGGAGCTTTCCATATTTCTTTCACTGTTATCTGGGGCAGGGTCTGGCTGGGAGGTGTCTGTCACCCCTGCTGGCCAACAATTACAGTGTCTCTTGCAGTGAAGTGTGTGGACTCCAGTTACACAGCACTCGATTATGGTGTGGGTGTCCCGTGCAGCTCTGTTACATGAAGCTCTAGCAGTACATCCTGTGAACTCAGTTATGACTGACGCAAGATTTTGAAAGAATTGTTGTGACTGTTTTTGCAGTTTCTTAACTAGAAGCCAAGGTAGGAAATACCATTTTGGCTCTATAGGAGCAGAATAATTTAAAAAACATATGATTGAACAGAATTTATTATTCTTCATTTTACCAGATTCTTCTCTAATGAATTTTGGCAGTAGGATCTAATTAAAGTAAATAGTAGTAAGTGGTGACAGTAATACATGGAAGCATGTCAAATAAAGAAATAGGTATCTTGAGAGCCTTTATTGAATGTGTTTCATAGCCTGTTCAAGCTGAAGTATTGTGTAGTGCTGTATTTTGCATGTTGTGTAGTGACTTGTTATTTTAAGAGGTTTTTTGGGTTTTGGGTTTTCTTGGGGTTTTTTGGTTAGCTATTTTTGTACAGTCACATTAAGTCTAAACCAAAGCTTTACTTGTCATGTATTTTTTTTTCCCCAGTAAAACAACAATATGGCCTGCCCTATTATTGAAATATAGCTGGCTAGGGTATCTTAGCTGTCATTTTCTTTTGGAAAATATAGATTCCGTGTTCTAATGCTTGGTACCATGACATTGATCTCTTTATGTAAAGACATATGGTGTGGGTGCACTGTAATCTACTAAAATAGAAGTAATTCTTTTAGAATTGCAGTGCTTGGAAACATTCTCTTGATTTTCTAAGTTTATCTGGAGCACAGGCTGGCTACATTATAAGGAATCATATTGCCAAACCTAAAGTCTTTGAATTGCAGTTCAGTGTCTTCTGTCTGTGTGTGCTGGGGTCACTTCAGATTAGCACACCTGTAGGCAGAAGATTTCTTGTGAGAAACATGCTTATTTCAAAGGAGAGTTGAAGACTTCAGACTGGTTCTTTTAGGAGGAGCTGTCTTGTCATCAAAGGCTCCAGTTCAATCTAGCCCTTATTAAAGGTTAGTAAGCACAAAGAGACAGCTATCGTTTTATCCAGATATTTAAAATCAAAAACAAAAAATAATATAAAAAAAAGTAAAAGTAAATACTTCTTGTCTTTTACAAGGTAATTTGAACAAAATCCCATCCTAGTTTCTTTCTGTGATTTTGGCCTTCAGTTATATAATTCTATTCTTCCAAAAAAAAAACAAAAACAAAAACAAAAAACAAAACAACCCAAAAGATCAGGAGATTAGAATGGGAAGGGACTGTTGGGTTGTCTTTGTTATCTCAAACACAGTGAGCACACTGGGTAGGAGGCAACATCAAGTAGCAAGGATTCAGGGGGATTTTTTTTTTCAACACTATTTACTTTGATTCTGCATAAATTCCATGTGCCTCAGGGGCCTGCTGTCTCGGACAGAGGTTAGCCAGTAACTGCTAACCTTGTCTGCATTACTATTGATTCTGCACCGTTAAAAAGACAACTTTCTAAATAAAAATTGTGTCACAGTCCATTGCAAAGTGTTTACCAAAGCAAGAGTAAAAAATGCCTAAAATGTTCCCTTGTGTCTCCTCCTTAAACAGTGGGACTAGTTTTAAGTAAATGCAGATGCTTTCCATGTGCCTTATGATAAATATTGTAACTGGATATGGTGTTCTTTGATAAGCAGTAGAAGTTTTCAGATGTTTCTTCATTCTTATTGGTTAAATATCAAATCTTAAATCTTTAAGGGAAGATGGGTAAGAAGAATGATGGATGTCCTTTAGACCTGATCACCATTCCTTCAGTTTAGCCTTCTGGAGAGGATGCTGGAGAAGGTTTCTCTTTCCCAAGAACAACCAAGCTTTCATTTCTGTCACTCACTGAAGAGTAAAGCTGGTCAGCCAGCAGGGCTCTCTCCAGTGGCTCAGTCTCAGGTTGACCTGGGTAAAGGTGGAAGCTGATGGGCACTGGGAAGCCCAGTCCCAGGGCTGATGAAAAGAAGAGGGGCTTAAAATCTGATACGATGGCAAGGAGTTAAAACCATGATACCAAGAGTTGCTGAGTTGAAGGCAAGGCAATAGTTTGTCTTCCAGCCATTTTGTTTAGTTTTTTGTCATTCTGCAGTTCTGAACTTCTTTAGCTGCAATTATCTTTTCCTAATAATTATTCTGATAAAAAAGAAAAAAAAAATTCTCAAAACCTGCAAATCATCAGTTAGACTGCAAATACTTGGTGTCTTTACAGATGCTGGAAAGAGAGAGACAGTTGTATCCCAGGGCTCCAGCTGACTTGAAATTATGTCAGGCTTTTCTTCCGTCACTCTGGTTTGCATGATTAACTTGAAATTCAAACCTTCTTGACTGAAAAGGGTAGCGGGGGCAGGCAGGGAGATGGTAGTGATCTGTTGTGTCTCTATTTCAGCCACTTTAGTGTTGCTCTTTACATCGCATGTGCTGTAGTATGTTGTGTCATTTTATCCAGTCTACTGCTGGGAATCCCAAATGAAAATTTCCTTCCTATGATCTCCTGAATTTCATCATACTTTCACTTTTGTCTCCTCTTTACAAGCACCTTTAGTATACTCTATCCAGTCTGCAGGTTGCTTTTATACCATTTCAAATAATTTTAAAATACCGTTTTGCTGAAAGAGCTGGGTGTGCATGTTTACATTTAAATAGTTAAAGTTTTATCCTGGTCTCCAGATATAATAAACATATTGGTGATACTGAAAATACATAGAACTACTGAAGCAACATATCAAGGTAGAACTTGGACAGCTGTAACCATTTTTCCTGTGGCATTCCCCACAAATCACAGCGTGGTAAATGAAATCCTCTGGTCCAACATCCACCAGCACATAATCACCTGTCCTGCTTTTCATTTACATGGATGAGTCTACTGTGACAAGTCCTCTTTACCCCTTCCTGGATAGAGGAGCATAAGGAATGAGGTTTTCATCTGAGTGAGTCCCAAGGTCATTGACAGCAAACTTTGCCTCATGAACAAACTAATTCCAACACTTAAGATAAATATTGTGAATGCTCACATATTTTCTGTAATCGCAAACGATAAAGTTAAGAGTCTTTTCATAAATTACTTCAAAGTAATTTATTTGCTCATCACAGTTTCTGCTATGCATTTTTCTCAGCTGTGTAGTAAGACCAATGTATTTGGAGTGGCTTGGGCAACAACTTTAGAGGATAAATGGGATGGAGAAACCTCAAGGGAATCAGTACATCATCTTTCTACAGGAAAATGATGTTGCAGTAGTAGTGATATTGTTTTTACTGAAAGCTATTCTAAGTAAATGGAATATTCCACTAGAGGAAATGGAAAACAAATTTGTTTTGACTTTACTACATACTAATAAATACTGTATTTTCAGTGGTGTGAAAGGAAACCTTTGCTTATAGCCAAAGGAACAATATATTTCTATTGTAAGAAATGGTCTTATAAAAAAAACAAAACCATGCAATACCTTTCTTTTCTTTTAAACAAACAAAATTTATTTAATGAGGAAATGGAGAGAAAAAGTCATTATTTTCACTCGACAACTAATCACTATGCCCTTGCCTTGGTAAACATATATTTTTCTCAGTTTAGCTACATTACATAATAAAACATTCTGGTTTCAGCAAATACGTTTTCTGCTGAGTGTTGTGAAATTTAATAGAGAAGTAATGTCTTATTGATGCCTAGTTTTTGTGACCTTTTCCGTCTTGTATTAGTGACATATTGGTCCTCTGTCTCCAGTACTATGGGATTCTAATGGATGGTATAGAATGGGTCAGATAATGAAAGTCCCTGGTACATTAACTTTCAATTTCATGAATGTCTGAATACTGCCTGCAAGATGAATAACAGGCATTTCTTTCCTTTTGCATTTTAACATTTATGGCCTGCTTATGATTTTTCTGGACTGTATTACCTCACAACAGGTCCCATGTTATCATATTAAACGGTGTACTTCTGCTTTTTGGCAGATCAAATGTAATTTGCAGAGAGAGGCAGATAATGTCCAAATTCTGCTAAATGAGATAGTCTAATGCCTATGTTTTTATTAGAAAGGGCAATTTTTTTTCTAAAATTTATGTTCCTGGTTTAATAAGGTCTCACTCAGATGGTTTAGAAAAGCAGTTAGACTTTGATAGTGGTTGGTCTGTAAGCAAAAAATAAAAAAAAGCAATTACTGTTATAAGCAGCATTTGAGCCTTGTATGGCTGTAATAGTAGGCATGATATATGGAGTACAATCAAGGATAGGAATTGACCAGTATTTGTAGGATATATCCAACTCCACATAGGATACAATATTGCACATATCATGTACATATTATATTGTATATATGATATAATGGGAAGCTGGAAGTAGGTAGATTTCATATTGCCAGTGTTAAAATAAGTAACTAAACAAACAAACACATAAATAACTGTTAATGATAGGACTGAGGGTACAGCAGGTGGGAATTCAATCTTCCACTTCTTCTTAATTTATTAGTATAGCAGTTAGCCTGTATGCAAAGTGCATAAGAACTGACACGAAACTTTCTAGGTTGGATTTTTAGATAATGTTTTGGAAGGCATTACCTTGTATGTCAGAGCAGCATCTTTGCTGCTTTCAAAAAGCTTCTGCAATGTCAAGTTCTCTAGAAATGGGCACCAGATGTTAAATAACATCAGCATAGCATATTCAGAATCTTTCTGTTAGAAGCTCTGTACAATACTTTCAGGGGATGAGACCAAGATAAAGCTCACCCTCCATAGGAGAGTTCAGCTGCATTTACTCTACTTCCATTCAGCCACATCTGGAAACTGGAAGCAAAGTTATTAGTGTCAGTACTTGTTTCATCCATCGAGACTGGATATAGATGAATAGGGTGGTTAAGAAGATCAGAATATAGTCCATGCACAGTGTCTAAATAGGAATTAGGCTAGATTTCCTCATTAAAGCATAATCTCTGGGTTCTGTACCACATAAAATGAAGTGAGATTGGGACTAGTGAGAAAAAGATGTTTCTCCTGTGTCAAGAAGGAAAAAAATCCACAAACAGCTTAGATTTAGGTGAGATTTTCTAGAGGGAGGTAGTGAAACATGATTCTGAAAGCAGGGTAGGTTACATCAGAATGCTTTATTGTTTTGTGGCTGCAGCAGCTGAGTCAGTTCGCAGTGCATCTCGGAGACATATAGTATGTCAACGATTTTTCAGTTCCCAACATCAACTATATTTATGATCGCAAGAATTCAAAACATTCTGGAGCTGGATTGGATCTGCTGCCTAGGAACCAATTCTTTCTCTGAAACCGTTTTATGTTGGAGCAATTCAGAAATGAGCAGCAGTGTATAAGAGATTTTGTGGAACCAATCATAAAACTCCTGTGGCTGTGTAGGCACTTTATAACTAATTAACAGTTTGATAGACATTCTTATTTTATGCTCAAAATTTTAAGGAAAAAGAAAAAAAAAATTAGCTTGTTTGTTTGTTTTAAACAGCCCATATTGATATTGTTACTTTTTCCAAAGGTGTAATTTAAAGGCAAACTAGAACTTAATAATGCAGTATAAATACCAAATAAATGACATATTTTAGCAAAAAAAGGAAAAAGAAAGTTCTCTTAGGCAGCCTGTATGTAGGAATACCAAATTTTAACTGCAAAGTAAGAATTGCAAAGTAACTTCTGTGTTGTGCCTTTTCATTTGAAAAGTTTCAAAAGTGCCTGTTTAAAATAAATATTTTGGGAGGAGGGATTCCTCAGTACGGTTCCAGCTCCCTGTCATTAGCAGTCCCATCTGTTGCAAGAGCAAAGAACATGGGACTATGGGAACAGCTGCTGATTATGCAGATGCTGCCTCTTTTACAGGAGCTGTGTCATGAAGTAAAATATGAGCATGTCTGGACATGGGGCATCTTTTACCTGGGTTTAGAGGATTGCTTCAGCTTTGGTAAAAAACAGTTGCAAAGACTGAGCCTGAAGCACTGAGTAGCATTTAAAAGATACTACCTGACAGGCCTTAAAACCCTGTTTGTATATTTGGCATGTGTAACAGGCTGCCTCATGCAGTAACCTGTTATAAAATAGCTACCTAAATGCTTTTCTGCTTAATTCTGTTCAGCAACCAGCTGGTTGGGAAAGCTGGTGTTTGGAGGGTTGGTGCATGTGTACAAAACAATACATGTCTCAAGTTCCATCCAGGTCTACTTGCTTTAGAAAGACAGCAGCTTGAACCAGCTGGGCTTGTGGGGTTCCTGCAATCCCTTTCAGCACAAACCTGATCATCACGGTAGTTGATGGCACTGCCAAAAGCAGATGTAGTGGTACTTGGCCAGAGGTAAATTCTACACAGTACAGATGCCATTTACTTCCCTAGTTAAAAAGGATGGCCTGCCATATTCAGTGTGAAGTGGAGCAAATCTGTGATACAAGGGAGAGACAGCAGATCAGGCTGCCAGCTGGAATGAACTTGATTTATGTGCATTATAAAAATAACTGGATTGCATCAGTCGGTCTTGGTCTATTCTTAAAATTTAATTTATTGTAATGCACAAACAAAAAGGTATTTAAAGTCATTGTTTCAAACTGCAGGCATAAAACATTATGCAACATGTTTTTCCCAGATATAAGAAGGAATCGGTAGAATCAAAAAGAGATAATCTGCAGTTTCATTTTGTTACTTTTAATGCAGATACAATAGAGCCAAAGAAGAGATACACTTTGGGATAGAGATGAATATCCAGATCTTTAAAATGAACAAAATAAATCTGGTAAAATTAATATAATAGGCAGCCTGAAAATCTGTTTTCAACCAAAGCATGGCACTCTGTATGTATTACATGACACATTCATGGTTCAGATTCAGACAAATATTATAAGATCCCATTTTCAGTTTAAATAGGCGGTTTAATTTTTGTTGTGCTACACAGATCTGAGTGACTTTTATGACTGGGAAGAGACTTTTACTGTTCATCATCTTACCATGTCTGTGATCATCATAGCTTTTTTTTTGTAATGATGAAAGGAGTGACTTCTCTGTTTGTGGGGTGAACACTGTTTAGGAGTATTCCTGTACCAGCACATTTACACAGATCCTAAACAGAAGACCTCTGTGCTTGAGGAGAGGGAGTTTGTAAATAACTTTTTGTAAGTAAACATGTTCTACTAAGAAAATGCCCCAGCTTAGGGCTGCATTAGGCTCTCTTTAAGCGAGAAGTGGCTCTGGAAAGCTCCTGACTCTGGGCCTGTGAAGCAAAGCATCTACAACAGTAAAATTTCAGTTATCAGCAATTCAACTTCTACTAGATCTTACCCAAAGTACATCCTGTTGATGTGGTCCTGCTGCAACCTTGCTAAGAAGTGCTCCTCTGAAAAGGTATGGGGGGCTGTTCTGCAGAAATATGTGTGCCTGACCTAGGGCAGAGGCTGGAACAGTATCTACAAACACCTTTTTCACAGTTGTGAAAAAAAACCTGGTATCTGGTGGGAAGGATTAAGTATTCGTTAAAACAGGAGAATTCACTTAGAAAAAGAGACTTGGTAACTCTTCTAGAGAAAAAGTGTAACTAAGTATTTTCAGGATGAAGCTCCACGAGACCAATGTGCTTGGGAAGAGTAAGCTCAGGGGATGTGCTTTGGCAGGGAAGAACTGATTTCAGTTTCCAGTGATTACAGCTACAGCCTGATGGATTATTGGTAATAAATTCATCAAGTTCCATTTGAAAACTAATTAGAATGGTTGCCTCCCTTGCTTATGCAGACTAGTAATTTAATTTTAATTGTCAAATTAAATTTATTTATAGACACAGCTTTTCCCATGCCAACGTGACCAGTTAGCTTTGATGTCTTTTGATCTTCCCTAATGTTCGTGTGTCTCTCTGGTTCCTTATATTATTGTCTGTCCAGTTTAGTTTCTCATCTGGCAAAATTTTCTTTGACATAAACATATATGCACATACCCTGTCTCACCAAAATAAACCCCGAAACATTATAATTAACTACTGGACTCTTATCCCTTAAAATTAAGTCCTTTTTCCCATTTAACCCCACTTAACCTTTCTGAAAATATACTTCCCAGTGCAAGGAACTAAGGCTGAAAACCTCTCCTCTTATAAAGCAATATAAAATGCTAATCTTTGAACATATTCCTCCTGCCCAATTCCATCAAAGCAGAAACCATTAAATGTGGAGATGACATTTAACTTTCATTCACCAGAACTGGGAAAATGCAACTAGGAAACTCTGTGACGGTTATCATATTTCTCCCATTTTGTTGGAAAGTTCCCTTTAACCCATATTAGCATTTTACAGTAGTTGAGGAGGAGGTAAAAAATTACCCCACGGAGCATTCAAAGTCTGATGATGCAGTGACATACAAAGATTTTCTCTTATGAGTCATTAACTGATAATTTAATCTTTGCCAGGGCCTGAAATTCTGTATTTATTTTTAGGCTTTTTTTAAAGACTAAAGTGAAAGATGTGATGGTCATATCCTAGAGATATGCTGCCAGAGAATTAACAGTGAATGTATAATCAATATTTCCAGCATCTATTGATTTATGTCAGTAATTACTTCTGAACCCATAGTGCTGACTGTTGCCAAAATAGCCTTCTGTCTATAATGTAAAATACTAGTTGTGCCAAGGGATTCCTTATTTATCTCAATAAATTAAGTATAATAGTGATAACTCTAAACAAGTGTTTATATTATATGGCACCTTTGACACTGACCTGAGAGTAATTCATTCAGAAGTTTTCTTGGCATGAATTAGTAAAGAATTTAGTAATTCCAGGCAGAGTCAGACAGCAAAACCCATGGGCTGTGTTAGCCTGGACAATGCTGATGTAGAATATATAGCTGAAAGATAACAATTCAGCTCTCCTGAAAACTTGCACAGATAAGCTAAGAAGCAGCAGTCTAAGTTGTATTGCTGGAAAACTTTTTACACAATAAATTACAGCTTATGGAAATTGAAATGCAGCACTGAGTTTCTCTAGGTTAGTAGTTCAGTTAGTTCAGTCTCTCTAGTTAGTAGTTCACAACTGTGAAAAAAAGAGGCCTGCAAATTTACCAGTTTATTGTGGCTTTCTCTCTGTAAAGAGAACTTCTAAAAACAGAAGGCTTTACTTGCTCACTACATTATGCTTTTTCAAGGTGTAAGGTGTTGCAAATTTCATCAAAATTAATAGGACTGGCATCATGGATTTTTAGTAGCTTTTATGTATACTCAGCTCCTTTCAAAAACAAACTCACAGAAACTGTGTCTGTGTTTCCTGTAATTGAGGAGCAGTATTGAAGAACAGTAGTTGGTACAATTACCATTCAGTTTGGTCCACCTTAGAATATTTACAGAGTGGCCACAGCTTTATACCTGACTTGGTTGTAATCACGTTAATTATCACAGCGGTAATTCATCTCTTGAACCACTTGATTATTTGAGCGTTCACCTGTTGCTTAAATGTATTCTTTTGTTTGTGATAGACACCCTCCTTTCCTGGCTCCTTATTTTTTCGGATAAAATCACCAAGATTTTAAAGGAACAAAACCCATAAAACCTCATCTTTTTAAACTGAAAAGAACACTAAAAACATGGCCTCTGATTAGGCATGATGGCAAAGGCCATATGTTAGTGTTCTCAGTGCTGTGAAACACTAGAGCTTGAAATGTGTAATAGAAGTTGTTAAACTTTTTTTTTTTGTAGCATTATTTAATATTGACAAAAGATTTTGAGGCTTTAAGATTTATTGTTCAAATTAGAAATGTAGTCTGCACATTTGAAAGTAAGCATAGGTGTAAGGAAGGTCTTTTACTGCAAAAGTTACCAAAGATATAGAAAACATTTTTATAGCAGAAATCCTCTTGTAAGAAATGCTTGTCCCTTATGTGTTTCACCCATTTCTCTGAGTTAATGAAATACGAAGCAATATCCTTTGGTAGGTCACATCTACTGAAGTTAACAAGAGAAGGAAATGCATATGGATGTAGTGAGCTTCAGTCACTCAGCATTTAATTTCTTATTGGTAATGCTATAGTCAGCCCTTCTGCAGTTGGGGACTGAATTAAAAACCTTCATAATAACTTACATTATTATTACTTCAAAAAGTTAACCGGGGGAAAAAAGTGCTGACAAAAGGTGTTTTTTTTGAGTTATCTTATAAAAGCACTGAATCTTTCCTTTTTGTCAGAAAATAAATGTCAGTATTTTAATTACCACAAACTGTGGCTTCACCTGAGAGAAGCAGAGCTATGTCTCTATGGTGCTAGCAAATAAGTGGGAGATATAACACTGCAGCCTAATTTTAAGATTCTTTTCTATTCTATTTTGTATAGATACAACCTATTCATTACAGAAAAAAAACAAAACAAAACAAAACAAAAAAACACACAGCAAAACTACCAAAAAAACCCCAACCTCAGTGACACCCCCCCCAAGCCAAAGGAGGTCCAGAAAGGTTCAAGCTGCAGAAAAACAGCCCTCTTTCTATGATGCTTCCCTTTGTGACAGAAACAGCTTTTAACAACCTTTCCCTCAGTGTCAGAAGCATTTCTGTGAAGGCTGCAGCTAGATGTGCGTTGCAGCTACAGCTGAGATCAGCAGGTTCTGCTGCCATGGCTATTATGTAAGACTCTTCTTCAAAGAGAAAAGCATCTTTTTTGATTAAGAACTTAATACCTTGAGCTCTCAGCATGACACATAAAGTCCTAGTTACCTAATGGAAAGATTGAGATGGCAGCTCTCAAGAAGTGTTTGAATTCCCATCTGGTCCAGAAAACGAAGTAAGCAAGAAATTTCATACTCAGCTGTCTGCCTGTACACCAAGGTTTCCCAGCCTGTACACTCCGGCTGGAGACAGGTGGTTGCTAGGGATATGTTTATATTTTGACAGGATACAGCATCCTTTACCGGCAGATCCTTCCCTGCCTGGTGACCATTTAATATATCTCTGTTTCTGAAGACCATGGGCTACACAACAATAATGTTTTTCTTGATCTTTAGGAAAAACCTCAGTGACAGCTGTTTGTATTTTTTTCTGTTGCAATTTCCAGGAGCTAGCATTAGCAACTACTTTGAAGTGTTCCTTCCAGTGTAATTAATTTCTGAGAGTTTAATATATCTGAAATACCTCTCTACCTTCAAGGGTTGACACCATTTTATTGCCTTTCAATAAAAGTCCAGGGGCAATCTCTTTAATCAGTATAGAAGAGTTTTTTCTGCTTGTGAAATCTGAGGTAAGAGAACCAAAGCCAGAAAATACAAAGTAGGGAGGTTTTGTTAACAGGCCATACCGGGCTAAGGAATGATTAAAAAGTTGATATTAAGACAAAGTGCTAATAAGTATAATTGTTTGATGAGTGTTGAGTGTTAGCAGAACAGCTCATAAAAATCAGTTGTTGTTCCTGAGGGTGAAGAATGGGCCAAATCTTACCTTTGCCAGTGACAGAAAGATGTCTAGCTACTGCCTTATACTCTGTCAGGGGAGTCCCAGCAAGTGAGTGCAATGCAGCATGCACATACTATTTTTCTGAAGTGAAACTGCAAAGCTGTAAGTAGCATTGCTGTTGAATTCATCAAAGGTGTTAGCTAACTTGACAGTTTGACCTCTTGAGAAACACTTGGGAATATGCATGAGAAATTTGCTTGACTTGACTTCTTGTGCTTTATTTGGTGCTATTTCTGCTGCCTTTTGGCTTTTATGAGGGAAATTACCCTTTTCTTGCATTCTCAGCTCTAGCTATAAAGCAGACTGCCATGAACAAACTTCTGCCTTGAAAACCTAATACATAAGATTTGCATCGGTTTGCTAGCTGCTTTAAGCACAAAAAATGGTGTCTTAGGGTATGATCAAGTTTCTACCTTAGCTTTATAAATATTCATTATCTTACATTTTCACTAATTGCTCTAGAGCAAGAGAAAATGTTAATTTTTAATCAATAATACAGCATCCTTGAGAACATTTTACAAATTAGGACTTCATTACAGTCCCGGCATATGTTGTTAATGTTGGTTGTTACATGCTAATTAGTTCGGATTTTTTTAATCAGGAGTAACACTGGAAATACAAGCAATGAAACTGTCATTGTGCAGAAATTTTCCAGGCAAAGGTCAAGTAAGACCTCACATATAGAAGTGGGATATAGTTACTTGCTGTTTGAATTTACTCTGTGAAATTAGTTGGTAAGGAAATTAACTCCTTTTCCTAATATAGGTTAACCAACTGTATGTGTAGTGCACAGGAATTTCTTCTGATTTCTGATTTCACCATATTAAGGCACCATGATTATAAATTGATGGGTTTTCTGAAGGCTAAGCATTTTAAAGCACATAGATTTATTCATGCAGACTATCAATTACTTTGATATCCCTTGAATTAGCATTCAAGTTGAGGGACTTTGAACTGAAAGGATTTCATTAATTGAAGGCAAAAGATAGGGAGTCCATAATTCCTTTGGATGTAACTGCCATGAATCTTGAAATGTGGCAGGAAGAGTCATTAGCAGAGTGCCATTCACATTGGCTCACCAGAAAGGGAGTTTGATGTGATTGCCTCAAGCAGAGTACAGAAGGTCAGCACGGGCCAATACCCTCAGCTAACAGAAATGTAGAAAGTTCACAGAGCTGCATGACAGCTAGCTCCAGTAATCCTGACTCCTCTGTCTACATGAGTCGTTTCTCTGGGAGAAACATATCGTCAACTGCTCAAGGCTCTTGCCATTTAAATTCTTAAAGGGATTTTATTTTTTATTAGCTGACATTTCTATAATATTCTACGTGACTTAACATTATTTTTAGGGGTAGTAGTAAGGTTCAGTTAGAGATTACGGATCAAGACAATGACCTGCTCCCTCTATTCTGCGTGTTTCACTTCCAATTTTTCTCAGTGTTTAATGTTCTCCTACTATAGCTCTTGTGTAATTTCGCATACTATTAAATGCATACAGAAAATCTTGAATCGTTGCAGACTGAGAAGATATGTGACCGGTCAGGAAGAGCCATTTCTTCATTTCATTTAGCAGAGAGAACTTGGGCAAAAAAGGATGGATGTTTGAGAGGAGATAGCACCAATCACCAATTCTCAATTCTTTTGTGCTTTTATTTATTCTACTGGTACAGGACTGGGCAGGAAGGCACACTTGAATGAATGTGGGAATTTACCTTACTTCCCCCTGCACCACTAACATGGATGGGCACAATTCTGCGAGCAAATGAGGAAGTGTAAGCTGGCAAAGCCATCCAAGGCAATGAAACATGACAGGGGTGGGGGGTGGGAGGGGTGGGGCAAGGATCTTTGTTCACTATAAGAAACTTGAAATTATGTTAGTGGGAAGGAGAATATTCCCCTAAACTTTTGCTTTTCATCTTATCCAGCACCAAAAATATGAGATCTGGAGCTGTTTCAGCTCCTTCACTAGATTTCAGTTACAAAAGTTTAAATCTTAACCAGTTCTGTAGTGAACAAGAAACACTTTACTCTTTATATGGCAGTTGAAATGATATATAGGATTTCATGCTTGCTGGTTGAAGTCTTTAGAAGGACTATCTGCCTCACTATTCCCTGCTTATTAATCCCACTACCCCATTTTCCCACATTAATGTGAAAGTGAATATTCCCCAAAATGAGAAGTTGAGACACCAGATTGATTCAAGTGGTCTGGTTTTCTGTCTGAGAAATTGCATGTGACTTCATGCCTATAGAGAAGTAAAGAGAAGAGATTAAGTTTTCTAAACCTCTGTTATTTCTGTTACTTCTATAGAACAGCTACCATTTCTTCAAATGACTGGTGCTGGTCTCAGCCTCTTTAAGAAGGTTATTTGAGACTGGAATTGACTGAACACATTGACTTGATTCGTAAACCTTTCCAATTACTAAACTGATAAATATTGAAGAAAGGATGGAAAGGGCTGGAGCTGACTGGTAGCAAAATTTAGTCTCCTGTAAAGATTACAGTGCCGACAAGGTTCTTTGGTTTGGTTTGGCTTGGAGGGTTGAGTTTCTTTGAGTTTTGTGGGGGTTTTTTTCTTTGGTTGGGTTTTTTGGGTTTTTTTTTTTTTTTGATTATGGATGGTGAGACTTTCTGTGGTTGTTTTAACTGTGGTTAAAAAGCATTACTTTTAATACTGCTGCCTTCTAAGGACTGTGTGAGATGCATTCGGTTGTGGTTGCATGAAAGTTCACTTTTAGCCTCTGGGGCTGTGAAAAGGTTCAGTTGATAGTTAAAATAAAAGGTAGGTCACTTACTGCTAGTCAAGTCTTAAATCTGGTGATACTTTTGGGGAACTACTTCTCATGCCATTACAAGCAAAGGCGCTTTACCCCCTTTCAATTGGCATATCAGGCTGTAGCTGTATTTTGTCTCATAGTCAAGTCTTGAGTTTTTATGTCTCCTGTCACAGTTACAAAATGTTAATGATGTAATTCAAGCAATCAGTCAAATTAAAATCTCACACCATTTATATTATTTATCCATCTTGTCCTACTATCTCGCAGTAGTGCTTTTGTACTTTTGGTCACTAATGTTCAGTGATTCTTAAACTCTGACCAAAGTTTAAGTCCCTGGGTTATTTGGGTGTTTTCTTCTTTTTTATTTAAGCAAGCATCCTAGATCTGTGCCCTATCACAGTATCTGCTTTATGCATTCAGATTTGTAACTTTTGGTGCTGTGCACACCCTCAGATTCAAACCTACTGTGCAAGTTTCAGATCTAATAGTCACCTCTGAATCAACAGGAATCAGAAATGTTAGGGACTGGACAAATAAGGAAGTCACAAATATTTTGTGTTTAAAATAACACCTTCACAGCTCTTCTGTGCATCTCCTGTTCTGTTCTCCCCTGGCATTATTTTGAGTCAGCTATTTGTATATGCAGTTTTCCAGGTAATAAATGCTATGATTTAAAGAAGTGGTAGTTGGTGACATTACTGCCAAACAGTGGAGCTCCAGCGTTTCTCAGTCTTTTGAATCCAAACTCAGACACATGCAGTATTTGGAAATACCACTGTGGTGTATGAATCATTTGCCTCTTATGAGATGTTTTTTCTGGCAAACTGCATTCCCCAAAAAAATAAATAAATAAACTTTGGAACTGGTAATGGTGACCTGGCCAATGGTGATCCAGTTTTTTCATATTTCTTCATTGCAGTCCAGTAGGGAAGATGCAGTAACTTCATTATGTGGGACCTAGGGATGACAGTATTATCGTGAGGAAAGAAAGCAGAGTGAATGAGGGCATGGAGGGCATATATATAACTGTGTCTGTGTGTGTATATAATATATAAGGAGTAGATAAATCTGATAAGGACAATGAGTGATTTAATTTGATCTGATTTTCTAGTTATCCCAGAAATCCATTGAACAACCTTTTTTTTTAGATGTAGATTAAATCTAAACACAAAGCCAAAGCAAATTGCATATCCATTTATTCCACACAAGGGAAGAAAATTGCATAAATAAACTTAGAAGCATCTTAGATTTTTTTTAAATGTTCATTTTATTGCACATGCCCCTTGGCAGTTATTTAATTTTAAATGGTTTGGGTTTTGAGTCGTAGATTTTGAGCACATGTCTCTTTAAAGAGATTATCAGTGTTGGCTGCATTCTAAAATAAACTGTGATATAAGTAAAGTAAAGTAAAAATCCGTCAGAAAGAAAATTTAAATGTACTTGATGTTGTAGTTAAAAAATCCCAGATAACTTAAAACACTGTTCCTTTAATTTCTAGTTCTTTTCTTCACTTTTTCTTATTAAAAATGTAATAAGGTAACTTTAAACTACAAATGTAAATATATATAAGTGCATTTAATTAAAAGATAATAAAATATTGCATACACTGTATATATATTTTCACTTACTGTTAGCTGATTCAAAAAACTGCAAGTCAGATTTAAATATTCCAACATTGAGACCAATTCACTTACTAAGACGAGACTTGTTTTGATTCATATCTGTATAACTTGGTCTAAAATGGGGTTGGGTGGAAACATATGATGCTAGTTTAAGTTTTTTTTAAAGACACCCAACTGAGATGGAAGTATTAGATGGAAGTATTTCAATTAGCTATAGATGGAAGTATTTCAATTCAGCAACTATAATAGGGGTACCTAATTAATGTTTGCTTGTTGGTTTTTTGTGGTGTTTCTTCTTTGGTTTTTTGTTTGCTTGTTTCATTTAGCTTTTGAAGAACAAAAATCAGTCAGGACTTTCTTCAAAATACTTACTACAGAACAAAAAAGCGAGAGATACACAGATACAGAGAAACCTGCTAGGAGCTTAAACGATTTTCTAGGACAAACTCCTCATCATGGTAATATATTAACTTGTCCTAGGGTTACCCTCCACCTTTGCCTTGTACTTCCTCAAGTATCCTCATCAAAACTTAGAGAATTCTTAGCAGTCCTAGGATGAGCCTTATTGGTAAAGAAAAATTTAGCATGGAAGCACTTGAAATAGTAAGAAATGTCACTGCCTGGTATTAATTTTAAAGTGAAGATCCCAGCAATATTGATTATTTTCAGATATTTCAACGTTTTCAAAGCCACAAAATGACCTCTCTCAGGCTTTCAAAGGCTATTTTAAGATTATGTGAACTCTTTGTAAGAAGAGTCCTTGAGGATTCCCTGCCATTTTTGATCCAAATGTGTAGCTTTCATATTGATTGAATTGAAATTTTCATGAGAAGAAATCTTGTAGCATCTTTCTCTTTTATACCTCTGGGTAAAGCTCTGCTCCCCACATCTCAGTTAAATCAGCATTGACCTTGCAGCTCCCAGCAGAAAACACAAAAGATCGTCTTGTCACATTTTTTCCCTGCTGTTTTCAAGAAGTTGTTGTGCTCTTCAGAACTGTAGGATCAAACCTTCAAAAATATATCCGAAGCACACCATGGACAAATTACAAATACAGTCTCTATATTAAAAGTAACTAGTTGCACAACCCAACATGCTTCTTCTGGAAACAGTTAAAATCATACAGAAGTTCATCAAAATGAATTCTATAGTCCTCATTTGCACTATTTGCTAACCTGAAGCCTCCCTAAATTTCTGTCTAGGAAGGTGCTGTGCCATATGCCAGGCTGGTACTGGGAATTACTGAGATAGAGCAGAAGCATTCTAGATAGAGGGGGTGTACCATAACTGGGTGTAACGCCAGTCAGCGACTGGGTCTTGTAACAACTACTTGGTGTGGAGGACAAGCTGCACAGGAGATATCTGAAGACCTGGACACTGAGGAAAATAAACCCTGCAAAACTGCTTGGGTTTTTTTTCCCTTCCTCTCTGCAGAGGGGCTTGCACATACGTATTTCATACAGAACACAGACCTATAGTGAAGGTGATGCTTCCTGAATCCTGAAGATGGAGGGATATTTTTATAGAACATTCCTGGATAGGGAATGAATAATACAAAGACAGGTATAATTGATTTGAAGGCAGTATATTTTCCATGTTATTCTCTACATTTTATTGAGCATTTACTCAAAAAGAAATTGCAGCATATTTTGCATTTTGATTATTCTGACTTTCAAAAATAGACTTCTCAAGTAGTTTTTATAGCCCTTTATATTTTGCATTATATCTAAAATATGGTACAGTTGTTTTATTTTTCACCTCTTCCATTTTTTGTATTGGAATTTTAAAAATCCTTTATTAGGTACTGGAACTTATGCCATACTGTATTCCTGGAGTACAGTGGACCAAAACCCTCAAGCCCATTCAGTTAGGTTTGCTAACATTTATGCTTTTCACTATCGCATGATTTTCAGAGGCTTCTGTTCTATTACCTTGAAGGGCTTTTTCTTCCTAAGAAGCAGTTTTGTAAGGTTAGGCATTTCAGAGGCTTGTTAAAGCCCTGGTCAGGGAGAACTGTTTGTTGGGTTTGAAATTTTTTTTCTGTTTTACTGTTGTATTTGGATGAGTATTAAAATCATTTATGTTATGGATTGGGTTCTTCAGTAAAACATGTTCCTTCAGGCATTCTCTCCAAGACTACAGAAGGCATATCCAAATTCATTATTCCCTTTCACTTTACAAGCCAAGTAAGATGCTCTGACTGGCTATTTTTCATCTTTCTTGAGGGCATTTGGTGTATACGAGTGCAGATGTTTTTGCTCAGCTTTGTCTTTGATAATATGTGTATTACAGTAGAGTTTGCAGGATCAAAGACAGAAAGACCTAATAAATTCTTTATGTCTTCTAAGCAGGTTTTTTTTTGTCTCCAACCAGACTGGAATATGTATGTTGATTGTAATTTCTTCTGCAGATATTAAAAGGGGATAAGAAGAGTTGATAGTTGGTTTTCATTTTACTTAAACTGTGGCCTGGTAAAAGCAGGACATAAAGAAAGCAGAAATAAGGTCTGAAAATCTGGGACTCGGAAGTTGTCCAGTCATAGCCTGATCTGCTGTGCTTAACAGAAATAGGTCATGTATTCAGCAGAAGAAATATTAAAGCAGCAGGCATTTTTGCCAGTTTGGATGGGTTTGTTCCGTTGTCATTAGCTGGTATAAAAAGATGTTGGCTACAAGATACCTGTATCTATTACAAGGGGTATAAAGCAGTTGCTGTCTAGGTAGCACACGGAAGCTAGGCGGGATTTAATGAGCTCCTAGGCTGAGCACCAGTCCGTGGGCATTAGCATTAGCTCTGAGGCTGAGCACACGGCAGCTCCGGCCAGCGTGGGCCCGGCGGGAAGGGTCAGCCTCTGCAGCCCCGGCACCGGCTCCGCTGCGCTGCTGAGCTGCCGTCTGCCACCAGCTCTGTCACCACGGCTGTCACTGCCAGCTCGGATCTCTGACCCGATGACTCCCAGCTCACTTGGCTAGCTCGCATCGATGGCTTTTCCCCTTCGGATTTTATACCTCGCTGTGCTGGTGCAACTTTCCCTCTTGAAAATTAGCTTACTTTTCTTTCCCTCTTGAATCCTTGCACTAGTAAAAAGCTCCAGCTCAGCAACTGTACCCATTTGTAATTTTTATTTTCTCATCTTTCTACTCTTTCAGACAACTCTTTTTCCTAACTTGGTCATTTTCTCAAAAGCCAGAGGCACAGTAACACAGTTGGGTTGGATCAGAGCTGGGCCTCAAGTCTTGGAAACAGAGCCAGCCAGGGCCCTGGGAATCAGAGGGGAAGCTTACAAAGTGTTGCTGTTGATTTCTTCTATACCCTATTTTTTTTTTTTACTGTTAATATTTAGTTTTATCAATTTCTTGACCACTAAACAGTAACAATTCTGAACATTTTGTTTGTGGAAGCATGGCATTACATCCTGCTTTCCTCCTAATATCAACATAGGCAGTTGCTCTATACTGACCAATATTTCATCTCTCCACACTGACCTATATTTCTGTATTGACCTATTTCATCTTTCCCTACAATTTTCAACCATTTACATTGTTTTCTTTTCGCAACCAATTTCAGGTGCATAGCATATTCTATAGGCTTATAATAAAAATTTTAACACCAGGAAAAGTATATATTGCATGCATTACAGAGGAAAGTAAGTTGTATTTCCATAAGGAAAATGGAAAAATCTGTGTCTTCGTTCCCCAGCATAACTATGTTATCTTGCTGTGTTCAGAGAAGCAGTCCTTATAACTGTATATTGATGTAAGTGCTGAAAACACCCAGATATTCAGTGAATTGTTTTTTTTTAGTATAGATTTACATTTGGTACAGATTCCTTTTTTGAATGCAGATTTCTCTGTTTCAGTGAATTTTGTATACTTACGCAAATTACTACTCAGGTTACATAAATTTAGTTTGAGGTCATTATATGGGTAATTTGTTACTTAGTAAAGTAGTTTGCCAGGTTATGAGACATTAATCCTCCGCGAGGTCTTTAATTAGGGGAGATGAACTAAATAATTCATAGCAAGACTTGGCCTGAAAACATTTATGCTACTCGATTATACCATTTTACATGCAGTGACAAATTGTTTTGGTGTAGTCTGGAAATAGCAGGACTTAATTAATTGCTTCCAAGGTTTTAGACATCCTTGATAAGTTCTTTCAATGCATTAGATTGGAAATTCATACAAAGGCTAAAAATAGAGTTCAAGTCCTTGGGGTTAAAAAGCTGAGATGAGAAGGGAGCTTGCAGAAAAGAGAAGGAAGAAGCTGAAAGAGGAGAGGAATGGCAGCTAACTAGCATGTCCAATTCATCAAATACTATTTTTGCAAAACTAAGCTGGAAATCATTAAATATGGGAAACGTCGTGGTTTTACTTTTGAGTAAAAGGAATGTGCCTTTTCTGTATCTGGTCCATTAGATGGAAGAGGTGGCTGAGAAAGGAGCTCTGAATAGTTTAAAGAACATACAGACAAGTGGGAAAAAAAAAAAAAGGTGAGATGTTTTTCTATTCTGAAATCACATTGCAGATGAAATCAACTAAATTTAAAAAATTTATTAGACTGGAAGAAGATATTAGTTTAAAAAAAAAAGCCAAACCCAAGCAAAATAAGCTGGATTTTGTAGTAACCCGAGGATCAGTATATGTCATTAAGTGGTGTCTTCAGATGATGAATTGGTGAATCATGCTGCTATTGCACCTACAGCTAGTGGGAAGAGCAAATAGCAAAGGATTATAGTCATATGATCATATATAGCTGAGAAAAAAACCCCCTTTTGGTAAGAATATTTACCAATTTATGCCGTGAAGGAGGGTATTTTTCCTACGGATTAGACACCACATTGAACACTTGAATGTGAGCTCTAAACGATGGAAATTCATGACCCCAAGCCTGGAATTAATCCCTGAAAATGGCCCTTTTGAGTATGGACAAATAACTAATTTTTTTCTTTGCAGTCAAGTTGCTGACCTTTACATGTAGCCTCGCAGCTGGTGCACTCATCCAGTGCTCTCAAGTCTGCCTTTAGTTTCCTCTATGGCTTGAGAAGACTCAAATGCTCATTGCTACCTCTCAAGAGGACATCTGGGTTTCGTTAAAGGAGCTGCACTATTGTGCTGAATGCAGCTGTGGGAGACCAGAAAATGAGCAATCAAAAGGGAAAGTAATGGAAAAGATAAGTCATCCGCAGACTACGTGATGGGAAAGAGCAGTTTGAACAGCATACAGGCTAAAAAGTGTGTTTTATCTATGACTGCTTTCTGACTTTGTGCTGGAGATAACTGCTTTATACCTACCAGCAGACCTTGAGGTTATACCTGTTTAATTTCTTGGTATGGATACGGCTTGTGGGGACACCTGGAAGTTTGTGAAACATCCTGAGTCCAGGCCACTATCTTCCACTTAAACTGCGTGATAGGTGCCTTAGCACTTGTGCTGCTTTAGACCTTCATCATTTGAGTTTCACGTTCTCTGTAAGTTTGTGAAAGTACTGAACTGAAAACATCCTCTGCCCAAAGCGCTGGCCTTAGGAACAGTGCCACTGAGGACAGCAATGGGTGTGACAACAACAGGGGGTGTCTGAATGGAAATAAGAAGGGAAATAGTAGTAGAGACCCAAAAGCCACTATTGCTAGAGCGCACATACCTAGCCTCATTCATAATAGATTTCACTAGTAACTCGTTGTAGGGGTCCTGGGAATTCTCAGAATATCTGCTGCTTCTGGGATGATTTTAGACATCTATAGAAAATTTCAAACATATTTAATAAAGAAAGGATCTGACATCCCCCGCAGAAGCAAAACATCTCTATGTGTTATAACAAGGTACTGATTGTAGAGATGCAAGAGGTAGAAGAAAAAGAACTTGTAAGGTCTCAGCAAAACAGTGTAGTTATATCAGAAAGGATAAATATTTGAAGAGTAGACTTACTGATTCTGTTTGTCCAATGCACAAATGTGAGGTAGGTTGAGGCTGAATTTTATGGGTTACATGTGAGTGAAGAAATCGCATTTCATGACTTCAAAGCAATTGCTTTACTTCATAATAATTCAAAATCAGATTAAATGTTCTTGTTCCATTTTTCAGTCAGAAACACATTTTTACAGAATCTACTTTTTAGCAAGACAGGGCACTTAGAAGGAACTGCAGCAAACTCTTTCAATTCACTTATCAAAGCAGCACCCATTATAAAACAACAATAGATGTTAACAAAAGGAAGTTAATCTGTATTCTATAAATAAAAAGCCAGAGAACATCAAAGCTACTTGCAAAATCTTATGTTTCTTTTAAGTTTCATTCAGTTTCCCCTCTTGGCATCCCTGTGATGAAAGTTTATTTAAGGAGCCAGCTAAAATATTCAGCATCAGAGAAAAACAAAGAAACAGCCTTCATACAGGAGAAGTAAGAAAAGTGCAGCTGAGCGAGGAAGATGTCAGAAACAGCTTAGCTGTCAGTAGCTGTGATATGTTGCTGAGGCAAAACCCTGCAGGCAGGCTTTATTTGGCTGCTGCCTTCCTCAACATGAGAGATCAGTGCCCTGAGCCGCTCCAGTAGCATTGCTGGTAGGAATCACAGGAGTACCCTCTGTCCCTCCAGCATCCACAGCCCCAGTGCCTGCCTGAAGCTGAGCCTGGATTTCAAACTAGCTGATGCCACCAGTATTGTTCCTCTCAGTTCACCTGAAAAAACATGAGCTGTTGGTCTTGCAGGGCCTGCTCCTGCTTTCCGTATGAAGCTTTGGACTCTGCTGCAGATCTACTCAGCTGTTTTGAGTTTGTTCTGAAGAAATTAATTTATAGAAGTGATGGCTGCCTCTGGCAGTAAGAGCAGCACCAGTGTCTGTGGCATTAAAGAACACATGCCAAGGTAGCACTGAAGAGTGGGTACCTGAAGCCTTAAAACCAAAATCAAGAAATAAAAATTGAGTAAAGTGTGTCTCTCAAGACAAACTGACAGTGGAAGGGTTTAGTAGAAAAGCATCCTCTGCCGAGATGAACCATTACATGTAAGGGATGCAGGGCAGAGGCAGCCATACCAATAGAATTCAGCATGATCTCTCTTACTGTAGCCTGGCTGCTGAGTGACAACTTTGGGCAGTGGCAGACAGTCCAGGTTTCCTTCCGTACAATAGTGCCCATCAAACCCGAGATAGGTGTCCTTCCAGGGCTAGATTGCCTCTGTTGTTCTCTGAAAAGTGTTTTGTTGTAAAGCTTGTCGTGTGTTCTCTGCTACTGATGGATCTGCGTTTGCTGCGTAGATTTTTTGAGGGCAGAACAGGTGCTGGGCTTGCCTGGTTGGAGAAGCTACCAAGACAACTAATGGGGAAATGCTGCACTGATGCCACTCAAGGAGGTTAATTGCTAGTTATGCCATGGGTGAATTCAGCCTGTGAAATTGTTTGAATGTAAGTTAAGCTGACTTGTATGATTTATGGTTCTTCAGAAAAATTCTAACAACTGGATAATATAGATACAATTCCGTTCTTTTTACTTTGTTTGGAAAAAAACCCCTAGCACCCAAACCAAAACCCCAAGAGCCGTATTCTGTCGCTGTTGAGACAGGTCACGACACATATACATTCTGACAACTTCAGGCAAAGAGCTCATCTTTAATACCACACAGTGTCTTTTATAGTTTCTTAGCTGTTTACATAGTCTTAAAGCACAACAAGCTTAATTCAACCAATCACCACATACCACTAGGTGAACACACGATAGTCCCGCAGCATGTTTTCCTACTTCTAGTTCAGCTACGCCTCTTTGCCACGGTCTTTCTCTAGCAGAAGTAACAGACCTGAGCGATGAGTTTACAAAGGGAACAAGGCCTTCATTTTAACGGGTTTTATGTAAATGCCACAATCTTCAAAATATTAGACTGTGTTTTCATATATTTCTTAGTTATCCTCATTAAGACTGTTACAAAACTCAAGAATATTGACCATTTCTTGAGCTACTTAAGTAAATTTGCATTTCTCTTATTTTCAAACCATTACTTAAACACATACAACCATCCAAAGTGTACCACTGCTGTTGTGAGATGGATCTTAAAATAAGGAGATCTTGTATAACTCAAGCAGGGTTTGCATATTTTGCTGTTTGTAGAAACACTTATTCAATATTGAGAATTTCAAGAAATAAAAATCTTACAATGAAAGGGGAAAAAAATGAAAAAAAAGAATGAATAAAAGGCTGAACCTTGCAGGAGCAGC
Organism: Platysteira castanea; assembly: GCA_013397175.1. Taxonomy (NCBI): domain Eukaryota; kingdom Metazoa; phylum Chordata; class Aves; order Passeriformes; genus Platysteira; species Platysteira castanea. The sequence goes on from VYXC01004591.1 coordinate 509,450, forward strand.
CACACACAGTCTCCTGGGGGTCCTGTGCTGCTTCTGAGGCACAGGTGTGTGTTGGGGAATATAAAAGTCAAATTGAACATAATAATATAAAAGTCAAATTGAACATAATGCATCATATAGATATAGACAGATAGATGTAGCTATATAGATATAGAGATAGAGATAGAGATAGAGATAGAGAGATAGAGATAGATATAGAGATAGATATAGAGATAGATATAGATACAGATATAGATATATAGATATAGATATAGATAAATATAGAGATAGATATAGATTGAACTTTTGAAGAGCTCTTGTCTTCCACAGAAAACTCTTCTGTGTCTATGAATCAGGAAAGGCTGAAAAACACTGAACTAGCAAATACAGCTGTTGGTATTATCTGAATTGTGGTGTTTTCACTCCATCCTGGTTGTAGTGTGGAGAGAAGTTTGAAAGGATGTCTCTTATGCTTCCTTGCTGTAACACTGCATTAACTTTTGGATAGAAAAAAATCAAGTGCTAATGGTGCTTTTGTGGAAATACAGTATCCATGATTACTAGTAGTTAAGGAAATAATTCACTCTGTTCAGGAACTCTTGACTCTGCCTGCATTTACTGTTGGTTGTCAAAGATGAGAGATACTGTGTAAAGTACCTGCATAATAAAGTAATCTGTAAAACTAGTGGTTATATTCAGAAGATATATTCAGAATGCTCTATGTTCAGAACATTAGGTAGCATATTGTAGCTCCATGGCTCTGGGTATGTGCTAAATTTACTCACCAATATTCAGTGTTTTAAAAGCTTAATTAGGCTGGAAAACAGAGCTAATTTTTAAACTGCCTTCTGGTACCCTTGCAGAAGTGTTTCAAAAGTGGAATAAAGCTTTTGAAGCCTGCCTATACTGAGCCCCTCAAGGTGGTGTTTCTTGATAGCTCCTGCCAGACTTCTGCACAGCCAGATCATCTGGTGGATTAAAGTTGGTCTGTAATTAGGCACAGTTACGTGCCTGGTCTCTGCTACATGATGGCAGCCGTCCAGTAGTGACTTTAAACTTTACAAAGCTTCCTGAAATTTACTTTTTTAAAATTCATGTGTAAAAAACCAAATGCCCTTCTTCCCATTACCGAAGTGCCACTACCTCAGACTTCCTTCTGTGTACTGACAGTTCTTCCTCAGTGCCTTTTAGTGTGTTAAAGCTGTATCTGTCTGAGATGGTGTCATCCATACAGACCTTCATGAGAACTCCCATGAGAAAAGATTATATTGACTAACTGCACAGTAAAGTCTTCATGAGATGTCTTCTGTGCAATCCATGTCCTCTGCCCAGAGGAAAGCCATCTCACTCCCCTTTGTTGGGTATGACCTGACCCTAGCTATTATGACGCTATAATTCTTCAGACACTGAACTTTCTCTCTTGCAGTGTTTGTTTATAATTTTGCATGGAGATCTTTTTGCCCTCCTTGGCCTGTTACTAGACTGGGAAGTACTGATGGAGGAAGCTTCATGAAAATATTAATTGGAAAAGAAGGAAGAGGGAGATGAAGTTTGCTTCAGTCTACAGAACAACTTCCTTTGACTGGCTTGTAAAACTAACTTTTATTAAAAATTCAATTTAAAAATATAATGAAATGTCTGTGAACAAGAGTATATGAAACATTCAGCGATCTCTGGTTTGAAATACATTATGCAGTGGTCTTTAGGCCTGCATTGTTTGGCCTTCCTGCCTCTAAGTGGTGTGTGCCTGGACCTAGTTTTGGTGCAGAGAGCTCTCCCTGGCCCCCTGTATAACCATAACTCTGTATGTAGATTGAAATGTAGATTGAATTTGTCCCATAACAAAAACATTGCTAGTTTTATAACTTCTAATACTTCTTTAATGGCATATTCTATCATAACGGCAACTAGTCAATCTCTCTAAGCCAACTAGGACTCAAAGAATTGTTTAGGTTGGAAATGACGTTAAGATCATAAAATCCAACCATTAAACTAACATGGCCAAATTCACCATTTATCCAAGTCCCTAAGTGCCAAATCTAAAGGTCTTTTAAATACCTCCATGGATAAGCACTCAACCACTTTCCTGGGGAGCCTGACCACCTTTTCAGTGAATGAATTTTTTCCAATACCCAAGCTATACTTCCCCTGTCTCAACTTGAGGCCTTTTCCTCTTGTTAATTGGAAAAGAGGCTGATCCCCCACCTGGCTACAACCTCCATTCAGGCTCTTGTACAGAGTGAGAAGATCTCCAGATATTGTTTAGGCTACAGGACTACCTACATATGTAGATCTCTCTTATACGGATATATTTATTTTTATACCTTTGTTGTATTAATTCAGTGCTACTGGAGTATAGCAGTATAGTATATATCAGGTGTTTGTGTGGCCAGACCCAAATGGCAAATGTCCAGTAGGGTCTGGGATCCCTCACAGTTGAGTAGGGCAGAGACTTTTGCTAAGAAGTCTCCAGGAGCCATGAAATCTGTGGGGCTGTAAAAAAGCATAAGCAAGGGAGCTGAGTTTACAAAAGACAATCTTTAGCAGGTGACTTGAAAAACTGGCAGTGATACCTGCTGGAACCAGCTGTCAAAACCTAAAGAATATGCTGATTTGGTGTCGCAGCTTTCCTCTTTTAATTGTTCCTTTTATGTATTGCAGACTTTTCTGTATGAATGTGAATAATTGTATTATATACTGCACTGTGCTATTGTAACTATGGCAAAAAATAAACTTCTTTGAAAATCTAAGCAAAGACCGTTCCCTATTCTTTCCCACTGGCACAACTGTCTTCGGGAAGGTTGCAGCGGACTGCAACAGTAAAAGGTGATAAATGTGTGAGAAAGGGAAGAGAAATGGTGAGATGCATTACATACCAAATCACTTTCAGGTCTTGCAGATAGTAAATACATGTAAAATGAAAATGCTTCCTTAGGTTTCACTACTTGTCAGTTAAAGTTCTGCTATATTCTCTCTAACGGGAGGCAGGAAAAGCTGTGCTGGATCATTTCCTTGAATATAACTTATGAAAAATCTTTTAAATGGAAACCTTCATTCCACAAATTATCCTTTGCTTATTACATCTTAGTAATAGAAGAAGAGCATGTTCACAAGTTGATTAGGTAATTCTTATTATTGAAATGCTGTTTTCAATCAAAAATGACCTTTTCTCACATTTATTGGAAAACCAGCTTTAAGACACATTAAACTAAAGCTTTTGTGCTGGTGCTGTAAAGCTGCTGACCACAAAGATGAGCTTCAGTTTGTTTGCTCTCTACAACCCTTATTACAGGCAGCTGGCTGCCTGATAAGCTTTTGGGGAGAGGAGGGGGGTCTCTCATATTTTGGCTCTGTCTTCCTGGTCTTTCAGTCTATGCTGCATGTTATTAAGTCAGCTTTACAAAGCTTGCTCTGCTTAAATTCTGTGCATAAAGAAAGATGAATAAGAAGGGGTTTTAGGTAAAAGATTGTCTGCTGAAGATTATGCAGCAGTCTTATTACACGGGGTACTGCATCAATGTTATCTTTAGATGTTGAATAAGATGATTTTGTTTTAATTAAGTTATTTTAGGGAACCTAAACTTGCTATTTTCAAATTAGATTCTTATCTCCATTATAGTTCTATTACTAGTTTTCTAGTAATGGCATTTTTATTTTAAATAAATTTCTGGCTCCTTTCTGAACCCTTCTTATCCTGCTAAAAAACATAGGAAGTACAAACAAGGATAAACTATGTTGACATTTGAAAGAAGTAGAAAGACATCAGAGGAATACAGTGCTATTTGAGAAATGCTTTCACTTGCTGTCTTTTATGTTTCTTCTTTTCTGCTCAGAGATTTTTTTCAGAGCAGATTTTTTATGTTTGTCTAACAGTGCTTTATGTGGTTTTTATTGTTAATGATCATGGTAGGGAGTTATCTTAGAATATTGGCTTTTGCTATAAAACATTTAATATTTAATATTTTCCTGCAGCATTTGAAAGTACTTAAGCATCTGTTTTTTCTGTAGATCATTTTTTCCTTTTTGTGTGAAATTGAAAATAGAAATCTTGCTGAAGATTTTAGCTGTATATTTTTTCAAGCTGTAGTTTTCCAGTAATTAGTCATTGCATACCACATCTATGATACATGAATTGTGCTCCTCTATGTGCTGCTAAGCAAAACTTTCACTATAATTTATTCCTATACTATTTTATCCTGTGTAATTTACAGCAGTGCTATACAGGACAGAGATGCCTCATTGTTTTACACTGAGTAGAGTCTGTCTTAAAGCATTCCCAACACATGCATCCACATGTGGACCAGATGTGTAGATCCCCCCTTTGTAGTCATGCAGAGGAAAAAAGCCTTTCTAGGATGTGGTCAAGATCATCCTAAGGTTGGTGCCAGAAATATGACAGAAGTGTTTGTTTCTTTCCACTGACAATAAAAGTCATCTAGAAGTTGTTATTCTGTAGACATTTAAAGTTAAAGTGATATTTCTATCAACCATTCTCTCAGCTGTGGAAAGTGCAGAGATACAGAGTTGAGAGCATTGCTTACTGACGGTCCATAATGCCTCTGTGTGTTCAAGTTAATTGCTGTGTGGTTTTTAAGCTCTTTTGAAAGAAAACATTGTGGGTTTGGGACAAGAGGGATTGGCTTTTAGATGGGTGATAATTTTTAAACAGTAGCTATGCCTTATGGCTTGATACCTAGGGATGTCAGAAATAGCACAGTGAAAAAGAGAGAGAGGGATTTGTGGGCAGAGGGCAGGTGAAGATAGTCAGAAGTACCAAGTAAAAGCTATTTATCAAGTGGTTTTACTGCAGAAAGAATTCAATTTATTCTGTAGGTAGTTACCACATCACATTTTTTTGCTGTGATTCACCATAAGCTGTGCCTCTATCATGCCACTGTGAGGGGAACAGGATAGACAGTGACTTTTGTTCTGTCCCTGTGCAGGAGACTGGCAGAAGCTCGTAATTTTCCACACAGCTTCTCATGAGGCTTTGTAGAGGATTTTAATGGTGTCGTGCTTTACCTAAGATTTTGTGGAATACCTGTCTATAATTTCAAAGAATTATGCTGGATTTGGAGAAAACTTGTCTTTTATGCCCTGATTGCTTGATGACCTGAGTGCAACCTCTCTGCTACTGTCAGTGATATACAAGACCCTTGGAATTATAAAACACAAGCTTTTTTGTTTAATGTGACAAAGTATCAAATGAAATAAACTGGGATTTGGGTTGGGGTTTTTTGTTTGGTTTGGTTTGGGTTTTTTGGTGTTTTTTATTGTAAAAGAAAGGCTGTTGTGTGCAGATAAAAATCTCCTAGACGACAGAGAAAAACCTTTTTAATAAAGAAAGCATTCCGTTATGTATACATTGGAAAAACAGGCAAGATACCTCGACAGTTAAGTGTTCTAAAATCATTCATGGGGCAAATGGAGCACAAAATATGAACTATCTGTACTTTTGTACCACATATATATCCATCCATTTATAATATGAAGGTAGACTGGAATTCGGGCTGTATTTCTCTATGTGTTTACATAAGGAAATTGTTCTCAATGCAGTATAATTAGACACTGTATCGGAAAATTATAGGAGAACTTTTTGTCTGAGAGGATGAAGTGCTCTGTGTTTGACTTTATTTTTTACAGGAAAATTTGCCAGATTAATTCTCATATAAAACATTGAATTTGTGTGATGTTATTTCAGATGCTACCATCCCAGAACCTAAGTTTAGGCAGGTTTCGTGAGAAATATGACTAAAGTTAAAAGCATTTCTTTCCTTTCAAGCACGTTTTAATTCTAAAAACAATTAATGTTGTGCGATGTCTACAGTAAAACCTATTGGCCCTTGTAGTTATGTCTTAAAAAGAGAAAAACAGCAAAGAAGGTTTTCATCAAAGTAATTCCGGTGTACAAACAGGAGCTATTAATGTTTGTATGCAGTGTTGTATCATAAAATACATGAGAGCTACAGGGACCAGTAGTTATTAATGGTGTTTATCACTTCCTAGGGCATCATCTGTAAATTCTGGGCTGGTTTCTGACTTGAACATCACAATACAGATACAGAAGTTGTATGTAGTGCCAGTGGGTTGTATGAATGAAGAGCAGTCTGATACTGGTATATTTTAACTCTGAGGAAAAAAAATACAGCACTCAGAAGATAATTGTTTTCTTCCTTAAAAATTAAAGACCAAAGGAAAGTAAGAGTAGACAAATACCTCAATTTGCTCTTAATTTATTCAGATGTGTGATTCTGTCTCTGGGTAGGATAATTTGGTTATTTAGGTGAATTTCTGACTTTATGCAAATAAAAATTCAATGAGGCAGAAAATGAGAATTCCTCACTAAATAGAAGCTGTTCTTTTTACTCACAGTTAACTGATTGGAACAAGTGGAAATTAAAAGCAAGCCTGGAATTTAGTGACCCACTGATAAGATGCCTCAATTCAAGTGGCACAAGTGTGGAAGAAAAATTCATCAAGTTCAGGAAATAATATGCAAGGGTACTGGTACCAGACAAAGAAAGGTCAATTTTCAAATTGCGAGAACTTCATCAGGAGCTTCTCACAGACTCATAACTCTATTACACATATATACATGCATATACATGCATAGATATAGATATAGATATATACACACATATATACATTTATAGTATGTATATTGTAGTGTACATTTTACACATAACTTTTTTTTAAAAGCACATTCATTTTCTGATGGCGTATTAATCTACAGACTTTATTTTGATCCCTCAGTAGTTCTCAAAAAGAAAAGGTTCTTAATATTACATTTCTGGCTCCTCTAAAATTTACAAGGAAAAGTTGTAACCTCTACAGTTGATTTCTGCGTGCATGACAAACCATGTGAGGAAGCACATATTTCATAGATGGTTATCGCAGGAAGTACTAAAGTCATAGTTAAATACTCCAGTATCTCTAATGTGCAAATGCTTTTTAAAACTCAGTTTTGATCTACTGACACTTTTTAAAAAATTTATACATTTTATGATTATGTAAGTGCATCTCAAGAGAGGGGCTTTAATATTATTTGGGCTTTTCAGTCACGTTTTTCATAGACTTCATTTTTCTCAGTTGTCTTTATAACATAATTTCCCTTAAGTAATTATATAACTAGGCAGACTAGCCTTCATCTAGTCTCTGCTGATCTTTCTCAAGCTAGAAGAAGGTTCATAGAGAGATAGTGAAATTTCTGTCTAGTGGTAAAAGTCTCAGTTCAAGTCCTAACAAAGGATTTTGAAATCTGCACTAAAATCTAGATGCTCAAAACCTTTTTCTGGGTCTTGTTTCTTAGTAGGGAAGCAGAAAACTGCTAGTGATGGGACAAATTTTTTCAAGGAGGCAATCATGGCACTTCCACACTTCACCTCACCCATTTAAATTAGCACTTTATACACTGTAGAGGTGGAAATAAAGTTGAAGGCTACAGAATTCAAAATGGTGGGGTTTTGTTTGTTGGTTTGTTTCAAGTCTGATTTGTAGCTAATGCTGAAATAAAGCTTGTATACTTAAAAAGATGACAGATGAGATTATGAGAGTAAAGAATGCAGCTGAAAGAAATTATTATGAGATTTTTGTTATAACTTCCAGTATACAGTTGGAACTGGCATAAACAAACAAAAAAAAAAGTGGATTTGTTCTTACTTTAGTAATTCCTTTGGTTTGTACTGTTGGTTACAGGCATTTGCTTTCCTGACAAAAAGAGAATATCAGCCAGCTGCTTGGTTTTCTTTTTTGTGGTGGGTTTTTCTTTAATTCTGTGATTCGCCAATTGTACATTAGCAGGAACTGGCAGTGATATCACCTATCATTAAGTTCTATGAACTTTTACCTCTTACTTATATGTTTAAAAAGTAATGATTAAAATTTATCTTTTTCACCCCCTAACTTTCACTTAATTTAGAAGGGAGGTTTGACAGACAAGGATCACTTGTGTGTAAATGAGTGTAACGTGTGTAATCCATCGAATGTTGAATAAAGGCTGGGAAGAGTATTTTTCTTTTATTCATATGCATTTCTAATACCTTCTTAGAAACCATACTTCAGACCGCTGTCAAATCTGCTGTAGCTTTTCCAAGGTGGAGAGGAGATGCGCTGCAATTTTAAAAAGTACTCGTGGAATCTACTTGATGAAAATCAGCACAGTACTTTCCTTTACTTCACACACAGCACCTGAGAGGTCTCATCCTTCCAGAGTTCACTCTGAGATTTTTCTCTGATGTGCAGGCACAAGGCCTTGGCGAAAGTTTGATGATTGCCCTTTGCTTTCTGTTGTATTCAGTAGAACTTTTCAAGGAAATGGAATATAATCCCTGTGAGTTTTCAGGGAAATAGCGTTTTGATGTTGAAGGGTAGAAATCTTCTCTGACCTAAATTTTTGGAAGTGACTAATGCTTTGGGGAATTGCATTTTCTAATGCTTGAGCTGAGGTTATGTAAGGAGACCTTTTATGTCAGATGAGTGCTAACAATCAGGGAATTGACAAATCTTAAATTATCTAAATTGGTTGTCTGAATATTCATGCCTTAAAAATTGATGTAATACAGTTTCTTCTCTCAAACTGTGTAAAGTAAATACTTTTTTTCAGTATTGGAAAATCTACTCATATTAACTGGTGCACAAAAATGTGATAACATGAATTAAGGCAGGATTATTTTTTTTTCTATTCTGATTTAATTGCTCCTCATATCTTTCTCTCTTTGTGACTTATTTTACAAAAGCTGCATTAAATTTTATGGAAAACATTAGGATATGGATAAAAATATAAATCCACAAAAGTCAGAAAAATAAAAAGTTGGGTTCTTGTGATGTCTGGCACTTTTCCTATCCTGTAGAGCTATGGAGTATTTTGTTACTGAGATTTGCAATGCTAAACGTGTCAGAATGGAGCTGCTGCTGGAAGAACTGTTTTTGTCATTTGATTTTTGTCCAATTTTTATGGTTTCTTACACAGGACTACTTCAAATTTTGTTTATTTGTTTCTCTGGTTAATACAAATTATTTTCATTAAATTCCATTGGAATTCCATCTGGTCACCTTGAAAAGAAAACGTGAGTAAAGAGATACTTCATTTGAAAGAGGGATAGAGACATGGATGTAAGGTTTCTTTCGTCTCTGATGGAATATAATTTGTAGGCACTCGTACCCTGACTGAGTGCCTTTGGTTGGTGGTCCAACAAATGTAAAGCAGCTTTCCTAACTGTGTTTGTTGTAGTCAGTTTTTCACACATATATTTAGAATTTCAAAGAAATTCTAGGATGCCAATAAAAACTGTGTTCTCTTACACAGATTAAGCAGCTGGGAGTCACACTTCTTTCAAGGTGGTCCGAAGTCTTCATGACATTCCTGCATTAATTTGTCTATGCTGCATAAAGTGTATAAATCTGTTCTTAGAAAAATGCATATCAATTTTGAAATGCAAATATCTATTTATCCTCTAATTTAGGCAGTCTCTGGGTACCTTCAAAGCAAGTGGCAACTTCATCAATTTAATGTAAAAACAATGGATATTACTTAGAGAAAAGAGATTCAGCCAGAGAAGCAAGGTATTCTTAGCTTATTTACATCTTTTTACATGTTGTTCACAAGGCTGGAGCCTAGTGAAAAAAATGGAAATATAATCAACAGAACTAAGGCTAGCTAGAAATGTGTCTCCAAACCCTTTAAATTTCCATGGTTTTCATATTTGGTAGATTTATAAGTGCTGCTGTACTATAACTAAAATTAATTTGTTGTATATGAGAACTGACAATGTTTTTAAGTGATTTGTAGAATAAACTGCTGAATTATAGAAAACTTCTAAAAACTGGATGTTGATTAAATTAGATGAAATTTAAGTCAGCGTGATTGAAACTTCCATCCAAAAAGACTGTGTATTTTAAGGATCATCCTTTGATACTTAGCGTATCCATGTCCCTTTTCAAAAGCCAGCTTTAGCAATTAGGAAAAGGTTTCTAATGTGTGGGATGCCTAAAGATGCAGTGAATGCCTGGCAGAATTTTGGAGTCACATGCCTCTGAATGCTACTGATTGGCAAGGTAGCTCCTGAAACTCAGGATGGAGGGAAGAGTCTACATAAAGATGCAGCTACCCAAGAGTTTGACCATACTGTGACTGCAGGCACTCTGAAAGTGATGAGAAACTGAAATTTTTAAGCCCACTCTGTAACTTGGAAAATTTTCTCATTGTCTCATACACTGGATATTGTTTTACATCTTTAGATAAGATTTAATGGCAGATGATAACAGAGAGGAAACTCCATTAAAAAGAGAGATACAAATATCCTGTGAACAGAACTTTTCCTCCCTAGGAAAAGAGAAGGGATGCCACAGTAAATGGTATTTTTGTAAATTTAGTTTACTTTAAGAAGCTTTTAAATCTGAGTGCAGAATTCAGATGCGAAATAAGTAGCCACAAAAGCAGCTGTTAGGATTTACTCAGCAAGGGAATTTCTAGCTTCTGAATGCTGCATTCAATGCAATATTTGGATATATCCTTGCTGCACACTGTTTTCTCATCACCTTTTTCCTAAGTAAATTTTTGTGCAGAGCTAAAGAAAAATTCTCCTCTTCTTGAATTTTCTGCTTCTTATAGTGGCCTTCCCATGCCTAAGGGGGCCTACAAGAAAACTGGATAGGGACTTTTCACAAGGGCATGTAGTGATAGGACAAGGGGGAATGATTTTAAAGTGAAAGAGGGTAGGTTTAGATTAGCTATTCAGAAAAAATGCTTTACTGTGAGTGTGTGGAGGCACTAGAACAAGTTGCCCAGAGAAGTGATAGATGCCCCATCCTTGGAAGTGTTGAAGGACAAGTTGGATGGGGCTCTGAGCAACCTGGCCTAGTGGAAGGTGTTCCTGGCCATGGCAGGGAGTTTGGAATTAGATGAGCTTTAAGATCCCTTCCAACCCAAATCACTCTATGATTCTATTATTCCCTATGCAAAATTCCATCCCAATGCTTTTGAAGACAAAATTCCTCTCTAAACGTGCTTGGGGAGAGGGGAAAGGAAGTTAATGTTATTAATTTATTCAACACATCAGCCTCCCTAATCTCATAGGATTTAGCAGTCTTCTGCATTACTAGTCACTTTTACAACCACCTAAGTAATTATTTCTTGTTCCTTAAGTTGGCATAAGAAAGTTTCTTGTTACTTTTGTGGATACTCTGACTATGCAGTCAGCTAATTTGGGGAATTAAAGTCAGCAGCACCAGTGTAAGTTGTATATACTCTTTTTAGTTCTTCCATGCTATTATATGAAAACAGCTCTTCTTACTTTGAAAGCCTCTCTTTTGGCTGCTGAATACTAAGAGCTATATGCAGGTTAAAACTGGAGAAGGCATGGCATGGAAACTAGCACATCTAGTAGATTCTGATGGTCTGACTGAATCTTTGATCAGGGCTATCAAGGGATGCATCTTACAGGATTTAATTCAGTTCACTGTGTTCAAAGAAACTACGCAGATGTGTACAGAAATCTCCTGAAGTTCATTAAATCACCTTCAATAGTAAGATACTGGTGATTTGCTGCAAGTATTGCACTAAAGCAACTAAAAAAGCCCTGGTTAAAAACACCTTTTCAGTGAAGTCCCTGTTTTGAAGTGATGTGGAAATGTTTCTAACTTCTTTGAAACCCCTTTATATCCATAGAACCAACAGAAAAGAATAAACTATGAGGAAAGATAGAGGGTTACATTAAAAATCCATTTGAGAAAGAAAATACTGAAATATGTTTGAACTGTTAATAAAATTATTCTTTCCTTGCATCATGGAATTGTTTAGATCTTTGGCTTGTGACATCTTTGAGAAGTGTTATTACCATTACATCATTCCTAGTCCAGAGTTTATAGTTTCCTCCTGTACAGCATGAGCTATGGGAAGCACAGGCTAAGCTGCAGCAGTCTCTATTATGTGACAGCTACTGATCCTGGGAAAGGGCTGTGTCATGCTGCATTGTGTGTGTGCATTCTTTCTCAAAGAGAATCACCAGTCAGAATAATTAGTCATAATTAGCAGCAAAGGGGGAACAAGGTCAAAATAATAACTGTGGCTGTTTCCATCCACATTAATCTCACGTATTGCAGTCAGGGGAAAAAAGTCATTTTTTAGAATGCATGCTTTTGTAGCTTGGATCCAGCAGTAAAAGATATTAAAATGCAATTGTTACATCTGATTTTATGCAGGTTTTCTTTCACCTGAAGGAAAAAGTCTCAATTTAATCACTCAAGTTAGGAAGCATTTTTTTTTTTTTTGTCATCCCTTAGGAATTCTAACTAGCATGTATTCATCCTATTCAGGCCTTTAGGAGTCTTCTAGTTCCTTACGAGTCTATTCCCATCAGTGCTCATGAGATGTATCCGCACCACAGAGTGAACTACAGAAATGAAAACAGAATTTGAGGCCAGCACATTTTTGCTAAAAGCACTGAGAGAGACATCCTTAACAATAAGAAAGAAAATAAGAGGGAAGACCACAGCAGGACTTTCTGTATATCCTCCAAACATGCACTGATGCTTCAAAGCTGCACAAATGGAAATAACACCCCTAGGCTTGACTCCAGTAACTGATAAAAAGTTACAGGAAGAACAAAACTGATCTGATGATCTGAGGAACTGGAGAAAAGGTTATGACTGATTTGACCCTGAATACATTAGGAAATCAAGCTGAATGCAAGACCATTAAAACATTATTCTGTGTGCTGGTTATCCGTGTAGATAGGAACCAACTGACTGAAGGCACGTTTGAAAGAACTAGATAATTTGTATTTAATGGGTCAGAGCACTCTGAAAATGTTAAATAAACTTAGTACTTGTTTAGTTGCCATGCTTCTACTTCAAGGACAAGAGGTTTGACAGAAGTAAATAAACCAATAAAATTCTGTCTACTTTTGAAAAGTTAACAAAAACAGATCTTAATCTTTGCCCCTTTCCTCTTTACATTTGCTCTTTTTATTTTTTTTGTAAGCAAAGACACATCACTCCTGACATAAAAGATTTATCCCCGACCTTATAAACAATGTTTTAGGCATCCCATATGTTGTAACTACAACCTTTGATAACTTGGAAGCATAGGTTTTTGAATGCAAATATATCAATATGCTGGCTCCTAAAATTCATGAGGGAGTACTGCAGGGACATACCACATATCACAAATGATTGAATCAAACCAGGGAACACAGTGAATTGCTCCTTAAGTAACTGCAAATCATATGAGGAAAGGGAAATATTGTCGAAAGGCCTCAATTTGCAACAGGCTTGTTAGAAATTGCATGCAAACAACATTTTCTACAATTGATAGAAATGTTAACCTCTAAAATTTTTAACCTAGTCAAGTTCTGTAAAATACTCTCTAGAAGTGAAAGTATTTCCAAAAGGAGGGGAAAAGCTATAAATAGGAAAATGCGGAGAGAAAAATTCATATAAGGCCCTGAGTGACATATACTTGGGGATAACATTTCAGTGTCAATGAAACAAAACCATTTAAGCTCTAAGTTAGAGGTTCTGAATGAAATATAAGAACAGTGGACCTAAACAGTGCATTTCAGTGGACTTGAGTGCCACATTACAGATTTGGCCAAGAGACTTTTCATGATAAATATTGATCTTTAAAGCTGATAGACGTGACAAGTGGCTCCCTATTTCCCCCTTTCCTTTCTAGTATCTCTTTCAGCTGAATTACTTCAATGATTATATTTTTATTTTTTTTTCCACTCGTGGAAGGTCTGAAGAGATTTCTGGAATACATTCCTTTTCTATTCCCATTATGTAAATATCAAAGTGAAACAATATGACAGTACAGCAATATTTTTGTGTATTTTATATACATTGTGAGTCTATTTCATGAAATATTTAACCAAAACAAAACAAAAATAAAAGTAAAGGAAGAGTTTATCCAGTTTCCTTTCTCTGAAGGAGTACAGATAGATAAAAACTCAACTGTACTCCAATCAAACTGAGTGGGGCTGGTGGAAGTTATATAATCTTCACCTTTACGTATTTTCCCTCCTTGTATGTTCGTTTGACTTAGTTACTGGAGAACTTAAAAAACACTGAGGACATGATTTGAGACAGGAAAATGTGGACATGAGCATAGCAATAACTAATTATGAGTGCTGTTGACTAGAAAACATGTGAACTGAAATGCTGTCGTTTGAAGTGCTTGTGACCTCTTTATAAATTCCTTCAGTGATTTTTTCATTACTATAGAGTTGTTTATTACTCCTGTCCTCTGTTCCAAAATGCTGCATCATTCTAGAGTGCTCTAGGGATACTTCCCCAGCACCTAAACGTTGTGTTTTAATGAGCAGATGTGTAAAGCATACTATTACTTTTTTCATGATAATCCCTTGCACAGTAAGGTTGCTGAGATGGTTTCTGGAAGATTGTTAAAACAAATTGCTCAAAAGCAACAAATCTGAGCCACTAGGGCAAGGCAGACTAAGAGAATTTAGATGGAAAGCATGAAGTCAGCTTTACAGTTGCTTTATTTTGCTTCAGCAGCCACTATGCCCTTGACTAGATAGGGTCTAACCATCCAGTACAAATTCTTATACTTAAGTACAGTGTGGGTTTTGTTGAGGACACTGGCTTCTTCTATATGAGTCAGCAGTGTTTATCAGTTTTTCTATCATGCCTGAGGAATATTGCCACTTACACTTTAATATGACTTGGCTTGTCATTTCAAATCTTGGAGGGCTTTTTGCAATTTCAGCTCTCATGTTGTTATAATTCATAGGGCTCCATGATAATTAAAAAAACTATGACTGTCAGTTCTTACATAAACAATTTAGGAAGGTGTGGCTTTTTATTCTTGCAATGGGCTGATTTATTTTGTAAGTTTTACTTAAAGGTGTAACATTGAGAAAACTCTAAATGCAAGTTGAAAAGTTCATATTTGAATCACAGTGGGCATCTCAATTGGAAAATGCTCCTGTAGATGTGATCTTCTAAAGAGTTAATTCTTGTTGCTGAGATGCCCTACAAAATTCTTTTTATATTCATGTATTTAAATAACAGCTTTTATAAGCTTATTTATATGGGAAATCATACCTTTTGATACAAACCGATACCTTAATCTGTATCACCCATCAAAACACCCATCAGAGGAGTTCTGTTTCCCAATATGTGCACAGCCCTGACATCGTAACTCCTTGATACAGCCTTCGGTGTAGAATTTTGCAAATTCATGCTGAATGAACACTAAATCACCAGACTGCTGATCGCTGTGTATGCTACTGAATAGTAGCTTTCAACGTTTGAGCCTTGATTATGAGGAGTGGTGGAGGTGCAATAAGGTTTTAGGGCTTTTTTGTTTTTCTCTTACCCAGCATTTTACCAGCCTCATTTTTTTGTTTCCCTCTTTTCTTGTCCATAGCCCTCATGATTTGTACATATGCAGGTTACTTGGAACACTTTCTTATCCTGCCACCAAGCTACTTGGTACCATTTCCAAGAGGATACTTCAGGTACATAGATGGTAGCTGGTGGGTTAAAGTCTTTGTCAGCGGTAAAAGAATAGTTTAAGCAGGAGGTTTACTGTGAAGCACTTACCGCCATAGGGTGGACTCAAAACATCTGCTTTAGGAAAATGGTATTTGCAAAATACGTTGCTGCTATACTGACAGAGGATTCGTACACCTCCATTGTGGGGTATTGCAGTCTACAGGCATAGGCTGACAGAATAAGGAAAAGCAGAAGGCGTTCCAAGGATTTCATTTATAGTATATGATAGAGTTATAAAATTGTAATATTGTTTTATGTGTTTGGTTTGCTCTGAATTGAAGTTTATGGGGTAAAGAATATAATGAATCCTTATATATCCCTTTCCTTTATTCCAAATTTATGACTTCAAAAATCTTCAGTGAAAAGCTGTTTGTCTCAGCTCTGTGCATTTTGACATATAGGACTCATGTGGCTTCATTTATCTAATCTAGAATGCTTGTGAAAGAAATACCAATTGCAACTGTGGATATTCAGAAACATAATGCAGTGATAAAAGATCAGGACAAGCAGGAAATCTTCTAAATTCTGTGGTCTCCATTTTTCAATATTTTTACTCTTTCCTGAAAAGAGTAAACATTTAGGTAAAATTGGTAGAAATTTAGGATAATTCTTTTTTAAAAAATCAAAGTGAGGAAATGAAATAATGTTTTGTGGGTTTGTCTGTAACCAATAGTGTGCACACACTTATTAAATAGCAAGTTTCAGTATCTATACTGCTTTTCATATTTACAGATGATAATTTCAGTAGAGCTACATGACAATAAAACTTCAGAGTTGTGCTGGTTTTCTTCTGTGGACATCTGCCCTTTGCCATTCCACAAGCTGTGTTTTGAGTTTGACTAAGAGTGTCTGGAGCATATTAATACTACACAGAAGTTAGACAAAAGAAGGGAGCTGCAATACCTCTAAGAGTTGCTGCAATTTATTATTTCTTTTGGATGCTTCACATTTATTGTTCTGAGAGTAGAGCTGAGGGAATTAATGAGCTGGTCTGTAGTTCTATATTGGGAAGGTAGCAGAGGTGACAGGCTTGAGCTGTAGGAAAAAGAAATTTGTGATAGCTTCTTAGAGTTTGTGTAGAGTTTGGGGGTCTTTGGTTTGTTTTTTCGCAATGCTCAGCAACTTGATAATCTTAAGTTTTCTTAGTGTCAAAATCGGCTCTTCTTCCTTTTTCATGATCTTCATTACAGGCCCATCTGAAAGCTGTTAAATGATCTTTGTGATATTTACACAAAGCTCAAAATGCTGCCCTCCTTAGATACACATTAAGCATTGGTTCCGTGAACTGGCCTGCTCCCTCTGGGCAGTGCTGTTCTACCTGGGCTCACACCACGCTGTGTGGTCATTGCTGCCATGGCTATCAGCCATTTCACAGATAACACCAGAGCCTGATGTGATGCTTGTAAATACCTCCTTGCTCTGAAAACAATATCCTACTGACCCAACCTTGCAGCTCTTTGCTGATCCTAAGTACTGTTACGTGTTTTTTCTCCTAGAAGTTTCATTTTCCCGATTATGTAACTACATACATTCTTGACTTTTCCATGCTCATGCATGCAAGGAATACCAAGTATATGGAAGGATCACTTGTGTTCCTTCCTTACTAAAGCTCTGTGTTTTGTTCCTCCCTCCAAACCCAATATATCCTGGAAATATCTCATATTTCCAAGATGAAGTCTTCTCATCCACCTCCTACTCAGTTTGTGCAAAACCCTTTATCATTTCTAGATGCCTTGCTGACCATAGGGTAGCTCTGTTTTCCCTTAGAAGACTATCCTGACTCAGTTTTTAATCAGGACAGTGCTGTGGTTTCATACCAGCTGGCATCTCAGCCGCTTGCTGGCTTTTGATCCTACTCCAACCGCTGCGGTTGGAGGAGAGCATCAAAAGAAAACTCATGGATTGAGATAAGTACAGTTTAATTGTTAAAGCAAAGGCTATATACACAAGCAAAGCAAAACAAGGAATTTATTCACTACTTCCCATGGGCAGGCAGGTGTCCTGCCCTCCCCAGGAAAGCAGGGCTCCATTATATGTAATGGTGACTTGGGAAGACAAACATCATTATTCCACACCTCCTCCCGTTCCTTCTTCTTACCCCAGTTTTCTACAGTGAACATGATGTTGTATGGTATAGGATATGCCTTGGGTCAGATGGGGTCAGCTGCTCTGGCTGTGTTTCCTCCCAGATTTTTGTACACTCCCACCTCCTCACTGGTAGAGTGGGTTGAAAGGCAGAGGCAGCCTTGATGCTTAACAATAGCAGAAATTTGTCTCCAGCACAAATCCAAAACACAGCCCCATACTAGCCATTATGAAGAAAATTAACTCTACCCCAGTGAAAATCAGTGCAGATATTTAAATAAGATTTATGACCTGAACCACATGAGCAGTAAGGGGATGTGTCCTTTAACAGCAAGGGATGAAATTACTTAGGATGGCCAAAATTTTAAGTAGTGGTCTGCAACAGCGGAGAACATCTCTCTGGGGTCCCATGCCAAGCAAACATCTGCCTTGGCTCTTGGGTAGATTACAGCTGTTAGTCACTTCTAGCTGCCCTGTACAGCTCAAACACCTTGACTCAGTGTTGGCTCTGTCCTGCTCTGGTGAGCCTGGAGTGGCTGGTGAGCTAGCGAGTGACTCTGCCTTCAGTGTGATGGCCTTGACATATGGTAATGTTCTACCACACAGTAAACCCAGTGTTTTGTGATATTGCTTGTCTACTGTGTTTCATTGTGACTTACCTAGAGAGGTTCACACTGTCCATTTTAATGGTCTAAGTATGTCTAAGTGGCTCCCGACCTTCTCTTCATGACTTTCTGTGCATCTATCACAATGAGGCATAAATGAACAGTGACTGTCAGTAGCAGCATTTTTTCAGGAGTGGTGTATAGCCCAGCTGATCACTAATCAGCCCCACAGCCTGTTTTACTCCTGTAGATGAGTGCAGAACCGCAGCAGCCAGCTGTAGCTATGAATTTTGATCAGAGTAAACATTGAGGGCTCATTTGTTATGGAGATAGGTGGGAGCATGGCAACAGGCGATGATGGAGGAAAGCAGGGCTGTGTGCTGTTAAAAAATGAGACAGTCAAATAGTGTTACACTTCACAAATTTTCAGACACAAAATTTAGTGTGAGGGTTTACAAGGCTGGTATATTGCACATTATCTGGTAGCACTTGGAATGTTAATTCTGGGTTACCATGCCTGTGCCTACACTGTTCAGATAAATCTTTTAGGCAATGCCTCTAATAAAAATTAGAGAAAATTGAAAATGCTTTCAATGAAAGGCATTTACAAACTGCTTATAGGTGCACTCAGTCTACAGCTGCTAGTGTATGTCAAGAGAACATCTGTGTTAAAATTGGCTGCTTCATCAAATGGAAATTATATCTGATGTCCAGTTAGATGTTGATTTTGCTTGTCTGTAACATCTTCTATGATTTCTCTTCCCACTCTTGGTGACATCAACTTGAGATAGTACAAATTCCAATCTTCTATCTAGCATATTGACATGGTCTATCAAAGCAAGGGATCTCTTTTCTCCACCATTCTATGATGTTCATTTTATTAGTTTGCTCACATGATTATAGTAAAGATAGGCTAAAAGGAGGCATGTGGGGACAGATGGGACTGCATTTGAAACTAGAATGATAGTCATGTTCTGGGGGGACATTTTGTATCTCTTTATTTTCTCATCTTCAAGCAGCTCCCAGTTTTACACAAAAGACTTCTTGTGACAATTAGCTTTAAGGAATATTAAGATAATTGGAAAAGATACTGTTCACTATTTATGCTGTGCATTATTTCTAAGGCCCCAGTGGGATAACACATTACCACACTTTAGCAATTATTTCATCCCTGCTTCTAAAGGGTTACAAAGCCTGTTTAAAAGAACATTGGAAAGTCAGAGGCTCAGCCATTACACTGCAGTTGCTCAGGCTGCTTACAGCCAACTCCTTTTCTGTGAGAATTATGACATGCCATTCCCTATGTTTGCTACTCCCCAAAAGCCCCTGCCTCATCTAGTACTCAAGATCTTGGTGAGTGCTCTATGGAGAACTAATGCCATTGGCTGTAGATCATCTGCCTTGTTTGGTCTTGTCTGACTGCATGGAAATAACTTCAGTGCCTCCAATTGCACACCTACCTTGGGTATTAGTGTGTGTGTGGCCTCTTAGAAGGGTTCATCAGAGTTTCTGCAGCACTCAGATTCTTCTCTGACTGAGCAGTGTATAATTAACCACAACCAATTTAACAATTCTGCTGGGATTTTGTTAGGGTGCCATAAATATAATTCGAGCCAACACAGAATTTCACAAAGATAAAGTCTGAGTGTCCACTGAGCAGGGGCTGCACAGAGATAAAACTTTTGGCACAATCCATACTTTTACTGTTATGGAATATATCTACGTATGCAAGTTTTATTTGCTTGGTGTTTGGTTTTGGGTTTATATTTGTATGCATTAATAGGTCATTTAGGTGCCAAGATGCCATATGCAGTACTGAAGGCCTATTAGTGAAAAGGAAATATTTTGATTATGAAGAAGATATACATAGAAACAAAAGATTTCTCAAAGGAGGACATGGTTTGGCAGGGATTTTATGATTAGCACTGACTGGTACTGCATTTCTGTAGCATGGTTCTATGCTACAGAATCAGGAATTAAGTTTTATGTAGTGACATCCTTTATATTTAAAGGGACTCACCCAACATTGGCATTAATTCTGTTCACACTGTTGCCGAGCAAAGAAGAAAAATTAGATATTTGTTTTTTATTGGAAGTAAATTTCTTTTGTATTTGTATGGAAATTTTGAAAAATATGCGAGAACTAATATCCACAAGCCTATTTCATCAAAAAACTCATACTTTATTAAAATAATATAAACACATCCTGCCCCCAACTTTACAAAGTGTTTTTTTCAAATATTAACTGACAAGCACTGGTCTTGAAAACATGTCCTCATGGTTTATACAGTGTATATTCTAGAAGAAGTTCATTTTCAATCACCAGGCCTTTGTCAATTTTTTCAGTGCCACAGTTAATATAGCTCTCAAAATATGATGAAACTGTATTTTATGCAGCATTTCTTTTCAGATTTTCTTTTTTGACTTTCACTTAATTTAGGATATTTTTTTGAGAACACAGTGCCCTTCCCAGTGTGATGATATATGCAATAACTACATTATTTTAAATCTCTCTAACTTAACAAGACCTCAGAGGCTGAGCTGACATTATCTGGCTGATTACATTTCCTGCTGGTGGATTACTGTCAGGAATCAGCGAAGAAATTCTTGGTGGGACAGATAGAATCTACCTATCAGTTCTGCTGTAATTAATGTAGAATTTACAGCAAAAAATCCAGACTCTTGGTGATGTGTTCAGTAACTCATGACAAGGCCTTGTTATCAATAATTCTTATCTTTGGAAGAAGCACAGTTAATTTCTTCAGTAGTCCATAAATTACTGCAGAACTTACAAATCCTCTATAAAATCAATGCAAATAACTGTAAATTAATAGATTTCTGAGTGTGAAGGAGCATGTAATAGTGTAGATGAGTCCTTGAATGAGCATGCCAGTTCTGGTGTCAGGGGTGGGAAGTTCCCACTGTTTTATGTGACATCTTCAAGTGTAAACACATTTCTTTTCCTTCCCTCAACTGATTTAGCTTGCTACCGTAGCAAGTAACATTTCCATTAGCCTCCCACCGTTAAATCGTAAAGTAACTATAATCACAAAAACATCCACCATGCAAGCAAACTAATAGAGCAGCAACTGTGGTCATAGCTTATCTCCATCTTACAGGCATTTTTTGTGAGTTCACCGCAGTTGGTGCAGAAACAAATCCCTTTAAACTGAGTCTAATGAAGGAGAATAAAAATGGTTGGTTGCAATACAGATTAAGGGCTTAGAGATATTCTTGAGTGAGCTTGCTAGAAAGAAAAATGGTGTGTTGTTTCCCTTATGTGCAGTACTTAGCACTAGGCAGTGTCCTGTGTGTCAATGCTGAGACTGCTCAGGCTTGATGGGGCAGCAGAAGAGTAGTCTGACTCCAGGATACTTCAGATTTTACTTAAAATAAAATATATGTAGATGTTGACTGGTTTAGCTTTATTACAGGTAGCAGGACAGAAACAACCTTAAGACCAGAAGAACTTTTCTGTTTGTTGCTTGCACTGTTTTGGTTCTGGACTGTAACAGACTGTGTTTTCATATGTGAAATAGCCATAATTTTCTGTGATTTAGCTTTCTTTGCAGCTAGAATTAAATAAAGATAGGCTTAACTGTATAGCATACTCAGGTGTTGTTTTTCTATAATGCCAGTTTTGCAAAGCATGTAGATTTGAAGCTGAAGTGACTCTGAGGCAAGGTTAACTTTTACACACAAGTTTTTCTGATCTGGGATTTCAAGGTATCTTTATCTTCCTCTGAGGCTGAAGTCTGGAACTTGGCAGAAAGCCATTCATGCCGAGGGCTTATCTTGCAGCACAGCTTCTCTCTTCTGGATACAGCTATGACTGCTCATATTAGTGAATCCTACATCGGCACCTTTACTCCCTATGCACTGCGGGTTTGGCTTGTGAGGTTTTTTAAAATAATAAAATCGTGAATAGGATTGTGACACAAGGTATCATAAAGAGGATTCTGTATGTTAACTATACGTAGTAATAGCGCATTTACAGTGTCATATTTTGGAGGGAGGACAGAGTCTTAGTAAGCTCTGCAATTAACTACTAGAACTAAACTGTGTAGAAAGTAGATGGCTTTTCTTTTTTGCTTTTGTTAATTTTCTCGTTTTAATTAAAAGCAAAATGTGGGATTTTTCTAACACACGTTAGGTGGTGTAACAGCAGGGTGACATGGAGGGAGGAAGCACAGCTCGCTGTGCAGGCCTGTCCGGGAGGAACAACAGCAGCAGAATTGTGAGATAATTTCTAACTATATCAGATGCCACCCAATCATTCTGACAGCCACCCAAGTTAAACATTTTGATAACTCTTTCTAGGATTGCTGCGTACAGTTTAGTAACTCTTACTGCTTATATATGTTTGTTACAAGCTGACTGTTGTTCTCGGTTTCCAACTATCCTGTAGTAGTAAGATAATGATAGAAAAATAGATACCTTGGAAAAATTATCTGACCTATGGTCTGTGTCCCCAATCCTAGTTTGTCAAATGTATCATTAATGTGATTTTTTTTGTCCAAGTTGAGCATTTTTTTAGGGCCTTAGCATTTGAGTCCTCTCCTGCAGAGTGTCTCTTTGGATGAAAGGATGCAGAAAAGCAATGTCTCAGCTATGAGTATTATGAAAACATTAAGCAAAAGGCTGAAGGGAAATGTATTTCTTACACGGTCTTAGTTTACTCACCAATGACACAAATTTTAGAAAAAATGAGAGTTAATGACGAGCTTTCCAGAGATTGACAAAGGAGGATTTTTGGTGTTGTGTCATCTCCACCGTGTTTTTTCCGGCCCCTGACCCATCTTCCCCTCTCTCCATTGGGAGAGAGGAGGTGGGTAACAGGTGAAAGGGGCTCTACAACTATACTGCATGACACAGCCTTATGCTAATTGGATGGCATCTCTGTCTCCGAAATAACAGGAACATTTTTGTTATGCTGAGAAAATAAAACCAAACAAAAGGATGCACTTTAAGTATATGTTGGAAGGGTGAAACAGCATGCAGACTGTTTAAAATCTTCTGACAATTAGAGGTTTATTTCATAGTCAGCTATACTCTGCAGGAAGTCCTTTGTTTCTCCTTAACAGACTTTCAAAGTTCCTTATTTAAATGTACAACACCATGTTTTAAATGATTCAAACACTTCCTATGATGGCAAATTTAGAAAAAAGCAGTGCAGTTCAGAGGTGGTATCAATTGTAAATTAGGAACTTTGTTCTTTTTTCTTTTTCTCTCCTCCTAACTTCTCTTTTAAGTGTCCTTACACATTAATTATTTCATGTGGCTGAAGAGAGGTGTACCCTCAAACTACCCCTTCTTTGATAATACACGCTAGTATTTAGAAAGTATTTGAATGTCTGTGTACACATTTACAGTGGAGACAATATGTTCTATTTTTTAAAATCCCATATTCCAGGAACTTTCAGACACTACCTCATTTCATATTTTGCTGAATTAATTTTTATTATCACAGTTTTTGCTTAAAAAGTTAATGAATTATGGAGGACTTCTGATCTAACACTACGCCAGTTATTAAGAATTATTTAAGCAGAAGGGATTAAATACTATGCCAATTTTATAGCTGCTGGGTTTATAATGATGCATGAATTTAGTTTTATCTTGCTTTTGTGTAAGGCCACTGAAATCAATCCACCCATTCAAAAGGGGTGAGGCTGCCTCAGGTGTGCTGTGAGTGACTGACCCTTTGGCTGTTGCCTCGGGTAGAAGGATTTGTCCTGACACACCCCCATGAGGGAGTGGGAGAGTGAGCTGCGGGTCTGACCCCTGGCCAGGGAATTGCCCAGAGCAGCTGTTCTGCCCATCCCTGCTCCGCAGGATTTGTCTCCCCACCTTGGTTCTCCCTGTCACCCTAAATTTGGACGTCCCTTTCCTGGTATTTTGAATTTCTGTGCTGTTTGGGTAAAAGGCACACTGATGAAGATGTGTGTTGATTAAATATATGTCCTGGTTGTAGTACACATGCAGACTACTATAGTTTATCCCCTGCAAAAAAAAATTTTTTTTTTTCTTTTGGGAGGGAGGGGGAAGAAGGAAAAGTCAAAATTTTAAAAAACCCTGATTTTCCTCTCCTAAATACCAGATCTGTAACATTGAGTTTCTGATAAATTATCTTAATCTTATTTATTTTCTTCTCTTTTTTTCATTTTAGGTAAGTGGAAGCTTTCTCTTCATGACTTGGGGCCACAATTAATTGCTGTGGTAAGTGTTCTCCATCATAGAAATATAGGGATCAGCTGTGTGTAAATTAAGACCTTAAGCTGGCTGCTCAAGTGGCAGTGAATGGATTCCAGGAGGCTACATGTATATCCACACGCTGCTTCTCCTGCAGAAGTTACTGATGTTTTTGAACACAGAAGATGATTTTTCCTTTGCTGATCTCCTCAGTTGTCCAGTTTGCAGGTATCTTGACTCATTTTTCCTCAGGTAACTATGGTTAAGCATTAGCTTGTTGTGTTTGGTCTTACAATACAAAAGCTCGTTAGCTGAAGTGGTTCACTTGTGTTTGTGTTTTGGCAACTTACCCTCCAAATTTCTTGTGTTTATCTATAGAAATAAATATTGTTTTTCTCACCTCCTTTAACATTATTTCACACTGCTTTGTAGTAGCACAGTTTGGGTTGTTACTGGCTTGGGTTTATTGCGGTATGTGGTTTTTTTGATTGTACATTACTTTATAAATTCCATATGTGTGTGAAAAAGAATTTGAACACCTAGCCGTGACTTGTTTCAGAGAAAAAATGTTTGAATTTGCTTTTGTGCACTAACTTTCCCTGATACATCATAGCTGGATGAAAGGGAAGGATGGGCTATTTTTTAGGAACTTGGGTTTTAGATTATAAGGGGGAAATTTTCTACTGAGGCCATGCAAATTCCACAGGGATTTTATTTTTGCCTGAGCCAGGTGTATGAGGAATGAGGCAGTGGAATGCAGGAGTGACAAACTTTCTTTTGCACTTCTGGCATTGTCCTGGGAATAGCAATACACGTGTCATCGTCTTGTTGAAAGGACTGGGAACGAATTTTGTAGCATCATCTATTCAGTTGTGGCTTTGAAATCAAAGTTAAAGATTCCACTTGAGTTTGGGTTTCTTTTGGAGGGGGTTGGGGTTTTTTTGATTTTAAATCTTTATCCTGTGTAGATTTTGCTTATACATTGGATTAAATAATGCAATGCTTACAGCAACAGTATTTTAAGCATGTCCATCATGTTTAGCCTATGCCAACAGCATTATTTATATTGATGGTATTTTTGGTACAGATAAAGGAGGTTGTGCTAGTGCAGAATAGTTCCTCGTTAAAATATTGGGGGGGTTTTTTCAGTAGATCACCTTTTCAACCAAATGAAGTCAGTTTATTTGTATTTTCGCGTTATCAAAAATATAACAATGGTTGATACTTCCATTATTTTTTTAAAAAATTGGTTATTAAATGATAAAAGTGATGGAGCTGTAGTATGTCCTGATTCAGAATGATCATATGAAGGCTTGGCACAGTTCATCTACACTGGCATGGCTATTTTATGAGGGAAAAGTTCATTGTATAGTTAAGTCTGTACTTGTAAAATTCATGTTTTACGCGAGACATTTGTGAATTAGCTGGAGGATACCCAGGTGCACTTTTTCTTTCTTCTGGCTTGGCCTGGGTTTTTTCTTTTTTTTTTGCTTGCTTAAGGGAAACACTTATTCAATACCATATGTAGATCAAAATTGGATATGTTTTTTAAAGGGTATGGGTTATTTAGGTTATTGCAGAATTAATACTGGGGTGAAAGAGAAGCTAATGCAACAGGCAAAATCACAACCAATGTGTGATTATGTACATACATAAATATATGAACGTTTTAGTTAAAGTCCAATTAATCAAAATTCTTTCAGTGCTTAAAGTAACTTAAACCCTAAAGAAACCTTTCAATAACATAGAAGTTAATAACAAGTTAATAGCATATGTTGTATTCAAATAATTTTTATAGGATTCAGTGACCTGTTAAAGAATGTTAACTACTTGTTACAAAAAAATTTGAATTTTTAATGGAACAGTACTTCCTTGCTTCCGATGTTCTTTCCCCTCACCTCCTTTTTTCACTCAATGCTTGCTAAAATATTTGATGAGGCTTAAAAAAAAAAAAAATTAAATTTGTTGACCAAAAAACCAAGTAGAAAAACTCAAAGTAACTAAAAAAATCCAGTCACCCCTTACCAATGCAAATAATATTTGATTGCTTGGTGATGTGGAGTAGAAAAACATCAATTCTGAGAAGTAGAAAATGTCCACAGGGAAGAACATTCCATGTCAAAGTTGAATAAAAACCTCATGGGAATTGTCATCCATTGCTGCATTGGTTGAGCGGGGGAAGGAAGCCATATGTGTGTGTAACATTATATACAAACTATCTGCTGAAGAGTTGCCAATGGTCTATGCATAAAGGAAACTGTGCTTGAAAATGCAGTTATATCAGTGTCAACACTGGTTACACATTCTTTTTCAGCTTTTAAATTATATCTTCTTGTTGTGTAGGAAACTTAAGAATTAATTCCTGGCAGACAGATAATTTTTTTTTGAAACACACTAAAGACAGCAGATTTTCCTTTAAATGCCACATTGAAGTCTGTGCCCCATGCTGTTCCCAACCCTGTTATGGTTTTATTTTCTATTGAAGAAAAAGGACAAAAAAGATCAGAAAATAGAAAAATGTGAAGGTGAAGGTCAGTTTTTCTGCTTGCATAGACTTTTTATGTTTGTGCTTTGAACCCTTGTGAGAAGGACAGAGGCACGCAAATCCAGATGCTGTTTGAAGAGCTACCTCAAAGGAGGTTGGTCAGAGGAAATGACACGGTGTCAGGGCAAACCTGTGATTGTGGTTTTTCATGACCTTGTACAGTCTGATACCCAACAGCTTGACAGCTGTATTCCATTTCAGGTGGTAATGGTGTACTGATGTGTCTGTCTTTTCCTCTGCATTTGATTTTGGGGGTGCTGGTTCTTGACACCTGAATTTTTTGGCTGTGCTAGCTGCAGTTAACAATTTGTCATAGATTTGGATTTGGTTTTTTTAATACTGCTTACCCACAGTGATCCTCATTTATATTAGGCATCGTTGTACATAAAGGGTTTTTTTTAGCAGTGATATTCTTAATTCGCATTGTATTTCAACAATCAAACAAAATATTAGAAAGTGAATTTGGGATTAATGCACATACTCAAATATATTCATCTATTTTTTCAGCTCAGATTGCTTTCAAATTTCTGTGGAGAAATTTTAGTTAAACAAAATAGTGTTGTAGAAACTGGGAAGTCAGTGTTGAATCCTTTACATACAGCAAAAATTCTAGTTAGTCTGGATTGGCAGGCTTCCTTGGTAATGATTATTTTAGGATGTAAATGCTTCTAGTCTTACTTTTCCTTATTCAAACACCTGTTACATTCTTTTTGTTCAAGCTTACTTTTGTTTTCAAAAATCGAGTAGCTTTTTAAAAACCTTTAGCTTACAGCTCCTATTACCATGTTGTTTGCTCTCTTGTATTAGTAGCTATGTCAAAGGCTGCAGCCAGGACATTAAAACACAGAAAGAAGCTGCTGTGCCTTTTGCAGCTGCTCAAAGGAGAGACCAAATGAAAAGTTACACTGTCAAAAACTTGTAAACAGAAAAATCTCATGTTCCAAAATAGCTATTAAAAGTAACTGTTCAAGTAAAACATGTTGGCTTTGGTACTGACAGCAATTACTTTAGAGTTGTGAAGATTGCTATGTATGTATGGGAGGGGAAAGCATTTCCAAACAGCTACGTAGGTTACTTCAGGTGAACGTGACTTTGAGGCATGCCTGGAGTGCATGTACTCTTAGGCGGATGAAGGCTATCATAAAGTTTCTCCGTCTGGCAAATGGGATACCTTTCCTTTCAGAAATAATCCTGCATTGATGAATTTCTAGGGATGGGGAGTGTTAGGGTTTTTTTTGTGGTGATGTGTTGTTTTGGTTTCTTCAAATACAGCATGTCTCAAATGACTCTTTTTAAATGTTTTTGCTATACCATTTGTATATTTATTAACCAGACTGATTTACTGATTTTTAAAAATACTTGGTTCCAGAAAGTGCTCCTTAAGCCTTTATCTTATAGGATAAATCAATATTTTTCAAGATGTTTCATGAACAAGAATGAACCAAATAAGATCTCAGTTTTCTGACAGTACAAGGTGTACAACCAAACCAGTTCGTCTTGTCTTTTGGAACAGATGTGAAATTTGCAATAACAGATTGCTTCTAATAAATTTACTTCCACTGCATTAATTTGTTTAGTAACATTTAACTTTGCTTTTCATTATTATACTAGTGAGATTTTTCTAACCCACCTTATTTCTACAGCAGGTTGGTAAAGGTTATCTGTCAAAGAAACTTCCACTAAGAAACATCCAGTGCCTTTGACTGAACTGAACCATTAAAATAGTAATTGAAACATTTTGAAACATTTTTGAGTTTGCATGCGTATATGTGTAAACATGTACGTAACAGACCAGGCTTATAATACCAGTCTGGCTAGATAACTGGTTTCAATTTGTTGTTTTGACAGTCATAACTGCATTATCTTTCTGATTATGTACACAGACATTTTGTATTGCATTCTTATCTCTTGTAGTCCATGACTTCACCTTTACCTTTCTCATTTTTGGTGGGATTAGTTAGGATTGCATTCCATAAAGCAAAAGGTGCATTAGTTGCATTAATTCAGAAGTCCAGTCCAGAGGGATTGCAGTCATAAGCTTGTTGCTGTACCTTTTAGTCTATTAAATTTCATTCAAAAGGCTTAACAATAACAAGTTGGAGGGTTTGGGGTTTTTTTAATCTTTGGTTTCTTAATTTTGAAAGTGAGAAGTGGATTTGTATGGAGATAATCAATATAATCTCAGAAGATGCCCACCATCCTCCAGAGAGGTTTTGTTTCTTTATGCTGGAGTGAGCAGAACCACCATGGCAGCAATAACAGTGAGCTCCTGTGTGACAGGGTCTCAGATTGCTGGTTTTACTTGGCTTGTGCCGTGTCCCTTGTACAAACCCACTGTGTGGTGAGTTAGAGGTGACAAATTGTCTTGTTGAATTGGCCCTCTCAGATTTGACTGAGAGCCTGTAGAGAGCACTTAGGTGTACGTGTACCTGCTTTTATTTATGCCAGTCAAAGCAGGATATCGAAACTAAGCATCTGCTGGTTTACATGCTAATGGAGCACTTGGCTGGCCTTACACATCTTATGAAGCCTTGATCTTTTTGTGTTGGGTTGTTTTTTTATTTTCTATCAGCTAGTGAGGACAAACTGAAAGGCAAATTATCTGGTGTTGTGCATGAGTGTTGGATGTTAAAAGAGAACCACAGTGTTATTTATTGGGCAGAGTAACTCTAGAGTGTTTAATTGCTGTGAACATGGAAAAAAAATAAAAAATCTCAGTGTGGATTGCCACATAAGTATTGATCTATGCATTTTACTACGACAATTTTTTTTTTTTTAAACAAAGTGAAATCTGTGAACTGCAGTTGAAATCCAACTCTTCTAATTATTTATTAAATATTGAAGTAAACCATTTTATTTTGCTATTATTATTATTTGAATCCGTGCTTTCCTAATTATATGAAATATCTGTTTTCCTCAGGGTTTAGCTGATAGAAAACAGTAAAATGCTATTTTATAGTTTTTTAGTAATGATGGGGGGAGTTGATTGGTTTTGGTTTAATTTTATTTTTATTTGGTCATCTTTGAGGATTTCTTTCTGTCTTGTATATTCAAAACTTTTCTTTTATGGAAAATAAATGGGAAGAGAAGCTTGTAAATATCTGTAACAATACCAGAATGAAGTGACAACGGAGGTGTTGACAACAAATTGTTTTAACCTTTATTTAGAAATGTAATTAAGAAATGAGAAGATTACCTTAAAATAAAATCATGGGGGAGAGTCTTATGCATGGCAAAATCTGCTTTTTCATTACTGCAAGCTTTGAGCACTCATTTATATTGTTATTTCCCTAAGTCCCTGCAACTGTTAAATTATGCAAATCAAGTTACCATAATATTCAGTGCCAAAATGTTTTATTTAATAGCAGTCATTAATTTATTTCTCTAATCGAATCCACTAGGAAATCATTTTAAATGTATCATTTTGCTTCAAATAGGTCCCAGTTCAGCAGAAAGAAAATCTGTCGGGCCTTACAGTCATGGAGGGTTTTTAACACATGCGTGACAATTCAGCAGTGATGCTTCCCTTTTTCCCTCCCCTTTACCCAGTAATTTTGCATAATGGGAAAATCAAACAACATGTTTAAACGTGACATGACCGGTTATTTTATAATTCAATGAATAACTACTATTGTTAATTCTCTCGCTCAGAGTGAAGCATTGTAAGAAGGAGAAGAGTTGACGCCGACCTGAGAGAACTAGGGTAGCCCCTCTGAGAGATGGTGAAGGCAATGCTAATGAGATTGAAAAAGGAAAAAAGGAGAAATTCTTGTATAGCTCCAGGTCTCTTATTCACATGATATTTAGAATAGAATACAAGAATATCTTGAATGCAAATGCTGTAGCTGGATGAGTTCAAGTGGTTCCTGGATCTCCCCAGGAAAGTGATATTTTTCAAAATCTTAGCAAAGGGGAGGCAGGAGAATTTTCTTTGATTCATCCTTCTGTGAAGTGTATTTCAAATGTGCTGTTTAGAGGAGAGAGATTTTAAGGAACGTGATTTAGTTCACTGCAATCACAAGAAAAAACATTATGGAGTTAGAGCTGCTCTAGGTTTTGGGACGGCTAAGCATAATTTAAATGTTCTGTGATCTGAAAATACTATTTGGGTAACATACACAGAATTTCTTTTTGTCAGAGGAAGCTATTGCATTTGAAATCCCGAATTTTAGGTATAAAATGTAACGATTTATATGCACATATTTATAAGCAAAACCTGGACATGGACAGATTTTGTTTCACTTAACTTTAAACCTTTGCACCCCCACCTTCATCCCAATACCCTTATGCAGCTGTGACAGGAAATTAAATTTAGTGTAGGACTCGAGATTGCAATCATCTCTTCTCCTGTATCTGACATGTTTTTTACCATGTTCTGTTGCAGGGAAGTTCTGGCAACTTGTTTGAAATTGCTAGTGAAATATTTTTGCAGGGACATCTAAGGTTACCTTTGCACCATTTAAAAGCCGCAGGAAGCAGAATATCCTGTTGTCTTCGAGAACGTGCAAATGAGATTCATGTCTAATTGAAAAATAGGACAGTTCTGGGTTAATTGCTGGAAAAGACCAATTATCCAAATACCTTCACTAAAAGAAACAGCACAACCTCTCTGCTATCTTTCTTCAAAGAAATTATCATCTTTAATCTGTTGGACGTTCACCAGAAGACTACATGACTCTTATTATTCACCTTTGTGAATAACTGGTGAGATTGTTTCCTGCCTGCCTTATTTGCCATCTGAAATTAAATGGAGCAATAGTTCTGGTGTCAGTGCCTTGCCTGTCAGTGCCTTGCACCCTCCCAGGTGCAGATCCTTAAGCACATGAAGTGATGGGAATTAGTAGGTAGAGGGCCCTCACTTCGTATTTTCCCATCTTCCTTCTATGCAGTTTAATCCAGCCCTAAATAGGTTGATTCCTTCCACGTCCATTATTCCTTCTCTGCTTCACCTCTAGAAGTGTTGCTGTAGGAAGCAAAGGAATTAAAGGAGTGGATAACCTGTTCCCCCTTTGTGTGGGCTGAAGGGCAAAACAAGGCTGCCCTGGTCTCATCGTGCTTCTTCTCTCCCCCTCCCCAGCAGCTGGGATTCAGATGGATCTGGCATGGAGGAGGAACATTCCTGGCTTTAACCTTAAAAGCAATCTATAAGTGTTCATAGGCTTCTTTGTGTAATTATGTGTTTTTCATGTAACCCCAACATAAATAATGTGACGGGGTGTATGCATCTTTTTACCTAGTAAATGGTGTTTATCTCAGGTGACTTTGTCTCTTTATATGTAAAGTATCAGGACTTAAGAGTAAGTAGGTCTTTTGGACAAATCTGCTTGTATTTTATTGGTGTGAAAACTAAGAGTTTCATCACCCTGAATAAACACTTACTTTCATGCTCGGGACAGGTTTTTTAATAATTATTTTCCAAGTCAAAACCCAAATCTAAACAGGAATAGCACATAGAAAAAATACATTAACATTAGCCAAAGTAATGCAAATTAATTTTGACTAATCTTCCCACACATATAGATGATGTACTGTGACAGAATTAAATATTCCATGTATTTTAAAAAAACCACAATAAATAAAAGTAACAAGCAAAGTAACTATCTCCTCTTTTTCTCAACCTCTTGACTTTGTTCTGAATAGATTTCCTGTCTGTGATTGTGTATTCCTGCATTCCCAAGATATAAAGCCTTCTGCTGGATCTCAGTGACAGGAAAGAATCTCAGCAGGTTTATTCTTTAGCGATCTGACCTTTTCTCTGTCGACTTCTTTATTTAGAAACAGTTCTGCATCTTTGATTCAACTTGCAGTTTACTGAAAAGTAAGAAGCAAAACTTTTCAGTTTGCCTCTCTACTTTTGTGGTCTGAAATTTCTGTTGTAGAATAATAGTTTGGAAGAATAAAGGGAAGTTTTTTCTTGGGGTTTTTTTTTCTGAAGCTTGAGGTCTCAGACTTGGAATTTTGTCTGCACTTTTTGCTGTCTTGAAGTGCTGTTTGCCTTGGGCAGAGCTCGATATTAATTGGATCAAATAGAGGTAACCAGCTGCTAATGCCTCAGCTCCTTTCACTTCTACATGAAGATAAAATGCAGTAGGTAAAGTACTAGCTTATTAGTCTGAGGCTTCTTCCATTTTCCTGGTTGAGTTTCTTGGGGGTGATCTAGAAATACTTTTACAAACTCACCAGTGTTGAGAGAAGCCAGTTGTGAGGGAAGCGTGTCTGTGGGCATGAGGAATGAGGGGAGCCTCTGTCAAGACTCACTCTCAGGAGTAATAGTTTTCATCTAGATCCCCTTTCCTCCTCACCCTGTTTTCATCTGTCCTCAGTGACTAAACATTTCTTAGTTAAACTGCATCTACCTGATCTGCCTGTCTCTACCACTTCATGTGGGCATTTCTATTACTTCATGTGGGATTTTCTATCACTTTTGCTGATCATGGACGATCATGTGTAAGTATTGGAGTTTTGTAATCATAACAGGGTAAAGACTAAACTCATACATACAAGTGGGGTTTTTTAAAATGTAACATAACTTCATTTGCTCAAGACTGTCCAAAGCTCAGAAGGCACATCTGCTTTTATTATGGTATTTATCCTCGTCGTATATCATAGCATGTCTTATAAAAAAATCCGGAATTTTCTTTCCCTCCTTTTGCTTTCAGGATTTGGTTTTACTGATGAGAATTTTATCTTTTAAATAATACAACACTGACTTAGGAGGTCTTAAGCAGCAAAGTGTTTGCTTAAACTAATTACCACTTTGGTAATTATTTGTAGCTGTTCCTAGGCTTCTCCTTCCCCAGATTTCCCTCTAAAAGAACCTCTCTGCTCAAGGCTTGGGAGGATGTTGGAGCACCTTCCCATTGCCTGCAAGTGCTGAGCTCTCTGAGGGTACCAGGGTGTCAAAGTGGGCTTCTCTACCAGCACACAGCAAAGACAGGTGGTAATAAGGACATTTTTCAGAAGTTCGAATATTCCCTGCCCTATTGCTGCCCCTCTTAACAATTAGCATTATCTACAAATAATGTGTCAGGTAGTCATTAAAGCCCAGATTCTTGAATTTATTTGTATGACCAGCTTCTGTAGGTTTCAGTATGGGAAACTCTCAAAAATCTTGTGAAAGACATAAGTGACTTCTCAAACATCTACACCCAGTTTGCACTCAGCTTCATTTCTCTGATAGCCATCTGCTATGCTGCTGCACACTCTTGCATATAAAAAGTGGGTAGGGGAACTTAAAGTGTGTTTGCAGATTAGTTACTTCTTTGTTTTTTCCATCAAGAAGGCAGTGCCTAAGAGATTTCTTTTTGTTTTGGTTTGCTGTTTGGTTTTTTTTCCCAAACATGTGGTGTGAATCACCTGAAACTGTGCAAATGAAAGATGCTTGTATTTTTTTACTTATAACTTTTACTGATTTGTATTGTTTCATTTTTCTTCATCATCAGAGGGGTTTGTGTGCTTAGTTCTGAATTTATTTTTACCAAGATATGATTAATTTCTATGGAAGAAGTAGTAGATTATTTAAATGTCCCTGCTTATCGGCAAAGATTCTTGTTCAAAGTGTACAAAGGATCAACATTAGCAATGTTTAGGACCCTTTAATGACACTAGTTTCAAGTGCCATTTGAAGCCATTAGTACCTGTTAATAGTCTTTGGAACAATCCACATGAAAATTTGACGTGGTTTAGAATTTCTACATTTCATCAGGTATGTAATTAAATTGGCATTATTCAGAGAAATATATGTAAATTAAATATACTCTATATTTTATTTCTTCTGAAAGAACTAAAACTGCATATTTATAAGATTTTTTTGTAAGAATAGGTGGAAATTTTGTGTAATGGCAAGACAATCATTGTGAAAAGAATGCTAACTAAAAAAGATCTAAGATATCTAACTAACCTTGTTCTGACTGAGTTAGAGATAGTGCTGACAGCCTATATGCACTGTCAGGCAGAAATTTCATCTGTTTTTCTCAGTCATGTGACTGTTTACCTTGGTCACATGACTTAGAATAAGTCTGGCTTGAAACTATACTGCTCCTTTTGGTTTCAGTGAAGTAAAGATTTAGTCATGAAAATGCTTTTTGTGACTGTATTTGCTGGAAGGGGCTCAAGGCTGACTAGTGAACTAATTTTTGCTTGCCACAGAACTGTGCTCAAAAAGAGACTGGAAAACTTGTGTATTTGTAGTATTCGAATGTCAGCTTTTCTTACTGACAAATTATGCTTTTTTGTTTTGAAATTTTAATTTTTAATCAATGCTAGGTCTGTGTTTTCTGCACAGTGAAACCATGTAGAGTTAGGGAAGTTGTTAATGTGTCTTTGAATGTTAAGGAAAAATATGTTCTTGGAGTAATCTCAAGACCATTAAAATAATATTTTATAAGTAAAATGCATGTCCTCTGTAATTATATAGCAAATTTGATTAAAGAAGTGATCAAAGTTCTAATTCTATCTTAGCAGCTTGCATAAGATTGCTGACTGTGGAAGACAGCAGAGCGCTTTTGACATTAAACATGAAGAAATGAATGATAATGGTAAACAGTAACAAATAAACTGAAGAGGCTAGAAAGCATATAATGCTAGTGCTTTGAGTATTACTTCATTTGGCTTCACAGGACTCCTGAAAACTGCTTGGCAGGTTTATAAACTTGACTCCTAATGAAAATGCTCTGACCAACACAAATGCAACAACAGCTAGAATTTACATTTTGAATTGTGTAGGACTTGTGTAAAATCCTTTAGCCTGTCTTGTACCTAACAAGTCAAGGAAGAAAGATGCCTGTTGCTGAGAACCTGCCTATTCCGTGTTACAGTATCGTAAACCCCTCAGACTTTTATTATTCTTTTCCACTAAACTTTTTTTCAAAAGATGGCCAAACATTGAAAACAGCGCAGCATTTTGGAAATTGGATGCATGTTACATAATATACTCAAAGCCATGGTTTCTTTCCTGAATCAAAGATGTTGGTCTTTAGTTGACTGCATCATTGCTGATAATAGACACCACCAGAAAACTGATAACAATACTCACCTCTGTTAAATGTACTTGCTCAGCTGATGTGTGTTTCTGAAAATGAAGTTAAATTCATACTCCACGCAGAAATCTAAGAAAATTATCTTTGATATACTTCAGTCCTGAAAATTGAAGTGATAGCTGGCTTAAACTTCTCTGACTGGCATTTTTTTACATTTCTCACATGGAAATGCACTGCACATCTAGAAAGCCACTGTAATGTGTTGCTAATTATTGTTTAGAAAAAGATTCATCTATCATCCACATAGATGACATTTTATTTAAGTGTGATGAATGCATATTTCTGTAAGAAGTGGGACGTCCTGTTTGTGTTACATACATCTTGGCAATTACTGTTGTGCTCTCTTCTAAGAAGCAAGTTTTTTGCATATAAACATTTTTGCCAAAGTGTGCTTAAAAAAGGCACAGGTACTTGATGCTCTAGTGATCCCCAAGAGAACCTGAGGATATGCTGCACAGTCCAGAATTGTCCCTAGAAGCAGCAGTAGATCCTAACAACCACGTGGATGATTTCTTAGGTTGGGCTGGTGGCCACAGCAGCGGATCTCAATTCTCATACACTTCGCTGTGCTGGTGTGCCTCCAACACTTTGTTGGACTCTGTATGTTGATGAAGTGGAATGCCTTTGGAATTATTTTGCCTCGTGTGTGGCCATGGTGGCAGCTCCGGTATTGAATGTCTGGTAATATCTTTGTCTCATGGAGACATTTCTTTAACTGTGTAACATGAGCTTTCCCATCAGTTATTCATCATCCTCAATAGCAAAGGAGTAGGTCACAAAACAGCAAGCTGGGTTGTTCTCACACTTTCTCCCTTCAGAGCAAGGAAAGTTAAGAGGTGTAGACCTTGAAACAGCATAATTTGTGTTACCACAAAAAATGAAATGGAAATATCTGATTGTTTTCTACATTAAACTCCTTCTACATTAAACTCTTTCTACATTAAACTCTTTTCTACAATAAACTCTGCAATTTGGTTTATTGGTTATGTCTCAATTAGCTTGCTCAAAAATAAAAAAAAAAAAATTCTGGGCAGATTATTCCTAGAGCTTTAATTTATTTTCTAATTTCTTGGGCTGGGCTCTTAAAATACAATATTTTTATGTGTATTTGTTTTTAAAGTATGATTGGTATGTTAAAGTATGTTTAATGTGTTACTCCTCTTGTTAAAACAATAATGCACTTATTATCCCTAAAGTGCAAGCTTCCACTTTTGAAGCCATCTGTCTGATTAACCTGCCTGTCTTCATATTTAGAATAATCACATAATTTAATTTTTAGTAAAGTGAAGGTACAAGGAATGATGTAAGATCTATAGCAGAATGATCTGGTGCTGGTAATGTATCAAATTGTGACATGATTTGGAAGTACAGAAAATTGTTGTAAATTAGTAAAAATAATTTGTTGTTTGAAAGCAAGAACATGTTTTCAGTGCACGCGGGTGAATTGTTTGATCATGGGGAAAAGAACAGAGTATTTGTGGAAGATCAAACGAGCTCATGTACAGGGTAGATATTATAGTTAACCTAATGTTTGAGACTTTTCTTTTAAAATTCATCTGACACCTGTAACTTCAAATGCAGAGATTTTAAGTTTAACAGAATTTTGTTCTATATAACAGTGAAGGGACTGTGCACAGTCAGTTGTTATGTCATCAGTGGGGGAAACCTGTCTGTGATACCAGAACAGGAGTACTTTGAAGGATGGTCAAATCTGTACTTTTAAAAATATACAATGAAGACCTTTTAGTAATAGTCAAGTTTATCACATTAATTAGAATGGTTATTTCACATTTCACTTTGCTATCATCTGGAATATTAAACTTGAACAGTGTTACAGGCAATTCCCCCCATGCCCAGATAACTGGCTAGTGTGCATAGAGCAGATCAGTGACCCACACTCAAGAAGAATTTCTGTAAGTGTATGTGCATGTGTATAAAAGTTTGGTAGTTTAACAAGTACCAGGTAAAATTTAGCAAACAAAAAAACCCTAAACCAAACAGAAAAATAGAATCAAGTCCCCTTTGGTTGGTATCAGCTGTCGTACATGCTGAGTAGTTTAGAAATTCCCTCACTTAATCATCAGTGATAAGTGTATGATAATCTTTCAACATTCTAGTATGTTGTCTCATGGGGAAAAAAGGGGTTTTTGAGTTCAAAACAAATAATGATAAAATCAAGGATGTGTTTCAGATGTATTTCTGTTCCAGTTGGCATTTTAAATAGCAGACTCCTGATTTGTGACATTTGGCTCAAGTAAGGGAGGGGGGATTCCTTTTGGAAGGGCAGAGGAGATATTCCCACACATACACCAAAAGCACCAGCAGAGCTGCCCTTCAGTGACCCTGCCATTTGTCCTGGCCTTTGCATATGCCTCCCTCAAACCATAGGCATCATGACAGATCCTCAGCTCCTCCTGTTCTCTGGCCTTAAACCCTGCAAACACTCATCCACTTACCTGAATCCAGAGAGGGGCCTGTGCCAAGTACTCAGCATGAATGTGGTATGTGGCTTCTTCAGTTTATGCTTCCCAGCTTTTCTCTGAACTGTTGTTAAGGCTGGTATGGTGGCTGGAGAATAAGAATGTAAGAGTTTGCTGCTACCTGCTTGTTTGTTTTACCTCTACTGTGTTCTTCAGCTATCAGTCAGTGTAGTCTGTTGATAAAACAAGTTGCCAGTTCAGCCACATCACCACTGTATTTGTTTATACTCTTCTGTTTAAACTCTCTCTTCCTCTCATTTCACTACAATTAATACTGCGATCATTACATGTGGCAATCTCTTTCCTTATCAATGGGAAAAAAAAGGCCAAAAGCAACTCTGCCTTTTTTAAGTGGCTTGCAGCTGAGCCAGGTGCAAGACTAAAACTTCCAAGCTGAACCCTGAACAACTGCATTTCAAACCATTATTACTTTCTCTCTATTTTGCTTTGCACAGGCCTGCTCCTTCAAAATTGTTTTATCCTGTGTCTCAAACACATGATCAGATCACCCCAAAACCATGGCTGGCTGTCCTACAGATGTAGTCTATGTGCTTCCTAGAGATCAGGAAACATTCATCGTTCTTTCAAACTTTTTTTGATTGTGAGAAAGGATGATGAAAGTCTGGTAAAAAGTGTGACAGAACTGGATTCATAAGCCTGAGGAAATGAGATACTCTAGGACTCATTGTATAATAATAAAGTTTTCTTAAGATGCATGCTACAGGAAACTTGATTCCTTTCTGCATGTCCCATATTGGGTTTTGTCATTGCATGTAGCTGATTTTTCTTTTTAAACTTGTGTGACATGTTTTAAACTGTATGTAAAATATGATATGGAGATTGTATCAATTGCATTTCTAAACATAGTATTTCTGGTTTCCTTTCCCTGCTTTGATGTCAGGGTTTTGACAATTGCCCTTTACTTGTATGCCTACATGCTGCAGTTGGAGGCCCAGCTCATATGCCATATTCTATCTTTAAAGCTATATTGTTTTTCCTTTGACATTTTTTATCTTTTTTTTTTTTAAACTCTCAAAGGATTTTGTGTTTTCATGCTGATTTTCTGCTTCTCTGGGTTTTGTACTACAAGTCCATCCAGGTTCAGTACACAGGCGAGGGGATTTTGTTTCTGTAGTTTTCCAGCTTTCCTGCTGTTCACGGGGTGTTCACAGACATGCTGCACTTCACAAACAGTATGCTCTGGTCTGGCATTGCACTGTATAATAATTTGTAATCAAAATGGCTTCGGCTGATTTAACAAGCAACATTGAATGCAATTGCTAAGTACAGGTAGTATGGAAGCAGAGCGGATTTAGAGCCTGCTCTTAGGTCTTCAGGTATAAATCTACTGGTGCTAAGATGGTAATGTGGAGACAACTATTTGTTATCTCAGCCTGGTGTTATAGAAGCCTAAATTAGGTTAGTGCTGTACTGTGGTCTTCACATACAACAAAGACTGCTATGCATAAGGAGAGCACAGAGAGACATAAAATCAGCTCTGTCTGTCAAAAGTGAATTCACAGATGCATCTCTCGAGGATGGGCAGCATATTTGTATAGTTCTGTTCCTCATGGTTTCCTTGTTCTGAAAGAATGAGTTTGTTGGCTTTTACTTGGGGGAGGGGGGGTGGAATTTACTGAGATGGAGGGAATAGTATTTCCCCTTGGAAGAAGAAAATAATTCCTGTTAAAAATGCCAAGGCTAGGAAAGTTAATGGGGACAAGTATGATTGGGTTTTGTGGTGCAGAATGATGAAGAGAAATATTCTTGCAGTCTGTGGTTGAAGAGTTTACGTATGATTTTTACTTCTGCAGGTGTCTATAATAAGCTTTATTCATTACATTTCTCCACCACAATATCTGGATTTAACTTACAGAATTCAAAATTTAGCACTGACTTTAGTGGTGCTACCATTTCAGACATCTTAAATGGGTTTCTAAAATAGGCTAACGTTGTTCTATCGATATATTAATGAAGCTCTTAATTAGGTAATAGGTCATAATAAAATACTATGACAGTATTTGTATTTTATGGTGTGACATCTTCCCCAAACTGTTAATGAGAAGTTATGTGTTTGAAAAAAGAGTGGGGGGGTTGCAGGTGGGAAGTTCATTACTGCTAAGATAGTAATAATACGGTTTTCAAAATCAAACATATTTTGTTTTCATGTGAAGAGATACAGCTTCAGATTATTTTCATTTTGTAATGTAATTCTGAAATGTTTTTCTATTTTTTTTTTTTGTTTTATTTATTTATTTATTGGCTGTTTCGTTCCCTTGCAGTAAGATTGGCTGAATTTAACAGATTTTCATTTTATTTGTTTTTAAAGGTTTTAGAAGGTGGAGGTTAGCAGTGCTTCCTATAGAAATGTCCAGGTAACAAATTTAGCGCCCTCCTGGTGAACAGCAGGGAAGAGAAAAGACTTCCTTGGGAGCATTTAATTTGCCTAAGAAGACTGTCTTTTCAATTGAAGGGTATTTATTATTATGAAAAATCAAAAGGCATTCAGCCTTTTTGGTGATAAATTGGCTTGTTGCAGTCAGACAACACTTCTTCCAAAGACAAGGGCATTGATAACCTATTTAAACTGAAAGGTGTAACTGGCAAAGGGAATGTGAGTTTCTAGTTGTGTGCTTGCGAAGACAATGGCGGGGGGTTAACTCGAGTAATCGGAAGGTGAACAAATCAGAGGAGGGAAACTAAACTGGTGAAGGGCACATTCTGTGAGGAGAAGCTGAGGGAGCTGGAGTCATTTAGTCTGGAAAAGAGGAGGCTCAGGGGTGCCCATATCACTCTCTACAGCTCCCTGAAAAGAGGGTGTAGCCAGGTGAGGGTCAGTCTCTTTTCCAAGGCAGCCAATTACAGGGCAAGAGGACACAGTCCTAAACTGCACCAAGAGAGGTTTAGATTGGATATTAGGAAGAAGTTCTTCACAGAAGGGGTGATTAGGCCTTGGAATGGGCTACTCAGGGAGTTGATAGAGTCACTGTACTGGGAGGTGTTTAAGAAAAGGCTGGACGTGGCACTGAGTGCCATGGTCTGGTTGACACGGTTGTGTTAGGTCATAGGCTGGACTCGGTTTCAGAGGTCTTTTCCAAAGCACTAGATTCTGTGAGTCTGTGATATTAGGAAATACCTTAGTGAGTTAAGCCAGAGTCAGAAGCCACCAGTGCTGTTGTTTCACTTGTGGTGGCAAAGAAAGAAGTTCCAGAGTCAGGAGTTTTTCACTGCTGAGTGATGAAACTGTGCCTGGGCAATAGTATGATACTGGTGAATAAAGTTAGACAGGGTAACAGAGAATTGTGCTTTAAATCCTCTGATTGTTATGCTGCTCCTTAGCTACACTTAACTACACTTGGAATTTTTTTTTAAATCTTTCCAATGTTATTGCTGTCTGCACAGTGTAATGGTGGGAGCATTGGTGTGGAAAGACACAGCTGCCCTCTGAGGCTGTTTACAAATACTGCAGTCTCAGTAGCTGCTCTGTACGCTTCTGAAACTAATACATCCTAACAGGTGGTGCAAACACTGGCTGTCCAAGGAAAAAAAAAATTCTCTGTTAAATAAGATAATAGTATATCTGTATAGTGTCTTTGATTCTGTAATTACATACTAAGGCTGTGAACTATAATTATTTAACCCACCTCCAGTTTGCAATTTGATAACACTGCTATGTAAGCCTAGAGTTGTAAGAGAGGATAATTTCAGGCTTGAAAGCTCCCAGCATAGGTGTGTCCAAAAGTCCATTCTGCACTCTCAACTCTCTCTGGTTTTCAATTACTACACACAAAGGTCATGATTTTCAACCCCATTGTTCTGCTCTCCACTAGCTTTTTCAGCCTCTGATTTATTTTAGTAGAGAGTGAGATAAGAGCCAGTAAGTTAAAAATGTGTATGTTTTGGTGGGGGATGTGAGCAAAGGCTACAAATGCTTTTAGTAAAACAGAATGCTCTCTTGGTGGCTGCTTTTCTGAGGTTTATTAGTTCACCTGCCTTCAAATGAGTCCTGCAGGTGCTTTGACAAATGGATTGAGAGATTGCCTAGTAAATTCCTCTGCTTCTTGTAAATACTTCTGTGCCTTATGTAGATGATTTGTAAC
This sequence comes from Platysteira castanea, assembly GCA_013397175.1. Lineage (NCBI taxonomy): Eukaryota > Metazoa > Chordata > Aves > Passeriformes > Platysteira > Platysteira castanea. Next base: position 551,987 of record VYXC01004591.1, read on the forward strand.
TTCCTATGCCAAGGTGTCTTTGTAAATCAAACCAGAGACCCCTGTGCCTTCCAAAAGCCACAGTGTGGCTTGGATGAGGAAATGAATAAAAGCTGAAGAAAAATACTGACAAGTGTGAATAGAAAATTAAGGTGTTGAAATTCTAAATGTGTATTGAGGAAAGAAATGTCTTTTACCCTTGCTACTTCCTCCCACTCATGCCAATATGTGCTGTTTGCTGGTGGAGTTATAAGACCAGTTATCTCTTCTGTCAGGTGCCAAGGTCCTAATTTGAACCTCCTCCTCCTAAGTTTCATTTCTGTTGTGGATCCTCCCAGAACTACTACTGATCACTGAAGTGATACATCAGACATTTAAGTTTGGCTCATCCCAACTCTACCTCTGCCTTGAAAGATAAGTTTAGACTTGACATAGAGACTTGAATTATTCACAGCTCGTGTTGACATAATAATGTATTTGATGTCTCCCAATAGTTGGAGAAGAGATGACAGCTGTGGGTGTTTCTGGTGCATGAACAAAGTGGGGAAGATCATGTTTAGAAAAACCAAATAAACCATTACTTGTACAATAATCAGTTTCATTTCACGCTTGATATACTTTGAAAGCATTTAGGTTATTTTGTATACAGCTCTGAGATAGGCATTTCTGTAATACTTTTACAGAAGGAAGAAGTGGGGAACACAGCATAAAGGTAAGTGCTCAAATCAAGGAGCTGGAAATTCCAAAACTCAATTTCAGGATCTGAAAATTCTGGAGTCCTTCATTTCAATCCTTTCCTTGTTTAAAAACACATTTTTCTGTTTTTAAAGATCGTGCAGGTCAAAATTCAGGGCAGGAGATATTTAAAAGATGTGTAGATGTGGTACTTTGGGACATCGTTTAGTGGTGGACTTGGCAGTGCTGGGTCAGTGGTTGGACTCTGCTTTTACAAGTCTTTTCCAATCTAAACAATTCTATGATTTAATCAATTCTGGAAATGTTTCCTTCTCTATGTAAAGTATTCCCATGCATATGTATATGTGTGTATATATATGTGTCTTAAGGGTGGGAATAGTACTGCTGTCACTTACTATGTGAATTTCTTTGTAGATGTTCTTACCTTATAATTTCTTCTGAATTGATGGCTGTCAAAGCTGAGCTCTACATTTTAAGATTGATCTAGTTAATTATATTCAAAAGTAATACCATCAGAAAGCTAAAGATACTGATTTTTTGTTTGTTTGTTCCTAGCAGAAAAGGGGTTTCCAAAGAAGAATTTTCAAGTTTAAGACATTTTTTGCAAATTGTTTTGGTACTTTGTGTTCTGATTTCATAAAGCATGTTCTGAAATGTTTCCGAAGTCAAAATGCAAAGATAGATTATTTCTAAAGGAGCACAGAAGAAGGTTTGCTAAAATCTTTGCTTATTTTATAATTGAGATCTGGTTCCTTCCCAGAGCTCCTAGCCTGTCCTCTGGCTGGACCTTAGCAATTTCCTTTTTGCATCTGTAACTTTTTAGCACCTAGTAATTTCAGAAAAACCAGAGCGATTGAGCAAATTTTAGCTGCACTTGCTCTTCCCTGTTGGTACAGGATGATAATTTTTTATTCAGCTGTGTTTTTCTGTGTCATCCAGTTTGGGAATGAGTTTTCTCTTTGGTCTGCCATTTCTCCTGTTTGTTTTGTACCTTAAAACTTAGTCTGTGGCTAAAATGTGCTAGTATGCAAAAGTTCCTTGCTTTCAAAAGTATTGGTGTCGCCTCTTAAGATTCCTGATGGAAAGAAATCAAGAAAGCTTGTTAAATTTTTAGAAATGTTATTTTACCTGCTGGGAAGGTTGCAGTGCTTCAGATGATGTAAGTGATAAATGCAGTCTTGGGAGACCTACAGGTTGTCAATAACCTTTGATTGTCTGTGGAAGCACATAAAGTCTTAATAACTGACTCCTTACAGAGACAACTTGTAGTCCACTGTAGTGTTTACACAGTAAGGGGGGGCTGTTGTAGTCTGATGGATATTTGGAGGCTTGTACAAAATGAGGTGGCTCTTTCAGGCTTGACTAGAGTTGGCGGATACCCATAACTCTATAGATTCTTTTATTGGCAAATGCACAGCTTGGCCAGGATTGATGTAAATTGTCTTTGTGTTAAGATCATAAATAAGGACATACTTCATTTGTTGGTCAAACCAAATGCTTAGTTCAATATTATTGGTTTTATTTTGTTTGAAATCAGAAATACAAAAGAACTGATACAGATATGAGTTACAGAAAAATATTTTAATAAATATAGAAAACTGACTTAGCATTCATTATTAAAAGACAGACAGGCCTTTCATATTGGAATTTCTAGTTATTGACAAGATCATGTATTTAATTTTCTTAGTGTCAGGAAAATCCCTAATAGAATTTAATTTTAAAGGGAATTTTCAAATGTCGCTGCAGACCAAATATAGAACTAGTGCTAATAAGAGACCTCTACTTCTTTCATTATATGCATGTGCATATATACTTCCAATATGCTTTCTATTTTCTCTTTTGCAGTGTTTGCTAAGGAATGGGCACTTTCTGATGATGCTTACCACACAGATACCTGTGTGGCAGTCAGATACCTGGACTTCGAGGCTTAGATTACTTTTTATTTTTCCTTCTCTTGTGTGAAGTTCAACTAAGAAGGTTGTCTTTCTTTGCACAAGGGAAGAAAAAAAAGGTTCACTATTTGGGTTTATCAGTGTTGTCATTTCTACCAGCTTGAGAGGTGATAAAATTTAACAATAAGACTAGTGTCTTTTTCTGAAGCATTTGTTAAGGGAATGAAGACAAGAAAAACAAGGAGTCATAATTTTGAAAAGATATATGGTAGAGGACTGCTTACCTTTTTTTTTTTACCTTCTTCAGCACTGTAACAGTGAAAATCTGAAAGCACAAACACCAGTCATCTCATTCTATAATTCAACATACAATTTTAGGGAGAAACTTCTAAATACTCTGAAAAATCTAAGCTTCTACTAACTAAAACTATTTCCCATTAAAATAGATTATTTTCTGGTCAGTACTTGTATGCATTTTACTTAATTTTTTTATCCTTTTGGGTTTTAACTCATTGATGTGGGCGCTACTTCTTGCTGTGCAGAGGAGAGAATGTTTTCTGTTAAGTTGTTCATGGTACTGAAAGTGCTTAGAAATAAGAGGTTCAGCCAAGGACAGGGTTGATTTTTCACAGTGGCCACAAGGGAGAGGAGCCTGGAGCGGTGTGGGCAAGGCCAAGGTATTTTGCTATTCAGTACTGTCTTACGTCATGGCCAGGGTTGGGGACAGGGACTCTCACTCCCAGAATGACAGGGGTGTTCCTTTTCTGGGGGAGCAAGTGGCAAATGGAATGGTCGGTAATTAATGCTGGTCCCGGTTGGAATGTTTGTCCACCACTGGTTTGCGTTGTCTCAGCCGTGGGGGAAGAGCAGAGCATCTGGGGGCCATTTTGTTCTTTGTCTCAGGGGCTGCACAGAGCAGGGTCACTTGGTCAGTGATCATTTTTTGCATGTAAATCACCCTCTTTTTTATATACTTTTGTTACTAATATTGTTGCTGTTACTGTTCCTTTTCTTATCTCATTGCTGTTTCCAAATATTGCTCTTATATCAACTCGGGATCTCTGACTTTAGTCTCTCTCTGACCAGAAGGGGTGGGAAGTGGAGTGGAGAGGCTCATGGGCTTTCATTTTGGTGGAAACACTAATAGCATTCCTAGGCCACAAAACAGAGTAAAATTCTTCTGAGTTCATTTAAAATGACTATAGCAAACAAACTAAAGCAAAGACATTCATGTTGACATTTGTCTTGACAAATCAGTATGCATTAAGTGTAGTAACTTCAAACTATGCTTAACCAATGAGTTAAACAAATTTTCTCTTCGACTTTGCATTTTCAGTGTCTAGTTTTGTACTGTGGGTACCAGACATATTTATAGTAAAGTAGGGATTGATAAGGTGGTGAATTTGGGGTTTGAGACAGTTTAGTGCTAGATCAAAAACATCTCAACCATGTACATGGTGAACAATCTACTCTTGTTCAAATTCGTTTAAAAGCTCTGAAAGAATAACTTTGTCCTGAAAAGATTCCAGTTGGATTGGGTCCTTTCTGCTTGCTTATGCTATTTGGTATTCAGGCAAACTTTAAATTGGAACGATGCCTCTGTCTTATTACAGCACAAACACCTGCATGGACTTGGGTTGGATGGAAGGATGCACAAGCGTCTTCATGCTTGATCCACTTCAAACTGGTACTACATGGTCTGGCATTCAATGAGCACAGCAGCGTGGTGTGAGCAGCCCATGTAAAGAATCTGAATGCCAATTCAGAAAACCTTTGTTGTAAACCTTGATATAAAACAAAGCAAAGCCACTGTGGTCAGTAGAAGTAAAAATAGCAGTATAGATGACAGCACCGCAGTATGAGCTGTCTATTGAAGAGAACTGAAAGCTGTGTTTGTAGTGGATGCTTTCTGGATTCTGTCTCAACCTGTACAAATAGATCACAGCTGGAGTATTTGCAGACCCTCACATCTTTGGGGCATGCTCAACAATGACGTTTAGTATAGATCCACTTTTTCTTTTGCTGGCTCAAAAGTAATTGAAGTACAGGTCAAAAAGAACATCTGACTGAAAATACCCCTGTCAAGATAGCAGGACAATTAAAACAGGAAGGAGAAGGTGGAGGATAATAGCAGGACTCAGCAGTCACCAAAGCATGGTAACCTTTGTTGCTGATCCTGACCTCTTTACCTCTTTTCTTTTCAACTCCCTGTGTCATACTTGGATTTTGGGAACATGTTAACTGGGGAAAAAAAAAAAAAAAAAAGAAAAAAGGAAGAGAAAGCAGACACTAATCTAAGGACACTAAAATAACTCTGCAAAAACGGATATTGGTATTGCAATTTGAATGCAATTTAAACATTTTTTAAATGTTAATTTTCTATTTTTAATCTTTTTTCCTAACTGAACACAGATAAACCCATGAAAAATGACGCTTGGCATGCAGTGATTTGAAGATCACTGTCTGTCCCTTGATGTCTTCATTTGACAACATCTATATGTTACCAGGTTACCATGACAACTAAGTACAGTTGTAATTGCAACCCTGGAAAGGTAATTCTTTCACTCAAAATGTGGCATACATTTAGCCTGTCTGAAGTTTCAACAAACCATCTTTTAATGACAAGTATTATGAAAGGCCTGAATGAGGTGGTTTCTTTGATGTCAATTTTTTTATTATCTCGTGTAGCTTAGCCAGAAAGATATGTTGGCTTTTATTCAGTGGAGTCTGTATTTTTTAACCTTTTTATGTCTTATTTAAGTTTCAAATATATGGTATCAACTGTGAATCTGAAATTAACATATGAAAGCAAAATACCACATGAAGTGTTCAGTTATTTGTATAGCCAGTTCTGAAAGCAGATCTTGATACATTCCTCATACTCACTATCCTTTGGGTTAAGTCAAGTGAGTTTTGTATGGCTGACTGTATTTTTTTAAATTGAAAAAAACAAAACCAAAACAGAAACTCAACTAAATACCAAAAAAGCACATCCATCAAACTTGAAAAATAACTGCAGGGATTTCTAGTCAGCAGGCAATATAAGCTTTATTGTACCAAAAAGGCAATCTTAAGAATCAGAAAAACTCCAGTAATTTTAAGACATTTCCACCTGATTTTTATGCCTGTGGGAAGAGAAAAAGAATCAGGGAATTACGTGTGCAAGCTGAGCCTTGTTATTCATGTACAATCCTGGATGCTGAGAATTAGCACTGTGACTGCATTTTGCCCTGCTGACAGCCTGACCCATCTTCTGCATCCATGATGATCTGCAGCCTCTCACCATCCGTTTCCATGACACAGGGAAACTAATATGAGAGTCAACTACACCACGTAGTAGTAGTAGTGGGAAAAGTCACGTTCCATGCATGCTTTGGTATTCATTTAGTGCTAGAACATTGGGCTTTATACTCTCTGAGGGGTATAAACTAGCTCTGGAAATTAAAAGCAAATGTGGTATTAATTAATTTCCTCAGACCGTGATACCACTCTGTGAAGACACGGTAGGAGCATTTTCTAGGTTTCTGAGTTCTTGCTCACTAAACTATAGTACTGTTATTGGGATTTCTGGCATGAATCAGGCAAGTTTAGCCATCAAATTTGTTAGAGATTTAGTTGTTGGGGACTATGAAAGTTTGACAGGAAAATTTCACAGATATGTAGGCCTGGCAGAAAGATCTCTGAATGTAGAAACTGAGAATGAAACAGAAATGAAAGCAAGTTTTGATATACAGTAAAAGATGTTTTGCTGAACCAGTGGTCGCTGAGTAGCTGAGAAGGCAAAGGTTATGTCAAGTTGGCAAAAGGTATTATGACTTAGAGCAAAGGATAAGCTGACCGCAAACAAAAGGATGTTTTTACCAACCAGAAAAGATACCACAGGCAAAGAAGACATGTTGATGTAGCAAGCAGAATAAAGGTCTAGGAATTTTCCACTGTTAGAAAATCGAAAAACAAGCTTAAAATATAACCACTAACTCATGTGATTGGATAGTTACTAACATAATATAGAAATATTTGTACTTATGATAGGCTATAGGCAAGTGTATAGGTATTGTGTATGGTGCTGATTGGTTATAATATATTAAGATACTCAGCAAAGAAAAGTATATAATGCCTTGTAATTTGAGCAGAAATTGGCTTCAGGTCAGCCTACAAGCTGTGGCTGAGCAGCTGTAAGGCGAGGCTCTGTATACCCATACCCTGGACTGCTGTAACTTTGTCTGCAATAAAACAGCATTTTGTAGAGCCGCCTGAAGTCCAGACATCCTTCCTCAACACCTTCTCCTATATTTAGTGAAAGCTGAATATAAATAGTCTGGGTTTAACTTCATATGGGATAAATGGCTGCATTTATCTGTTTGTCTCAGCAATCTCCAACACTAAAATCATCCTTCATAAGACACACACAGAGATGTTTGGGATTCTTTTTTTTTGTTCCCTCAGAAACAAGAGCAGGATGGGGCTTTGAATGTGTTTTGAAAGTCAAGTTGATTTTACTACAACAGCTTTGACTTTTCAGCGTACACCTCAATTGTCAGTTGAAAAATAGTTTAAATGCATCGAGGCCATTCACACTCCTGAGTTGTAGTTCAATCCCAGCTGGCAAATTAACTCCAGAAAGACACTCACTCACTCTTCCCCAAGTGAACTGGGGGGAGAGAATCAGAAGAGTAAAAATGAGAACTTGTGGGCTGAGGTGAAGACAGTTTAACAGGTAAAGCAAATAACACTCATACACAGGCAAAGCAGAATGAGGAATTCATTCACTAATTCCCATCAGTAAGCAGGTGCTCAATCATGAATAACAATGAAGGAAGTGAAGGAAGTTTTCCTTGGGAAGACAAATGCCGTAACTCCAGATGTTCCCCTTTCCTCCCTCTTCAGCCTTCCCCTTCGGCCCTGAAAAAAGACTCTGTGTCCCCCAGCCTACTTGCTGGTGGGGTTGGCTGACAAGCAGAAAAGGCCTTGACTCTGTGTAAGCACAGCTCAGCAATCATGAAAACATACCTGAATTTTCAACCCTTTTGCCAGCACAAATACAAAGCACAGCTCCATACAAGCCGCTATGAAGAAAATAAACTCTCCCCCAGCCTAAACCAGCACATCCAGATATGGAGGGTTTTCTAATAGGTCTCCTTGCAAGTCTAAATAACCATGATAATTTCAGAAGGACAGGTCTTCTGCAAAAACTGTGGCACAATGCCAACTGACTTGTTCTTTATCTGTTCTTTTGCATTTGAAATTACTCAAAGTATTTTTATTTGGCTTTTTTTTTTTCATTGTCTCCTAATGAAGGAGAGGACAAAACCACAGTATCATTCAGGAAAAGAGAACTTGCTTATTTTGAAACAAGTCACAGAGGCATCACTTGAGATGTTCTAAAGCTCAGTATAGCCGAAGTACTGAGCTAGGCTTTCAATATTCTAACACACAACGCAGCAGTATAAATTGCAGAGAAAGAATCACGATTGTTTAATTTTAAATAATCCTTTTATCTCTGAGGCCTGTGCTTTGCTGTATCATTTGAGCATTTTGTGTGATCTTGTAAACAGTGTTCTAATTGTTTTTGCAGATCACTGGTTTAAAAAGCCATGCACACCTACACAGGGTAGAAAACAGGCATTCTATGATTAAAAGATTGAGCATCAAACACATAATACCAACTGGTAAGGCAAGAGGCTTAGGGATGGGACACCAATCCCCATATCTCTCAATGCATCTTATTCTGAATATTCATACAGAGAGGTATTCTCATGCTTCTGAATAAACAAACTAGGGTGTGCTGGTGTAATTTAGCTCAGAATTTGCTGCTTAGTATATATGAAATATATGAGGTGTTTTATGTTGAAAGTTAACTTTCTGCACTGGATATTTATCTAGTAAATCCCTCATCTACTTCTTTCTATGAACTTTAAATATTCACTTTAGCACAAAGGGAGATCAACAAGGATCTTATATTCTGGTTTCTGGTTTATACTGCTTGTTAGTTTTCTTTATCTTGAAGCCATTGAGATATAAATTTGGCCCAGCATTCTTGCAGGAAGACAGGATGTTTATGTTTTGTAAACCCGTTATGACTGTGTCTTTAATTTTTTATTCCAGCTGCCAGTGTTCCCTGGCAGAGGCACTGTATTATGCCTTCAAATTTTAGAAGTTCTCTCAATCCTGTAGTAACTCCACACCAGTAGTTTGTTAGTTTGGGTCTTCACTGTTGTGCTCTGAATTTTCTCTTGGCATATGCAGGGACAGAATCCCTTCCTTCCCTTCCTTCCCTCTTTTTTGTATTTGTATGGTTTGTAGTTGCCTGTTTGCTCAGTACATGGTCTTGCCTTCCCTTCATGAGAACTGTGCTTTCTGACTAACCTGGAAATCACTTACATGCTGTTGTGCTCTGCCCCCATGAATGCTCTGTATCTACAATTTATCTGTTTAGGATTGCATGGTAGGGTATAGCTTATAGATATGTTTACGTTTCATAGGATTAGAATATAACTTTTTCATAATTTGCACAAGGAATGCAAAAGTAGGGCTCCCTTTAGTGTGTTTTCTCAGTTGCCTCAAGGTCCTTCAGAACCCCCCTGTTTTAAACCCACTGGCTCTCCCCCTTTGTCTGACCCTGCACTTAGGCAGGACTCCACCTGCCAGGAAAGCAGGCTCTTCACTTTATTTGTTGTGCCAATGCTCTTTGGGAGCTCAGTTTACTTCATGTTATGGTGACTTCATCGGCCACTTCAGCACTGCTCTGCACACAGCCTCAGACGAACTGTGCCCGCTGAGGCAGCTTGCTAAGCCTCCCGCCGCGGGGTCAGCACAGCAGTGTGAGGAGATAATCGCTGCACCTGAGCCTGCTTCCCACAGAGACGTGTCACAGTCCCCTTTCCCACGGACACACACTCCTCCTTAAAGCAAATACGTGTCAACATCATAATGGTGCCAAAAATTCATAAATTATATATAGACTGCCTCTATCATCATATTTCTTCTTTGTCAAGGAAACCTCATTAGTATAGAGGTGAACTAGTCCCCTGGGTGCCTTTCTGATGTTCTGGCATCTCAGTCACAACACACCTTATAATCCTTATTAATTGAGATTTCAGCATTGACTCAGTCAGAGGCCCCCTATCATGAAGTTATTTTAGGTCTGTTTTCATCTACCCCGTGTAAATCTCCTTTCTTGTTACATGTGGGAAAGCTGTACAGAAAGAAGCATTCATAACTCCCACTTCTTAAGTTCACTCATCTATGAAATCTGTGTTTCATGTGTTTCACACGTGAATATTAAAGGAGAGGATTTACATGAGGTAGGTGTGAATTAACCTGTAATGCTTTTACAAATCTCTACACCTGTGTGATTGTTCAGGCAAATGGGTGGCTGTGGTGTCTGTATGAAAGAGAAGCCACTTATGTGGCTTATTGTTATTACTGTAAAGCCTTCTTGGAGAAGTTTGGAGTCCAGAATGTGTTTGTTTGCCAGTCAGGTGGAAATGTAGTTAAAAGAGGGTAACGACTACATCTTTTCTGTTGCCCATTCAGCACATATGAAGAAGTTGTTTCTCAGGTAGAAGTGTGATATAGATACAGTGTCTTGCATACTCTGTAAGAGTTCTGGTCTTTAATATGCATATTGTGATTAATACAGTCCTGGCAGTCTTTGGTTATAAATGTGAAAACGGGCTCATCTGTAAGAATCAAACTTGCAAAATGTACGATCCATGCCTATAAATCTGAGAACCCATTTTGGCAATGACAAATGTGTTTGAAGGGAAAACAGTATTTAAATCAGAGGGTCACACAACATTTTCTTGAAATTATAATTCAATAAAGAAATTGATGCTAATTAGTATTTAAATCTCTCATCTTGTCAGCTCTGTGTGGTGCCTTGTTTGAAGTGAAATGTTTTTCGACACAGCCTTCCTAATGCAAAATTTGTTTTCCTTATTTCTTTGATGTTGTTGTTAAAGGGAAAGACATTAAAAAGTGGGGATTTTTTAGCAATGGTAGTAAAGGAGGGGAATTGAATTGATTTGATATTCATATTACTTTGTATGCAAAGCCCCAAAGGATTTATAAATGGCTCTGACCTATCTTCATCAAGAATGGCAGAAAAATGATTTATATTTTGTATTATAGTTACACCTAGAGGCCTCTTTCAAAATCAGTTTTATCGAATTTCATGTTATACATGTCAGTGAGCATCTGTCCTCCAAAAACTCACAACTAGGCCAGGCAAGGACTATAAGTAAAACTGGTGGTGTGATAAGTGCCCCATCTGTATTGCTTTGTGGAATTGAATTCAGCAATGGCAGCATCAGCTCGAGATGAGCTGAAGGAGGAGAAAATGGTGACAATAAAGGCTTCCTCCGAGAACATTGGTACTGTACCAGTTTGCACTGCTTCTGCACAGCATACTCCTAAAGCAGTGTAGTATAAACACATATGTGCTTGCTTTAAATGCTGTGATTGTGCAGGGCATTGTAATCTGCTGTTTGTCTTGCACCCAGCAGATGCACAAAACAAAATATTCCAGGTGCAAGTGAAACAGAAATGATAAAATATGTATCATGAAAGAATAATGTGAGGGTGTGTTTGTTGGGGAATGTACTTGTGCATATAGACATTGTATAAGTCATAAGTAAACCAGAATTATATAATATCATGCAAAAAAAGCAGTGTTAAAGGAGCTTTATTAAGGTCAGCATATTTAGCTTTTAGGAACTTTGAGATGTTGTGAAGGTTTTCTTCCCGGTCTCTGTCTAATCTTTTCTTCCCCTCTCCTGTTCATTCTTTGTGCACAGTCCCTATACCTGCTTTATTGCACCTTATTCAGTTCAAACACAACAATTTATATCCTTGTGAGTATTCTAAGTTGTTTCACCATTACATATATGATATTAAAAGTTGGTATCATTATCCTAATTTATAGATTATGTTTTCTGGAATTCTATCACCAGGAGGATAAAAAACGTTTGCGTAGTAGGAAGTCTAGAACTGAGGCAAAGAGATTAACGTCAAAACAGGAATTTATTTGCCTGATCTGAGATGTCTGGGATCATGTTTCTCTGAGTACTGTTTGGTTCAAAAAACAGCTCCTGTTTGGATCTACCACTAAGAAGTTTGGATCTATATCCCTTCTACAAATAAGAACCAGACTCTTCAGCTAAGAACCTCAACAATGTAAAATGCAAACATTTAACCATCTAGGAAAGTTAACATTCTGATTTTGTCTAGTATTCTGTCTTCTCACTCAGTGAATATGTAAATGGGGAATTAAATTCACCATGGCAACATCCTTAAGACATGACTTTTTTTCTCTGCAGTATCTCTCCAGCTTTCATAGGGACATCCAAGCATGAAACAAATGTTACAACGATTTTGTGGGTATAAGTAATCTTTACAGATCCCCAAGGGGAGGTACATGATATCCAACCACATTTCATATAGAGAGTTAAGTAAAGCAGTATCTGGTCAATTTTAAAGATATATTATGCAGCTAGCAGTCAGTGTGACACATCTCTTTATTATCTGCCTTATGTCATTGTCAGGAATGAAATCTGTAGGACTACCCACAAATGATGACTGAGTTAACAGAACACTCAACCGTAATGGAAAGTTATTTTTCTTTAAGTCAAACAGAAGATATTGAAGGACTAGTAGGGGTGGGTGGGTCTTAGGTTTGGGTTGGAAGGTGTTTTGTAATTTTTGGTTGGGGGAGGGGCTGGTTTGTGATATTTTGGATTTAGTTGATTGGAATTTTTTTTCTTCTTGAAACTTAGTACAGAAGACAGTTGCTTAGTCTTACAACCAGAATAGCCTGTACTTGAGCATATTGTCTTCCATTTTAAAAAGAAGTCAAATTTTGGTAGTGCACACTGAAAGGTTTAAAGCTTTTTTCTCTGAAATGAAATATAACAAAAACAGGAAAAAAGGAGAAAAGTTATATTAACTCTGGATGTATCTCTTTTTTTTATATCAAGGGTTTTTTTCAAGACACTCTGATCACTCTTGAGTAGTATAAGAAATCATAAGTTGGGATAAACTTGGCTACTAGATTTGAAAAAAATAGAAATTTACACTAAAATAGATTCTTCTTCTCTGTACAAAGCACAGAATTAGCTAGAATGCATGATACATCTAGAGACTTTTTCAAATGCTGTGTTTGTATTAAAAGGATGTTTCATTTCCAGTGTTCTTAAATGATAATCAATTGCATTAAGCTTAAATTTCTAGATGGATTGATTCATTCTGTCTGTATTATTAATGATGAATTGCAGTTGCAATGCTTGTTTATATTAATTATGCATCTTCAATCAATAAACAGCTTCCAGCAAATATTTGAAAATGCTATCAAATCTGTTGGTATTTTCCATGGATTAATTTGTACTGTATGATGCTGATTTTCTGCTCAAATTTTCTCTCAAAATAGCAATTATTATAATGTGAACTTCGTGTGGAATATATTTTATTGAGAAACCTGATAATTATTGCTTTCCCTATGATATTATATATTTTTCCTTATGAGCCCTGTCATTTGTTAACTTGACAATTTGGAAATTTCCAGTCCTCCCTCACATCCTAAGGCAGCTCTAAATGTAGTATGATAGCGCTGGAGAGCAGCAAGTGTAGAGAAACCATCTCACAGAGCTGTCTGAAAATCAATGATACTCATTAAAAATAAATTCTAATCTGTATTGCTACTCCCAGGTATTTTCTCTCCTTGGATTAGGTTATGTTGCATTGGAATGTTTCTTCTTTCTTTGCTAGCTGTGTGCTGTAAAAATGTTAAAGCATTCAGGCTATTTTAATCATCTTTTTAAGTACTGCTATTACTGTTGGTTAGCTGATCCGCAGTGAGCACTATTAGCCAAATGAGTCATTTCCCATGCTCTAGCCATAAGTGTCATATTTAGAGATATTAATAGCACCTTCAGTTTGGGTAGATGTTGCACTCTTATTTCAGTGGTTTGGAAAGGTCTCAAGTCTTGCTTCCTTAGGAAGAAATTATTTGATTTCCAGGCAAACCTCTGCCTGGAAAAGTGTGTTTTGGCAGTGGGTGTGGGGGGCAGTGCAGAGTGTGCTCTCCTGTTTGTTGGTTTCTTCTCGCATGTCACACATTTGTGTTTCAGACTGGGACTGCCACTTAGGTCAAGGGCAAGCTTTGACAAGGCTGTGGCTTTCTGTGACTGGAGCTCCAGGCTGTCTGTTCAGGCCTAAAGGAACTAATTGTAGTGTTAGCATGGAATGTCAAAACATTTGTACAGTCAATATTCATGGATTCATTAATATAGCACTTGCTTTTAGGGCTTCCTCAAAGTCAGCACAGAACATCACTGATTCTACTTGTAATTACTACCAGCCCTGCCTGCCTACGGAGCCATGTGAACACTTCTTAAATGCAGGAAATTCTAGGGTTGTTTAGCCCTTGCTTTGCCCAATTCAAAAACATCATTATTTTCAGACAATACATCACCATTAGTGTGACTGCTTTGATGGCAGGGAAATCTCCTCTTGTCTCAGGGTAATATGTTAAATAGAAAATGTTAGTAATGTCAACCCAGTAAAATTAAAGGTTTTCTGTGTGGGTTGTTTGGGTTTTTTTCTTATATTACGTATCAAAAGACCTTTCCCTTTAAGTTCAGGCACTCTTTGGTAGGATTTTGATAAAGAGATGTTTTGATTACTACGAGATCAGTTAAGCTTAGGAGCACAACAAATACGAGTGACTATCCATCTCCAGGGACCTTTCCCTGCCTCTGTCATGTTGCCACCAAGTGCTGCCCATTTCTGAATTAGTGAGAAAATAATGAATCTGCCAGAGAAGTTTAAATATTTAGGAAATGGAGCTGGGCAGGAGGGGCAGGAGGGGTATTCTAACAGTGCTGGAGCTGCAAGCAGAGAAATCCTTGTCCTCAGTTTTATCTTTTGCAGTGTATAGTTAATGTTGAAGGTCTGGGTGTATTGGCTTGCTGTACCTGTCTGACATCTATATGTAAATCTGTTTTGTATCCATAGTTAATATTTCATTTGCCTACAAGCATAAAAACTTTAAAAACATGTTACTGTTCTCATTGATAATGTTGGAAATGTCGGCTCAGGGCTTTCAGTGTCTGATTAAACAGAAGAGTAAGGAATTTTGCAGGAATGCCACCTGAATTTAGTTAATTGCCTGTGGAGATAAATCTATACTCTAAACATAGCCCTCAGAGGCCCTGAGTTTAAAGGTATCCTTGCTGTGCCTACATAATTCAGACCAGTATCCTGTATGGAATATGCATGTTATCCTCAAAGCTAAAAACTCATGTATACTTGAAGCTAATATTGCCTATGGCTGTGCAGGTAAATAACAGTTTACATCAGTATGCTTTGTGTTACATCAGTATATTTCATCATGAAGAAATAAAATGGCAATTTTTTTCTGTTTATGAGCAAAACTAGTAAATTCTATGACTTTTTAAAATCAGGTCATCTGTATTTATATTCCATAAAAAGTTTTGGGAGGTTCTTTTCTCATATTCTCCATATAATTTTAGTAGTGACAACATGACCACTAGTTCACCTCTTTATTGAAAATGTGGCTAACAAAATATATTTGTAGATAGATAGATCTAGACATTACAAATATATATTATTGCATTTTCAATTCATTTAAATGCAAAGGTAATTTTTGAAAATACTGTGAATATGACTGACTGCATCTGTAGAAATGATACCATGCTTGAGTACTTCTGAACTTTCGGGGAAACTAGGAGAAATGTGCATGCTGGAAATCAGAACACTTACTCATGTAATTTAATCTTTTGCTACTGAATTATTTGAAGGAAAGAATAAAACTAAATGCATCTGAAGCAGTTATTCAGAATTAAGAAATAATCACAAGGTAATTTTGTAATGCTTTATCAATGTTTATTTTCTTCTCGAGATAGATTTTAATGTTTTGGGTTCTTTTTAGCCAGTTTATATGGCAACTTTTTGGAGTTTGACCTGCCTGATAAACAAGCAGAGAAGTTTAAACAAAACTTGCCTTTTGCTATGTCAAGAGACATCAGGATAATTCTTCTCTTTAACCCTCTCAGACTGAAGGAGCTAAAAATATTCTGGGAGTGGATTTACTGGTAGCCCAGAGATTAAGGAAGGCTGCACCTCTTTCTTTGTCATGGGAACACTCTTCTGTGGGTTGGAGGAAGGGAAGCTCAAGCAGGGAGAATTCCTTTGGCAGAAGGCAGGCATTTGTAGGCTTCTGCAGTTTTTTCCTTTAGGTCCAGTGATATAAGGCTTTGATTTGGAAGAGTAGATTTGAAGGTGCCTTTACCATGTGTTGGCTAGGTTGAATGAGGAAGATCCAAAGGCCCTTAAACTTCAATTAAAATTCCTGGAAGACAGAACACAGTCTGGGGCTCTTGTCTCTGAAAGCAGTTAGCGTAGCTTGTGAATAATTTTGCGTTTTTGAGAAAGCACAGTCCTCAGGCCCAAAGACTTTAAATCTTGATTAGATTCAGGCCTCGTGGGTTGGTCTTGAAATAAATTTATGTATTCAGTGCAAGAAGTTAAAAGACATTGCTGTCTCTTGAAAAATGAGAGTCAGCCTTTGCTGAAGAATCCTTTTAATTATATTTCTAGTCTCCATATTTTCTTTTAAATTCATTCAGCATAATCTTCATTGCTGTCTCCAAAATAAAACTTAGGTTAGTTAATTGGTTGCTGAAAGTGAACAGGCTCTTATGTAGCTGCCACATGACTCTTTCAGTGATAAGATGGGGAGAGGGCTGTATCCTCTGCGCAGAGCTCTCAGGACATGCATGTTGCTGCTGGCAAGAGCTGCTGCACTTGGGTTTAATACTTGCTTTCCTTCTGTCTATATTCCAGACAAGCTCTGAGTATGTGTACATGTTTTCACACACAGCTCTGTCAGCATATTTTGTCACTATGCAACTCCCCTTTATTTCTTTGCAATACCCAAGCATGAAATGGCACAATGTTTTTTTGCAGTGAAGGTTAGATGGTAGTGATTTCTTTGAAGCCACCAAGTAAGTCTTTAGCTTTGGCCAGAAGTGAATTTTTAAGGTAGATCATGGTGATAGACTGGCAGAGTAAGTAGTACAGAAGAGTCACAGGTGATATACAGTAATAACTTGGTAGTTCTATTCTTGTTATTGAACTGAATGCCAAGTTGCAATAAAAATTATGATTAAAATAGTTTTTAAAAATCTTTAATTTAGGAGAATTAAAAGGCTGAGAAATTCTGACCAAATTTAGATGCATGATTTTAAATACTTTAGAAAAACTTCACAATATATTATTTTAAAAAGATAGGTCCTTTGTGAAAAATGTTATTAGTGGAGTCCTTGAAGCAAGTGTTAGAAAGCAGCTTTTGCATTACTTCAGAGGCAGCATTAAAGGACTATGAAATTCAGAGCTTCTGATTTTATTACAGACATTTTTACACTAGTATTTAAGCATTTCCCTTATAGACCTTCTATCTAACATCCAGCATTTTAAGAGAACTGATATACCTGGAGATTGGTCACCAAGTGATCATTTAACAGCAAGTTATAAATCTATCAGATTTTCTAAGTGTTATAAATACTTGTATATCACTAACTTATATTAAAAACATACTTTGTTTTAATTAAAATTCTAGTATACATAGAACTTGCTTATATAAGAGGACAGTGTAGATTTAGTGCACCTGAAGAAAGTTATCATATCTTTTATTCTTGGTGGATCTTTTAGAAGTTAAATGAAATTATTAGTTTGTGTCATATAAATGAATAAACTTCCAGAGATCCTTCCAATTATAGTCATGATTTTAATGAAGTTTCCTTTCCTGTTGCAGTGTCATCTGCAGTCTAGAGAAAAAAAGATTTGCATTTTATTCCTCCCCTGAGCCAGTTTATAAGAAAGAAGAATTAGTAGGTAAAACAGAACAAGTCTGAAATACAGCACTTGTGCTGACTGCCCACCTGCCCATCAGTCTCCTCTTTGCACCAAATTTACTGAGACAGTATTTTTTTAGGCCTGCAGATTATTTACGGTAGCTGTGGCTGATGACTCCAAGAACACAACTGCTAACACCTGGGTTATAAATAGGGGAAGAGCAGATACATACCTGTCTCCAAGCCAAAATATTCTACTCAAGGAGCACTTTCAGAAAAAGAACAGACTAGGACAATAGGAACAGTTTTGAAGAAATATGCTCAGGTGGCACTGTGCCAGGGCAGGGCAAGAGAGGTTGCAAAATAAGAGCAAACGCTTTTGTTATTATCCAGAACTATGGCTTACAGGAATCCAGAATGAGGGAGAAGCTGGGCAACTCAAAGGTCAGATGGGCATTGCTATGCATTTGTGTGACACTTTTTTTTTTCTTAAATACTGATAGTAGAGCATGGTATTACAGGTCACTTCCTTTTGTGAGGTATTTTTGTGCCTGCCTAGCACATGAGGCAGGTGTATTGTTCTATTCCTCAGTTATTGGTCAGATGACTGCTCTTTGAATATTCTGATCAGTGTTAAAAGAAAAATGTCTTACAAACATAGTGGTCTGTTGTCTTCTTTCATCATGATAAAGGACAAGGCACGGGGAAGGCTGGTCAGTCCTTGATTGGCACATGTACCAGGAACTTGAGACGATTCATCAAACTGGTTGGTGAAGGCTAAGGGGGGGGTAAATAATTGCATTAAGAGAACACCGCATAAGGTTTTTCTCTTGGAAAAGTTACAAATCTGAGGTTTGATCATTTGGAGTTTTGACATTCTATTTCACCTTTCATAAGGTTCTTTTAGAAGTAACAACTACTGATGTTCAGACCAAATTTGATGTTAGGTAATTGTGTCTGTGTTGCAATGCTTCTAAAGCAGTGTAATCACATCCTCTCAGAAAAAGAGGTCTGGTGTTACTGCATATTTTATAAAATAATTGTTCCTTCTTCCCTAAAGCATATGTCTTGAGGGAGAATAGGCAAATTGTTTCATACAGAATAATTTTAGGCAAGCTAACAGGGAAATAAGGTTGGCTAATGCTTTCCATCATTAAAGTCTGCTTCCTGTAGCTTATAGTTTTACCAGACTTAAATTTCTGGTTTGGGGTTTTCCATGCTTGATCTCTGGTTTAGGGCAGGTATAAACTCTTTGCATGGAACAAGGTTTACAGATGCAGGTGTAACACACCTGTAATTATAAGACCAGATGATTGGAAATAAATTTGGGTTGAATTGGTGGACTTACTGTTAAATTTTTTTTGACTCTTGCATGGTTTAAACAAAGTTAAACATTTCAGTAAAATTAATGTGGCAATCTTGTGTTCGCGTAATGAAAGAAGTAACTGAAAGCTGAAAAGTCAAAAGTTACCAAATACTGTATTATGTATAATGTTCTTTCCAGAAATGGAAGGTCAGTCCTTAGTATGGTGAATTCATAAGTGTGAAATTAATTCCTTTGTTCAGTCACCAGCAAGCTAGGGGAGCCACCCAGAGGAAACGCAATGGCCTCTATTTCATTATATTCTTTCACTGGATCACATTATTGTGGTGAGGAAGGAAAATTTACCTAGATTTAAACATTTTTCATTTGCTATGAGATATATGAAGTATCACTTGAAAATATAATTTCAATTTACTTAAATACCTGCTGATGGATGAAAAACTGAAAGGCAGTAACCCACAACTACTGAATGATCAATGAGAGTGCACTGATTATAGGGAGCAGGATCTATTGAGGACAGCTCCAGTAACTGGTACCTCTGTTTATGCTGAGTGAATGGTTTCAGTAGTTATTTTTTGTGAAAAAAATGCCACATGTTTATAAAACAGGTCAGTTACTGGAAAAGGAAATAAATAATGGAATGCAAAGCAGCTATTAATACAGAGAGGCTACAACAGATTTATGGTAGGCAAAAACATAGGTAAGAAAAACAGTTGCAGATTCAATTTTAAAAAAAAATCTTGTCCTGGTGGGGGTATGTCTTTTTGTAGTAAGGATATTGTTTGGCACTATCAGGTTCTAGTGCAACAGTGTCAAAGCTGCACAGCTTGGTGTGTACTGAAAGTTACGTGCTGAAATAGAAAATCACAAGTTGAACCTATAATAATGAATCACTGGTTAGAGATTGGTCTCTGACTCCTCGAATAAAGAGGTCTAGAGTGCCTCAAGTTCACATCATTCACATTAAACCCGTTGATGGTGTTCCTGCTGTGTACACATTGGTCTCCCCTGGACTGTATAGGGCACCTCTGCCACTCCTGGACATACTTATGAGAGCATTGAGTGTGGGCAGAAGGGGAGAAATTCAGTTTATAATCTTAAATAGAGAGAAGATTAGGTCACAGCCCACCAGAGTGGTGGTTTATGGCATAATGCCAAGGGCATGACAGAGAGCAGCCTCTCTGACAGGGGAGCTGGTCCTGGCAGAAGGTAACATTAGGTGTGCTGCTTCATTCATACTGACCCTTGGAAGGAAAAGCTGAAGTAAGTCCCCACAACATCACCTCAGTAGTGTCTGAGTGAATGCTTTCTTTGAAGAAAGAAGCACAGATAGTCAGTGGGACATCGCCCATTAGAAATCTGTGTTGTTTGGTGACGTATGTGCATGGTCGCAGTTGTTTGTGTGGGCTGGAATGACATTGAGTCTGATCATTCTCTGTAATGACATATAATTAATGGGCTACAAAGAATTGTTAAGAAGTATGCTAAATTAAGATAGGAAGCCATGATAGCTTGTGTTGGACTAATTCCAAAAAACTTATAACCTAATGGATCATTGGTCTTTTATATACATATCTTCAATGTCTTCCACACCATTGAGATCAACAATGTATGCTATATGCCTTGAAAAAGCCATGAGTAGTGACTATGTTGGTAAGAAATTCCATCACTCTGATGATTATTGTTCTTCCCAAGTTAATGTAGTTGGTGATTGTTAACCTGAGAATTATTAGGTGTGGGATCAGTGATGTGTGCCGTCTGTAACAATGAAATTGTAACTTAAAATGGCAGAAAGCATTAATGTCTAACACTGAGTATTAATAAAAAGGCTTCCATTAGAAATACTGCAATTGACAGAATCAAGAAACTAATGAGATTTCACCTCTAGTTCTATTCATTTTAAACATCTAGGTTTTGTTTTAGGCTCTAAAATAGAAATCTAAATCTAGATAGAAATTCCCAAGGAGTATGAATGCATGTTGTCAAAATTTAGCAAAGTCAAACTTACAAATGTTTTTACAAAACCAAGGAAGTTTTTTGTTTGTTTGTAATTTTTCCTTATCTGTTTGGTTTGGGGTTTTTTCTTGTTGTTTTTGGTTTTTTTCATTTCCACTGTGCTTCCCATTCTTTTTATAGGAGCAAGGGTTTTCCTGAAATTAGAAGCTGTCATGGGATAAACAATAAATTCTTCAGACAAAAAAGTCTGTTAAGTTCTTTGGCCAAAACTGCTACTTGAGAAATACTAGTGTAGTCATAGAATCATAGAATAGTTTGAGTTGGAAGGGACACTTAAAGGTCATCCAGTTCAACCCCCTTGCAATTCACAAGGACATCTCCAACTACATCAGGTTGCACAGCACACCCTTGAATGTTCCCAAGGATGGAGTATTTACCACCAGTCTGGGCATCCTGTCCCAGTATTTCACCACTCTCATTGTACAAACCTTCCTGATATCTAATCTTAGTCTACCCTCCTTCAGTTTAAAACGTTACCCCTTGTCCAATTGCAAGAGGCCCTGCTAAACATTTGTCCCCATCTTTCAAGGCACCCTTCATGTACTGAAAGGCTACAATAAGGTCTCCCCAGAGCCTTCTCTTCTCCAGGCTGAACCATCCCAACTCTCTCAGCCTTTCCTCGTAGGGGAGGTGCTCCAGCCCTCTGATCATCTTCATGGCCCTTCTCTGGACTCACTCCAAGTCTATGCCCTTCTTACACTGGGGGCCCCAGAGCTGGATGCTGCACTCCAGGTGGAGTTTCACAAGGGCAGAGCAGAGGGGCAGAATCACCTCCCTCACTCTGCTGGCCATGCTGCTTTGGATGCCCATTGGGACTCTGAGCCATTGACCACTACCCTCTGCATGCAACTGTGCAACGTACTCCTCATCCACAAGATAGTCAATCCATAAATCTCAAATTCAGAGATGTTGTGGGGGGTTATGTCAAAGGCCTTACATCCAGATAAATGACATGTGTAGCCCTTCCCTTGTCCACCAAGGAGTCACTCCATCAAAGTAGGCCGCTGGGTTCATCACACAGGACTTGCCTGTGGGGTACTTTCAAAAATACCAAATAGACTGGTCATTAAGCTGTAGCATATTGCTTATGAAAAATACTCCACAATTTGATGGCAATATACATGATGTTGTTATTGGAGATTTGTCACAGCATGCTTTGATGAAGGTGCCACGACCCTCCTGAAAGCGTCTACGCAGAGCGAGCCGCTTCGGCAGGGCCGCTGAGCTCCTGCTGGCAAGCTCACAGAGTGCTCCAGTAGCTCCCGTCCTGTCCCATTTGTTGAGCCACCATCCCCGGAGGGAGCAGCTCAGAAGTGACCAGGCTCTCATAGGAGCGAAGGCAGGCACATCCATCTCAGCCAGAGAAGCAGCCAGCACTCACACACTCGCAGGCGGACGACAAAAGAGTCAGGAAAGGTCCTGCCATGATGTTCCACGAGAGGTTTATCGGTTCCTCATCACGGGGGGAGGTTAGGGGCCAAGGACAAAATGGAGGGATAGGGTTTAGGACTTATATACGTGGTCCGAGGAGGCGGGCAGAGCATCGGGACCGATGGTATGGGGGTGCAGGGGTGGTACAGGGATGGGACCACGGCAAGGGAACCAATAGGAAGATCGCAAGGGAGGGACTAAGGTACGAGGGGTAACAGGGAAGCAGGGAAGGGAAACCATACATGTGAGGGATAGAGGGGCAGAGAGAACAACAAANCAGAGCGAGCCGCTTCGGCAGGGCCGCTGAGCTCCTGCTGGCAAGCTCACAGAGTGCTCCAGTAGCTCCCGTCCTGTCCCATTTGTTGAGCCTCCATCCCCGGAGGGAGCAGCTCAGAAGGGACCAGGCTCTCATAGGAGTGAAGGCAGGCACATCCATCTCAGCCAGAGAAGCAGCCGGCACTCACACACTCGCAGGCGGACGACAAAAGAGTCAGGAAAGGTCCTGGCATGATGTTGCACGAGAGGTTTATCGGTGCCTCATCACGGGGGGAGGTTAGGGGCCAAGGACAAAATGGAGGGATAGGGTTTAGGACTTATATACGTGGTCCGAGGAGGCGGGCAGAGCATCGGGACCGATGGTATGGGGGTGCAGGGGTGGTACAGGGATGGGACCAGGGCAAGGGAACCAATATGAAGATCGCAAGGGAGGGACTAAGGTACAAGGGGTAACGGGGAAGCAGGGAAGGGAAACCATACATGTGAGAGATAAAGGGGCAGAGAGAACAACAAATCAGTCAAAGGAACAGAACTGGGAGCATAACATGTCCTAGGAGAAGCCTGTCTCTCAAGCCTGGGGCAGGACTTCTTGCCACAGCCCCTTAGTGGGCTGGGTCAATGCAACGGAGATTGAGGCAGATAAGAGTTACTATTACAAGGCATTTTCTGTGATGCTTTCCTTTAAAATGCTATTTGGTCTACATGCAGTTGCCAGTGAGTCCCTTGTCGTTGTGTGAAAAAAGTTTCCTGTGAATATGTTCACATCAGTCACTTTGTATGGAAACAGAAATTCCATCTGAGCAATGAGCTACAGAGAGAGGGCAAAAGAACGAGCAGTAGGATCTGTGCCAGTAGTATGTCTTATATCTTGAAGAGATTGACTTTCTAAGATTAATTCATTTTAAACCAGAGGAATCACCTTGTTTTATGACTATGCAGTAATCTCAAGGTCTGTACATTACATTTTGTCATTATGAAAAGTTTCTGAAGTCATATAAAAAACACGACCTGTTAGAACAATCCAGTGCGCAAAGCCTATTTGCAAAAATTGTTTTATAAATCATGATTCATTGTGTGATTATGATCAGTATGTAGTAGAAAAAAAATAATCTTTTTCAGCAGTGTATTCTTTTATCGCCTTCTTTTTATACAGTTAAATTGCTTTACTACTTTGTTCTTTATCTGAGTTTAAATAGTTCTTATGTCTTTGCTTGCATATTTTCACTGGATCTATTTTATAGCACTGGAACCTTTAAAAGAAAAAGGAAGGGGTTTTTTTTGTTTGTTTTTGTTTTTCTTTTGTGCTTTTTAGAGCCTTTCATTTGCACTCATGCATTAATGTTTCAAACATAAGACTAGGCATGTTTTAGTGAAGTATCACCATGCTCATTTTTGACCTGAATTGTGGACAATGCCTATTGGAAGAGGAAGATTGCCTAAATCATCTGTACCACTGGCCTGGGCTATCAGGTGTAACCCAGAGGGCGGCAAACCAATGCTGCTAAGCATGAATGAGAGCTGAAGTAGAAATCCTTCCTTGCTACTCCTTTTCTGCTGCACTGTGCCTGAGCTGTCACAGAGGTGGGAATGATTTGGAACATCGTAAAACTGTCACTATGCCCCTTTCGTTTGAGTTACTGCCTGATACAACTGCAACTTTGTGTTTCTCCCTTGGGTTTTGTATCAAAGGTAGAATTTAGTCTCTTTTTATAAGCAGAGTATAGGTGTTTTCAGTCTTTGTGAAAACTTCATTTTCACTGACTCTCAAATGATTTAGAAGTATAGTTCTGGTCTAAACGTGATGACAACACAGATTTGTAACTTTCCTTTACATGACATGAGATCAATTTACACCCCAATTTTTTTCATTCTTCTGTGCCTAAAGTACTTGAAAATATTTTTCTGTGCCAGCAAGTGCAGATAGCTTACAGACCCTCTGTATTTAAATACCCCGTGTATTTAAGAGTGTTGCCAGTTACCAAACTTCAGCAGTGTAAGGAACAACAGATGGAGAGCATAATAACTTTACTATCTCGGTAGAAAGCCAAAAAGCATCAAACTGTTTGACACATGTGCTCGAGAGCACATAGAATGATACAGGTTTTTTGCTAGAGAAATTTTAATCTAAGATCTCATTTGACTGACAAAATGTGAAAGGTACACTTGGACATATACCATTTTCAATAAAAAATGCATTTGCTGTAACCTGTTTACATTCAAATCAGTAGAGTCAGGGATCTATACCCAGCATAATTTAAAAAAAAGTAGTTTTAACTCTTCACTCTAAAAATCTCTGATATAGGGTACTCTATTGCTGAACTAAGACTTATAAATCTTTCACTTGTGTGCAGAATCTTGATCTCTTCTACTGCAGACCATCAAGCTAAATGTCCTTCTTCTGCATACTACAATTACAGTGTGCAGGCCTTTGAAACTCTGAGCTAAGCTTTTCTAAACATATCAGTGAATGATTTTTCTTTCTTTTTATTCCAATGACATGACCTCTGAATCAAATCATGCAAGGCTTGCCTTAGAATTAGTCTCTGATGCTTTGAGAGCAAGCCAGCAAGGGATGTGTAAATTATGCAGAGAGCAAATCCCGACTGTGTGTCGTTTACTTGCACAACAAGCTCAACTTTAATTAAGCCAGGGCCTAAGATCCTTTGCCAAGTTGCTTTCAGTACTGATTTTACAGTTCATAGAGCAACATTCTCACCTATATGAAGCCTTTTTAACCCTTCCAAACCCTGCCTGTTGTAGAATGTGTGTGATAATTTATTACTTTATCAGTTGTAATTCAGCAGCTGACAGAAACACTCTTTGATAAATATAATAATTTTAGCAGATTGCAGACTTGAGATTAAAGATATGGATTTATAGACTTCTTTGGTGTAACAGGTATAATGATTGACATGACCTACCTCTGAGGTGTTGGTATTAAATCTATGAGATTATCACCTGCTAACATCAAATGGGAAGGATTAGAAAGAGGTGACCTAAAGGGCACACCCAGGATTTGGAAGGGAGATAAATTCTCAAAAACTCAAGAATACTGAACCTCCCATGTGAACTGCAAAGGTGTTTCCCACCAACCGGAATCCATTCCAGGGTTGCACATTACCGTGTGAATTCTTTCCTCCTTGAGCAAATAAAATATTAATCTATTTTGCTTATATTCTACAGAGCTATATTTTTCAATTCTATTACAGCTGCCAGCTAGCAACTGTCAGTGTTTCATTTTAGAGGGATTGTGGTTGCAGTATTTTATATTCTAATGTGTTAAGCATTATTTCTAAAACTGATCGGGTTTGATTTCCAGTAGTAAAATTCAGTGGTGTGCTTAATAGTAAGGTCCACCTAAAATCCTCATTTTAACAAAGCAGAAATTGAAAAAAAAATGATCACATTGCAAAATTTAGTGATAGCTATATATGGTTATACTTGGCACATGCTGTTAGTGTTTTGGTCTTAATTTATGAAAATCAAAGAGAATTTTTAGAGGAGAACTACAAGTAAAAGATTGGAAGGATTTTCCTTTTTTTTTATTGTTGTGTTTTTTAAAACCACTGTACTAGCTCTGATAAAGGACTTAGTGCAGAAGCAGAACTTAGAAGTGTGTATAAAAACTAGTCAGTAGTTGGGAGGTGGGGCAGGGAGGATGGTGTTTTGTTTTATGCTTTTTGGTGTTTGGAGGGGTGTATGGTTTGTTTGGTTTTCTTTTTCAGTATTAGATACCTCAGGAATGTTCAAAAGCTCTTTCTCATTGTCTCTAATAAGTTTCAACAGGTTCTCCTTCCTTGCTCAGTTAATGTCAGGTTTCTGTTAGACCTCAGATGAGAATGGGGATTTGGATTTTTAAATAAGACTAAAGGGAAATTTTTGCTCTTGGCAGTCTGTTTTAAAGATGCTACTGTGTGTCAAATACAGCCAAATTTGGTTCTGTCATTGGATTTCAAATCCTTTAATTAATTTATTAGCAATTTCAAAAATAGTTTAAGCCTCATTATACCTAAAACCTTTTGAATTAAGCTCTCTGAGGCTTGATGGTGATGGTTAAAATTACAAACTGCTGTGAGCCCTGGTCATTGAGCTGAAAGCCATTATCAGGTAGTGCTGTTTGTAGCACACTGCTCATATTCAGATCTAATGCATGCCATGATGTATTTTTATGAGAGATTTCCTTTTAGTGCAATCTCAGGAAATATAAGTAATAATTTAATATTAAATGTGTGTAAATATTAATGCCTGGTTCAGATGATATCTTCAACGTTATCTTATGTGCAGCATTGTTTCCTCTCTAATTTCTGTAAGACACTCAATGAATTGCTTAAGTCACATGTTTGTGTTCGTATTTTAAAAACTCCATATGGTGCTGAGCATTAAGAAATATACTACTGGTTCCTTTTAATTTTCAGCTCCTGGTCATGCAGAAATTCAGCAGTTTAGTTCCCCACTACTCACCCTCTGTTTTAGTGAACTTTTCTCAAGGTTTTTTGGTTCATGAATTTGCTATTGGTAGTTATGTAAATATTAGGTATGGGTATATGGTGAAAATTCAATATTTAGTTTTCAGATATACAGGCACAATCTCCACAGAGACTTCATGCCTTTTGTTTCTTTTTGAATGACTGCACACATCTCCATATCTTTTATCCAGTTCTTTTTTTTCCTTTCAGTAGCTTCTTTTAACATCTTTTATTCTACTCATTATCTGATCTTGTCATGAAAACTGCAGTCTTATCATTGTGTCTTAACTCATTAGTCAAAAAAAAATTGTCATGGTTTTCTTTTCCAGCTTCATAAAACTCTTGTTCTGCTCACCCAAATTTCATGAGATATTATTTTCTCTACTCAATATAACTTATGGGCCAACTCATCTTAAGAAGGTGAAGCCTGAAGAAGAGAAAGATAATCAGGGATATAACTGGAATTTTCAATTAAACGTGGGGGAGGAGCATTTAAGGAAAAGTAATTGGATTCCTCTTGGAGGTGTGCACACAGAAAGAACAAGTAGCAGCAAATATTTGGTTGGACATACTGGTGTAAAAAAGGTGCCCCAGTATGTCCAGGACTGTTCACTGAAGTTCAAGTTTTTGGATGAACTGGGAGAGACAAAATGCTGGCATAGTTCTTGGTTCTTTTGCTGGGCTTGTATGATGGGGAACAGATAGACAGTTATCCAGTACTCAGGTAATGTTAGCCATTTCTTACCTCAGGCTCATATGAGGAATGGTTTTGAATATGCCCTAAAGAAACTATCAGATGTCTTTAGTGTATTGGATTAAACCCAACTTAGATCTCTCATGCATTTACCAGCAACAGGACAGGGAGGAGGAGGAAGGAAAAATAAAAAAGAGACCTTCATAGGATTATGCTTGTATCAGCAAAAGTTATGCCCAAGAAAGAATGTCACACTCGTGCTACAGGAAAAAAGATAATTAAAGTGACATAATGTAGCAGGAATTTCTATTTGTATTGTTTTTATTTGCTTTAATTTTTTATTCATGCATCACCCTTAACCTTTAGGGTAAAAGGTATTTCACATTAGCATAAATATTAAGCAGATGCCATTTCTGCTACATAAAGAACTTTCAGCTAATCATTTTTCCATGCATTTAAATAGGAATATTAGAATGAGGGTAATTACTTCAGTTTTCCATGAGTGATCCATCAAGACATTGAATTTCACTGTATTTTGTTGCACGGATTAGTAAGTGTAGAATTAAATTACAAACCAGTGTTAGAATTTTTGAAGTGTTTTGACAAGTTTGATTTTTTTCTTCGAATGAAGTTAGGGCTATATTTTGCAAGTATATGTATAATATAGTCTCTTAAGAAGAAGTTATTTTATCAGAAAAAGGTACATCAGATTGGATGATAGGAGAAAATTTTAGGTTTAAGGTATGGCCAGTTATATGAAGGAATAACCTAGAAGTGAATTAGAGTGTGTGAAAAAATTAGCTAGAGAAGTTTCTTTAGAAATAAAAATTTTCAGATTATTATTATTGTTGTCATTATTTGATTTCACATCAAAGATAGCACTCTTGGCACTGGGGGAAGGCATTTCACCATTGTTGAAGTAAATGTTATTGTAAAAATATCATACAACTTCAACATAAATATCTCTGTGAGTTTCAGATTTGGCTATCATCAAATAAAAAGAGCTTTTATTTGCTTTTCCAGTTTTTGGCCATTACACCCAGAGAAATTTTATTTTCCAAGTCTTTACAAAAGAATTACACATTAAAACATCTGACTGAAATAAGTGCAAGAATGTACTGTTCATCCCCTTTCCAAGCGGAGAAGCAAAGCTTTTTTTGTGCCCCTCTCTGCCTGACTCTACGCTTGAAAGCCAATCATCAGCTAAGCAAGTGATGGGACTTGGAAAGAAATTTGCTTTTTGAGTCAAACAGACTGCATTGCCAGAATAATGTATCAGAGGTACTGCTTATTGCATGACAGCAGATCTGATATTAACAGGATGCTTTGTTGGTTGGAAAAATCCTAAGTAGGCATTGACTTCTCTTGCCAATATCAAGATTTATTGGCAAGACACATATTGACTTCAGCAAATCCATGACATTATTATATCTCGAAGACTAATAAATCTTGTTACCAGCCAAAAACATAAGTCAATATAATTATGCTTGATGATGCATGTTTTCCCTAAAGATCTCAGTGTCATGTTGTACTTCCAAGAAATATCAAAAGATCAAGAAAAAAAAAAGACGTCAGTATAAATAGCCACATTCACATGAACGTATGTCTCGTAGTCTCTGGATATTCAAGAATTGCCTGTTTCTGTGCCATTTCATATGCTTTTTGGAACAGGTTGTTTTCTCTTCAAAAGTTTGACTCCTATTCAGCAAGGGGATTTAATTTTTATTATTGAAAAATAACCAGATGACACATACATGTGTCCACAGGAATTTCTAAATTCACAGATAGTCTTGTTTCCAAATTATATTGTAAAATACAATGGCCTATTGGGCTACATGGGACTGTGGTTTGTTGAAGAGACCATGTTTTATAATTCACAAAGGAAAACAGTGCCCCAGTGGACAACTTAGGTTGTCCTAAAAAAACCCAAAAATCAAAAACATGCTCCTCATTAACATGATTTATTTTGAGCCAATTTATTGTTTTAGGAAAATGAAAGTAGTTTTTATTTTAAAAAAACCCTCTGCTGTTGATTATACCAAAGGTTTATTTTCATTGGGCTTTTGTCTTAGATTGTGTTCTTTACGGCAGAAGGAAGGCGGGGGAGGCCCAGGAAGGCTGCTCAGCTTCCCATGGTGGGAGGGAGCCCCTCTCAACACCCCGCCTGGGGATGGCATGGTACCCAGCTGGGATCTGAAACATGGATGCTCCTTGCTGGGAGGCGTGGACAACATAGCTGCTCAAGATTCAAAATTTTTGCAGCTCATATTTCACCATGGGAACAGCATCACTCTGGGACTGCTTTTGTGCTTGTACGTTAATTTTGGTTCTCTGGGAACTGTCATGAAAATTTCTTTGCCTGGATTAGTTTTGACTTCTTTCTCAATTTCTAACTGATATTTAAAAGTCTGAAGAAGTTTTTGTCTGAAAATATATAAACACTTCTCTACTTCTCAAACTATTACATATTTCAGTTAGATCTTTTTAATTATCCTCTTGCTCAGCTCTTCTTCATTTTCTTTTTTGAAACATAGTGTTTTCTTAACCTGCTGACATAATCAGCATTAGCAGCTTTTGTTTCTGATTTACAAAATAAGTGACAATCCTCATATTGTGGAAGCTTTTGTTTAATCTGTTGACTTGCAAAAATATATTACATCGAATGTGGAAGCTGTATCGCAGCAAACATGTAAATTTCTGAAGAAAAATAAGATGGTTTGCCAAATGTAACCATACATTAAATTACATGTTTATATTTTTTAAAAGGGGATATTAAAAAAACCCTGATGTGAAGACCTACAATCACACATCAGTGATGGCAACAGCTCTGCATGGGAGTTGAATTCAGTTTTGCAAAAAAACCCCCAGTTATTGAAAATGCATTTTAAAGAAATTGAAGATACTGATGGGGTTGGGGAAGAAGAAAAGTTTAAAACACTTATTAAAGAAGGAGGACAGTGTTAAGAATAGGTGCTCTGTCAGATCTGATGTAGTTGGGGTCGCAAAACAGCATCCATATAATGTGAGGGGTTGTAAAGTATTAATAGCTCTATAAAATCAGGCAGCAAAATCCCCTCCCATAATCTTCCTGTTTCTCCCAGTAATTAGCTGGAGGATTGCTTTACTTCAGAGCAAGTAAGAACTGTCAAGTACTTCTGAAAAGCACAGATTAGATCAGGGAGATTTAGCATGTTACAGGATCATATTAGTCAGTATTTTAATATTTAACCACATGTTGTGCTGATATGTTATTCAAAAGTTGAGCCAGTTGGTCTAACATAATTTGAAGCAATTTACAGAGATTGAGGTTTCAGCATAAGAACATGAAGATAAATATAAAAATCTGCATACAAACGCTCACAGATTTACAACAGCTTTTTTAACCCTGTCTGTCCTGTGCTACTCAGAGGGTTTCAAGGTGGTACCCCCTCCTAGAACTGCGTTTTTGTGCTAACAGAGAGAGTATTAGCACTGCAGGAAGAAAACAGTTGCCACTTCATCTGTAGACTAAATCAGCATGGCTTTTTTTCATATGAATTAGTACATGTTCTCCCAACTAAATTTTGTTGAATTACCCTTTTTTAATTACCCCAAATAATTGTACTTCATATTTTAAAGACAGTTTGAGAAATATAGTTTCCCCCTTAATGTGTTATATTTGTCACAGGACAGAGCATAGCACAGGCAGTTGTATCAAAGAGAAGAGGTAATTGAGTGTGTAGTAAAGGCTAAGTTGGTAACTTTTTGTTGAGATAATCCTTCTCCCTTTCCCTTCTGACTTGACGCACACTTGTCTTTTTTTAGCTGGTGATTCTCTCTGGCCTCTACAGTCCTTTGGTAGAGATCACACCTACACGTTTGCACGCTAATTCAGGGGGGATCTGTAGCAGTATTGCACTATCCTGTTGTGGTTTAGTGGACCATCACATTCTGGAAAATGTGAATGCATGGTCAGATTAACTAATGTCTTCTCAGAAGGTCCTAGGGGTGCAAAGGAATGTGTAGGAGATGAGGATGAAGCAAAATTTATGGAAAAGCTGTACCAGAAAAAGGGGGAAATCATTATACTGTATACGGATACAGTCAAACAGTTAACCCCTTTTTGTGAAGGTAGAAGGGGTTGAAAAATAACCCCCAAAACTGAACAACAAGAGTTCCATGAAAATTAAAGGCAAATCTTTTTCCAGCTGAGGGATATGTTCTGGAATCTGTGTGTATCTCTGATGTAACCAAGGCAGAACTGTGATCTGTGACACATAACAATTTCATTCTTTTACAAAGCACATGGGTCAACTCTGTAGTAGGTCCTAGTACAATTTTAATGCAAAGGCTGTAAACTGCTGAAATCTGTAATTCAGCTGCATGTCTATAACAAAATAAGTTTTCATATTTCTAGTAGTTCTTCATAGCAAACTTCACCAAGTCCTTTCAATTTTCACTTCCAGTTGCTTATAATAAAGATAAAATTGGATGGCTGAGACACTATTACAATATTACATTATCTTAATTTTACTGACATATATTGTCTTCTTCAAGGTGAAACACAAGATTTCTCAGTAGGTTAGGAAAAGGTGAAAGCAAAGATGGCACCCGCTGTTCTTTAAAGACTTTAGAGTAGCATGGCTAGAGCCAGTTTACACTGCAAATACCAAACCACTGCTGTGAATTTCCTGATGAATTAGTGATTTGTCTTTTTGCTTACGCTATATGGCTAGACTCAAAATACAGAATCCTGTACAGTATCCCTGATCTACTGATCAAATAATTTTGTTTATAAACAATATAAGATAATGGTATGTTGTACTGTGCACATAACTAGACTATAAACCTTTGCTGTCTGCTCTGGCAGGGGTTCAATTTGTAATCTTTGATTCAAGCCATTGCTCATTCTTTTTATATTCTCCTCTCTCGGTTGGCTGAGTCCCAACACAGTTTGTTCTTTAAGCAGGCCCTGGGAGCAATAGCCATTAACCTTTTTAAAGTGGCTTTTTAGCATGTCATGAGTTTAGATGTCTTGTTTCTTTTTGCCATTAACCTTTCTGATGGGACAGTGCGCTGTGTTTTGCTTACTTCAGCATGTCATGCACATTTTCACCCCTTGCCCATTTGCAGGCGCTGTATTTCGTCACAAGAAAGATGGGGGAATGTGGTGGGGAAAGGACAAAGGCAGCGCATGCCAGGCCTTTTCCCTACACACACGAGCAGACAGTATGACCCTGGTTAAGAAAAACAGCCCATTAAAGACATATCCTTGTTTAGGTGCAGAAGCAGTTCCTCTGACACTGTCCCTGGCATTTGCTA
The DNA here is from genome assembly GCA_013397175.1 of Platysteira castanea. Classification (NCBI taxonomy): domain Eukaryota; kingdom Metazoa; phylum Chordata; class Aves; order Passeriformes; genus Platysteira; species Platysteira castanea. The sequence goes on from VYXC01004591.1 coordinate 584,935, forward strand.
CAAGGCCATAATTGTCAACCATAATAAGGCATTGCAACCAGAGCCCTCAAAACAAAAGCTATTCATCTGAGGCCAGCATCAGTGAAAGGTTCAGTTATTCTTGCTTTACTGAGCATGAAATGGAATTGAAAGGCAATATTAAATGGGTTATTAAACTTAAGACATGGTGTCTTTTGATCTTCTCTTGCAATTGCCCTTACCACATGCATATATAATGTATTCTCAATAGGGTTAGTCTTTTGTATGGCCTTTGAGTTTCAAGAAATGTTAGCATTGCAATTATTCAGTTGTTATTTAATGATAAACTAAAAATATTAAATGTTTGTTTTCTGGTTATTTTCATCCTCTCTCTGCACAGGCAAGTACCTACCACAAATGATTAAGAATTAGAAAGAATAAACATGTTTCTAGCACAGTTTCCCTCCCTCTCAAAAATCCTTACAGTAAGAAAGATGTACTTTTGTTTCTCTTCCACCTTAACACTTGTGTCTCAAGGTTTTGGTTTATTTTATGTATATATGACTTTCCATATGTCCTACTGAAATAGTTCCGGGACAATTGACATGTGTTTCCTGAGAAAAACCCAAAAAAGCAACATAAATTTAAAAGAAATGCCATTGTCTAGTACCATCTTTATCGGAACCTCTTCTCCAGTAAACACTGAACTGTGGTTTCAACTGACTGTGGCTGGCTTGAGCGCAGGCCCAGGGGAGTTTCATGAAAGCACATTTCTAGTGCTGGATTCAGCGTTTGTTCAGCTTACCTGGAAACCAGAAAGGGCTGGAACATCAAACAACAGGAATTACCTAAAGAACATTTGCCAGTTAAACCCAACAGCTGGTAAAGGAGCCTGGTAATAGCATTTCCACTGTTTGCTCAGAAGCTACAACCAAACCGGACTAGGAAGCCTCCTTGTAAAAATGTGTCATTTACCTGGCAACAAAAATATTTTCTAGATATTAATTATCTCCCTAGGTAATTGAAAGACTTGTGCAGACTGGTCAGTTAGCATCAGACAGGACAGTAGCACAAAGCAGAAGATGGAGGAACTGACACTTGTACCTTACTGGCAATTAAGCAGAAGATAGAGCATGAGTTAATTTTGCTAAATGAAGCTTAGCTGATATCCAATTTATGTTTAACCATTTACCTGGGAGTTCTTGCTAAAGATTTGCAGTACTGAGAAGAAGGGAAAACATATTTTCCTTGTGGAATAAAAGAAATACTATAAGATAATTCCCAAAAGATATTGCTAGAAATGTAATCACTTCTACTAGGATTTGTCTGTCTTATTTTGACAGTTCATATTGAAAATGTCATCTTGACTTAAGAGTGGTTGAGAAATATGGAGTAAATGGGTATACCTGTATTAGAACTTCTGGTCTGTGTAGCTGCAATGGTGGAATGTATTTCTAAAACAATAGTAGAGTAATTCCACTTTTTCTTTAATGATTCTAAAATATTTTTATTATCTCTTTAGTACTTCACTTAGCTCTGGAAGATCTGTCAAACAATAAAATAAAAAGAAGTGTCAATACAGTCAAAGCACTCGCAGATAGCCTTAGAGCAAGAAAATATTGAATGGAATCAAAGATGCAGCTGGGGGGGATTTGGGTTTAATCTAATGAGCTGGTTTGGTTTATTTCTGCTGACAGACAGGTCAACTGCCACAGCTTCATTTTAACACTTTACAAAATCATCTTTCAAATTGCTAGAAGCACAAAAAAACATGTAAAGGCAATTTTCACTTGAAAACAGATTTCTGTATCAGAAGAAAAGGTTAGAATTAAATGCTTTATAAGATCAAGTTTGAGTTGCTTGGCCCAATACAGGTGATGTAATGTTACTCTAAAAATGCTCTGAAATTAGGATTCTATCTTATGCAGAACAAAAACTACTTAGTTTCAGATATTTAGGGGCCTATCAATTGTTGGTGTGTTCTATGCCTAGGATTTTGGCTTATCCTAGTGGTCTTTCACAGGAAATATAGGATGTGATTTCTGATTGTGGGGGTACCTCAACCTATATCTAAATCCTGGATGTACTATTCATAAATCATTTTTCAGTCATGGTATTTTACACCTATACATAGGGGGAAAAAAGTATTTGTGCCAGTGATTTAGTGTATTTTCTTATTTTCATTTGCAGTAATGAAATCCCAGGTTATATTTTTTTCACACCAGGCATTTTCTTTTCCACCGTTACATCTTTTGTTGTTCTTCAGCACAAGTGCCATAGTCTGGGGAAATGCACAGAAATGCTTTTTGCTTCAAACACTGACACTAGTGATCCAACTTTGTTTTAAAGAAATGGCTAAATCCACCCTTTCTTCATGGCTCAATCGATTTCCTTTTGAAAGGGAAAACCTATGCTTCTTTTACCTTCAGACAATATGTCAGTGTTTCTACTGTTACATAGACAATAGATTTAGAGGGATTTCCCCCCCACCCCCCATAAACCAACTAGACCAACACTGTCTGCTTGCTCCAAAGTTCATGTTTGAAGTAAGCTACAATTAATCCTTCAAGAACTGGTTTTAGCATTGCAGTTTGTGCTTCTGCCTGCATAAGGTTGGTTGTTCTCACTACTTCTGCTCTCTTCTCTCACGCCGATTCTGCAATATAGATTTGACCTGGTGGTGCAGGGCTCTGTGCACCCACTGATAGTCGGTGTGTTGTGTTCCAGTGACTCTGTGCACACGGTGAAGAGCAGGTTTTGAGTGCTCTCCATAGTGCTGCCTCTGTGTCTGACCTGCGTGCCATTCACACTGGGCTTGCTGAGGTCCACTGACAGAGCAGCACTGCAGTGCACAGAGGTGTTGGGAGTGCTTTGTGATTTCGTACAGTACTCTTTTCTAGTCTAATTAAGACATGAGATCTTAGAGGTTTGCTCTGCAACTGACAGACAAAGTTTCCAGTTTGTGCGAAACTAGTTTGGGCCTAAAACTTGCATTAGGTCAAATTGGGCTTGGATGCTTCAAATCCACTCTTTAGCTTCACTGTAAAGCATTAATTTACTATAGCAGGTGCAGGGAGTTTGAGTATCTCTCTCCCCACCCAGCCCAGGGAATCCTGTAAGGAAGCCAGGCTTGTTTTCTTTAAATGGCCTTATGTTCAAGAAACAAAAAATATTTTAAAAAACCGAAAAACTAAACCAGTATCCCACCCAAAAAAACGGTTTATAAAGATTGATTTTTACAGTTTCATTTTTAAAAGATCAGTTGTGCTTCCCTGAAAAATCTTTAAGCCAGTTCTGCCTGATGTGAATTGCAGCTCTCTGACACTGGCAAGGGCAGGGTCACAAACAGGTGAATGTACTGTCTTCATCACTTGTAGAAACTATATGGTAACATCAAAGAACTGGACACATTTATTTTGTTTTTAGCTCCTACATCTTATATTTTATTTATCCGATTTTCCTTTTATAATTTGCGAAACATATCTATTAATCACACCAATAAAAGATTAATAATATTTAATCTAAATGCACATGTTATTAAGAGAACCTCAGGTTGATGTCTGAAAACCTCATTGAGGACAGAAGTAAAAGTTTATGTTGGTTTTCAAGTCTAGGATGGTATTCCAAATATGGGAGACTATAACAGGGAATTTAAAACAGGATATGGTTGTCAATCCATCATACCCCTCACTGTGTTCCCTTGGTAGAACAGTGACTTCTGTAACCTGTCAACAAATTTAAAGGCAGTTTAAGCTCAGCAGCTTTAAAAAGATTGGAAATGGTTTTCTTTTTTATTTTTTCCATTTTTAGGGTATTTCTAAATCTCACTGGTGTCTGCTGTTATATGCAACAGGGATTCTTTTTTACTCTGAGACATGGCCTGAGGCTCTAATCCATGTCTGCAGGTGACCTGCAGTAAAGGCTTGTCAGAATAATTACATCTTGCTGTGGATAGGGATAAGCATTCCTTCTCTTTTTTAAGATTCTTCTCCATAAACTACCTGCCCTCAGCTCACTACTCTTCACAATGGGGGCAAAGAGCATAAAGCAAAATTAGCTATGCATGTCCTGCTGTCAGCCTGAGATCTCCATCACTGACTTCTGTAAACCTCCTTGGCAGGAAAACAATCTATTCTTCCCGTGCTTTGCTTTGTGAAAACAATGCTTGTCCATTAAAGTAAGGAAGAAGAAACAAAACAAAAACCCTCTGTCAGATACTAGTTTATATCAAATTGCCCCAGAAGCCAAACCCCATATGTTGATTAAGATGTGTCTCCCTGTTCCTGTGACCACCTGGTGTTGGCTTGAATTGCAAAGAATAGACAAGTGATCGAGTGTGGATTTTTCCTCTTTATGTATTATACTTTAGTTTAGTCTCAGTCTGGCTCCTAAATAGAATAATCAATGCCATTATCTCTTCCTCCCTTATCTAAATCACATCAGGAGATCAATAGCTACAACAAAGACAGCCAGTGCATTCTTTCCACTGGGACTCATTACTTTGTTGCCCGAGATGGGGGTATAGATATTCTCGGGAAGGTTATCTGGTGTTCCCCGGTAGTTAACAACAACTGTCAGTTATTAATGGTGCTCTGCAGCCTCACCTTTACAGTGCTGTGACTGATAGCAGGACATGTTTATAACAAAATGAATCTCTGCTGCCTTTTTTCCTCATCCTCCTGAATCTTGATCGTTCTTTAGTTTCCTTTCTCCCCTCCTGTCTGCTGTTGCAATCCCGGGCAGTATGTTTGAGAATATCAAACGTTGGGGGCCTTCTCATTGAGATTCCTTGCAAGTGCAAGTTTGCTTATATACAGGCTAACATCTGCTGCAGTATTACAAAGACTAATTAAAATAAATTCAGATCCTAAATTAGTCTTTTCAGTAACATTTATTACACAAGACACTGGGTGATAAAGTGTATTATATGGTTAAGCTGAAGCAAAAGTCATATTTTTATTGGATTTGCTGGCCAGTCAGGAGCAATCTCTGCAAAGAAGCTTATATTTGCAATACAGTATTTTCCACTAGACTAATAAGGAAGTCTGTCACAATGTTCTCATGTTTATTTATACACATCAATTAAATGTAAAGAATTATGTTTAAAGAAAGAAGACAAATACACTTCTTTTAGTTTGGACTATACTCCCTGTTTTTCTTATCAAAAACAGAGAGTCAGTTTGCAAATCCTAGGTGAACTGATATGACAGACAATTCACACATCAAGTCATCAAATCCTCAAAGGGGTAGTTATCTGCTAATTTAATGGCTTCACTCTGCAATGGAACAGCCTCCGTTTAAGTGCAGATCCCACCCTACACGATAATTCTGCTGTGGGGAAGCTGGCCGGGAGCTTGGGTAACCTCAAATTTCTGTGTAGTGATGAGCAAAGAGAAGCAAGGCAATGATATCTGAAGTACAGTTTGTATGTGTCAAGTGCTTATAGCAGTTAAAAATACATGGATAACCAGGACTGTATTTATTCCCTATTATATGTGCCAGAGAAGCAGGACAGGGTGCTAAAACAACAACATTGTCGCTTTTCTGACCTGCAAGGCTGTAAATTAATGAAAATGAGGGGAGAGCAGTTGTGAAACTGTGCCCTCTAGACATGCTAAGCTAAGGAATCAAAACATAAAGCAGTCATGCTGCATCTTTTTTCTAATACGACATCAGAATTTGCTTGTTGAATCTTATAGACCTGACCTTATGCCAAGTGAAAATAATGAAAGTTTAGTGGTTGGATTTGATGGGAACAGGAGTCACCTTTCTCAGCAGGAAAGTGAGGGGGTTTCTGACAGATGGATGAGAAAAGAATGTGGGTATTTCAGGCCTTCAGACCATCAGTGAACATTACCATGATGTGAAATATGTAGGCATAAAAAAGCTTATCTTAATAGGGAACCGAATCACTTGTATTTCCAGTTGTGCTGCTTATTAGGAGAGGTGGTTATGATGGGATTTCTCTGACTCTGTGTTAATAATGCCTTTTAAATTTTTGTTGAATACTTTTATTTGCAGTCACGCTTAGTTTTTGATGAAATAGACTGAGAAAGAGCAGAAAACATTTTTATTTTTGTTTTGGTTGTTTTTCAATGTACTTAAGAAAATATATATCAGGAATTCAGAGTGTTGGAGATATAGTTTTCCTTTGCTTGCACTGCATTTCAAGTGCAAGACATCTTGGCCTGGACCATTCCCATTTTAGGTGCTTTTTATGGTCATCTTTTTCTTTAAGTATTTTGACTTTTGCAATTAAAAAATTTTGCCTTTGACCATTAATAACTTGGCACCTGTACTGCTACACAAAGACTTTGTATGCCTTCCAATGAGTGGGAAATAAGTTAGTTGGCAAATATCTGCATTTTTTTCTGTATGAAGGAGAGAGGCCTTGCATATAGTGTTTGCTCTGATAGCTTTTAGTCAGGGCCTAAAATACATCTGTAGGACGTATTTTCCAGTAGCTCTCCATTGGGTACTTTGTTTTCCATACATGAAAGAGCAAAGCAGTGCAAGAGTTAATAAAAATACAGGTCTGTAAAAACGGCATAATATGTTGCAGACAACTCAGCAACGATATTTATGTTTTCTTTTACTCTGACAGTCCCCAGATTATAATATACAGATTGAGTATTTCCAAGGACACCACAGGGAAACATGCAGAGAAATCAAAATGGACTTTGGTAGGACATAAACAAAAACTGTCCAAAAAATAGCCGTGTAAATAACCAAGCTTCAGAATAAGAAAATCTCGGCAAAATACTTAAAAGGAGCATAATGAATGAAAGAAATGAGCAGCAGAAGTGACTGAAGCTGTGTTAAATTAGAAAAACACAAATGAGATGAATTTTTTTGTGTCTGAATTTCTTGAGAAATCTGCGTAAAGTTTCTTTTTTCTCTGATTTTTTTGGTTTTTTGTTGTTTTGGTTTGGGGTTTTTGGTTGTATAAATAAAATGACTTGTATCTAGTTTGTTGCCTAAAATCAGTCTAGCAGGAAACATGAAGTGGTAGTTACATTTTGGATTGGCCATCTTTGTTACATGGGTGACATTGTGTCTTCATCTCACATGAAGATGAAAGCCTTGTATCTGTTAGAGCACAACGTCCTTTTCTTCATCTGACAATGTTTCTGAGCTTTCCTCTGCTGATTTGGGGACTTTCCATGCCATCCACTGTCTTTGTATTACTCTTGCTGTCACTACTGTTCAAGACCAAGGAAAGATGAAAGCAAATATCTTAAAATCAAAGTATACTCCTTAACTAACACAAACACGTCTCTGCTGTATAAAACTGGGAAGCTACATTAATACCCTCCTTTGCCTTTGCTGCACTGGAAAGTGAGTGGTTCTGGATTTTGGATTCAGTCTTGCAGGAATAGTGCTGAAAGTTTGGTCATACAGTTCCCAATGCAGTGTTTGGCTGCAGTTCAGCAAGAAGCTGAGAAGGGAGGAGCAAGGCAGAGAGACAGGCACACCATGCAGGAGCGCTGGTGCTGATGAGACGTTTCACCAAGATGATTAATGCCCATTTACAAAATTGGGCAATTTACAAAATTGAGCATGCACCTTAAAGACTGCCTGGGTTAAAAGGAGGTGTCCCTGCCTGCTGACACCGCTTTTATGCCACACTGTTCCCTCTGTCCCACTGTGCCGTAATTATGGCTGAGCCTTGTGCAGTGGACTGTCCCAGGTGGCATTAGTCCAGGTCCTGCTCACTGCAACTGCTCCTGTCTCTCCTGGTGTGTTGTGCCAGGCTGTGGGAGCAAGGGGATGAGGGAGTTCTTAATGGAAGGCGAGAGGTTTCCATTTATGGCTGTTATTTCACTGTGATTCTGGAGTAAAAGCCATTATAAGGGTGTTTCAGAGCACAACAGGAAAAAACTACCATAACTAGGAGTAGTGGGATAAGGTTGAGCAAAGGCAAATGGAGGCCATTTCCTGACAGTGAGATCTATTAGACTGTGGGATAAGTCTCCCAAGGGAAGTGAAAGAAGTCCAAGCACTTGAGTCATTTAAAACTGTAGTAGACAAAGAGCTCAGGAATATGTAATACAGAATAATCTACCAGTGACCACAGAATAAAAGATTGATGTAGTATGTCCTTCCATCTCTAGTTTTCTGGAATACATACAGACTGACAGCAGCTTTCCAGCTTAGTTTCCTCCTAAACATATTTTGGAAAGCCTCATTTTTAGAGGAATAGCTTCAGGTGTCTCTTAAAGGAACTACTGCTTGTTTTATAATGTTGTTCCACAACCCTTTCTGTAGATGTTTCCTCTTCTGGTGACAAGTTTCAGGCTTTTGCAGCTGAGTGAACTCCAGCTCAGTGGACAGCTTCCTTTTCAGAAATAACATCTTTCCTCCTTGTACCCTTGTGGTTCATCACACCCTGTATCCAAATATGTTTAGCACTGTTATTAATTCAATACTTGTTAATATTAATTTTAGGCTCTTCTTGTACCTTGTTTAACCATTTCTATAATTAACCTAAAACACAGAAATGAGGTTTCATCTCTGTGCTAACCATCTCCTTCACCTTACAGCCATATCTTGGCACAATGGAGTGGGCCCTGCAGGAAGTGAAGTTCATGGTCCTACAGTGAAAGTCAAGGGAGGGAAAGCACCTCATTCATGAGGGACAGTGGGAAGCACAAAGAAAGTACCTGTGAGAAGCACAGCAAAGTCCAGAATTATTAAAAGAGCAAGAGATGGGGGATGATGTGGTGCCAAAGGAGAGCATCCAGGGTAGGAGCAAAGGAATTTGTAAGTGTGCTTGAGCATGAACATCTCATGCAGAGGGATAGTGATGTGAGCAATGCAGTGCCCGAGAGCAACAGACCGAAGATGCCAAGTTTTTTATAACTTGGAGGTAAAATGAAATGTGCTGAACAGGAGTCACTGAGAAGGGCAGAGGAACTTGTGAAATACTTCTGATTTTGGAAATTCCATTGCCTCCATTGGGCAATATTGATCTTATGATGCACTGAATTAAAACCTGCATCTAACCTGTAGCCTTGTCCTCCTTTCACTGTTGCATTCATGGCGTAAGCTCACATTAAAGCACAGACTGCAGAATTCGCAAGCAGGTTGTGCAATGTATTTATGACTTGCTCCTCCTCTCAGGCTTCTACCCCTTAGTGGGTATGGACAGAAAATACTACTAGCATAAGAAATGGCTTGATCTAATCTTCAGTGTTGTTTGTGCTAGAAAATGGAGAAGAAAATTGAAATGGATTATGTTCAATAAGCCCTAAGGGTGGGCTAATATACTCAGAAATCTTTAGCACCCTGTAATGATTTGCTGTCTTCAAAAGGTTGGTTTCTTTTTAACTGTGAGTTGTATTTTTTTAATGTTGCAAAATTAATTTTTAACAAACCAGATCTGAATATTCCCTTGTTTACTCCATATTTTTTTTACCTTCTTTCCATGGTTTATTTTTTAACACTTACATGTTTCATGTTTGTCATTTATATCTAAGCACACATGCATTGCTATTTCAAGATTCTCTAGCTAAAAGCCTGATCTGAGAACTGAAACAAACACATTAACCATCTCTGAACTATGTACATATCACATTAAATCTTTTTTCTCTTGCACTGTTTTATTTATATATAAATTATAGGCTTTACTTATATAAATAAAGGTTTTATTTATAAAATAAATATATAAATATTTATTTTTATAAACAAAGGTTTTATTTATTTATGAGGGGGTTATTTATATATTTAATTTTATTAGCTATGATGGTTGATTCTAAAATTTTGACCTCTAAGATATTAATTTGATCAGCACGTGCATTTCACTGATATAAGTGGTCAAGATTTTGAAGACAATGCACTGCAATGCAACTTGGCATGCCAAAGGAAAAGGCAAAAATTTTGTTGATCTTCTTCTAATTCAAAACCTCTATTTTGCTTGATGTGTAACCTCAAATTAACAATCACATCTTAAGACAGTTTTGTGTCTTTTCTGCTGTCTGTATTAAGCAGATGTATTTTTCTCACTAGTTTGTTTTTTTGCAGAGCAAATCCATAAAGGTTCTGTCTCAGAATTGATTTGTATAGAATAATAATAAACTTAAGAATCAACATTGTACCTGAATAGCTCTTGCTTTATATGTATCTTGTATTTGTAATGCTCTTATATATTTAAAATTATAAAGAACTGCTAAAAGAGGAGGAAAATTCCAGTGCCTATACTGGTATTTATCCACTAAATGAACACCTTTATTGTATTGTTTTTATTTATATGAAAGATAGGTATATTAAAAAGCTTCTGTTGTGGTAGGATGCAGAGTGTGTATGCACACTATATACAGTGCAGTAGAAAGCTGTGCTGAAATGTGTAAATGGATTGACACAGCGTATGTAACCATAGTCTATCAATATATATATTTCCATGTTATTTCTTGCAGTGTTTTCCAAGAGGGAAAAATAAATGCAAGTGAATGGCATACTGATTCCACTGGTGGTGATGGCACCTGATCTAGGGAGATGGTCAATAAACTCAAATTGTTATCGTCTCCTGCCTTCTAGGCAACTAATTTTCAGTGCAGGATTTACCATAAAGATCAGAAAAACAGCTGGCAACTATCAACTTGTTATAAAAAAGACTTTTAAATGTCTTCTTCTATCTAGCTGTCACATAGTGAGACTTACTTCAAAATGTAGCTATTGAATGCACAAACTTATTCAAGACCCATTTAGCTGGTAAAATCCTGCTGTGGCTTTAATTGTTTTAAAGTTTCTGTTGGGGATATGAGTCTGTGAAGAGCTGGAAGGGGGTGGGAGAAGGGGATGGACTCTGTTCTGGAAATTCTATTTCCAAATTGTGACGAGAATGTTTCACTGGACATATTTGCACTGTCATTAGTGAGCACAAAGCCACATGGTAAATATAACAGAAGGATAAAATACAGCAAACTGCAGAAAAATATACCTGAAAAAAACCCCCAAAACTGGGGGTTGAAGGACATGTTGGACATTTAAAGCAGGGGAATAACTGAAATCATTATTTTTTTCTGTCACTCAGTTGGAGCAGCACTGCAGATGTACAGTCCATGTCATGCTCACTCTACACTGTGTATGGAAATTGTGTATCTGTACCAGAGTCAGTACTGAGAGAATTGGATTGGGGTGATTTTGAAGATTGATTTTCAAAGCACATTCTGTCCAAAGCAGAAAGCTATGAGAAAATGTAGCTGCCATCAGCTGGATTTTTATTTCTGTTTCTTTTGTAAGTTGCCAACTTAGTCTTTGGTTTTCCATACTTACCCCTTTTATCGTCTTTATTTTTGTTTCCCTCCACGATTCCTGGAGCTCTCTCTGTATTGCCAAGTATCTAATTCGGCCTTCATATCTGTTTTAGCCATCTCTTTGTTATAGCTACATTTCAGCAAGATATCCCGCTAGAATATCCTGTCTGAAAACTCAGCCCAGCAGCTGAGAAGAGTGAGCTTGGATGGATGGATAGATAAACAGTTATCCAGAATAGCTCTTAGAGCCGTCTATTTTAGCAAACTATTTAAGCTGTCAGCCACTGTGTATTTATAGCCTACTTATCACACTGGTATCTGACCACCTATCAATTTAGTATTAGAAATCCAGTCCAAGTCTCAGTCCAATTGTGGAGACTCACTGGCTGTTTCCTACTTGCTTTAGATGAGTAGAATAAAAGATGTGATACCCAGCCGTGTTTTGCTTTTTCCTTCCTAGTTTATTATCTGAAAGCTTGATCTAGGACTTTCTAAATTATCAAGAAATACTCGTTTTGATGATTCCTTAGAAAAGGTATTAAAGGTAGTTTGTAGTTGTTCATAGTTCTTATTTGAAAAAGTTTTACCTCTTTCTGAAAAGGAATTTTCATTAAAAAGTCTTGCAAAATTTCCAAACTAAAACGTTAATTTCCACTTTTCCCAAATTTTTTCTCCTTCTTCGTTTTTTACCCCTTCCTGTTTCTTTTATCTGTGGAGCTGGGTTTTTTTTTGTTTGTTTTTCACATTACTACTTGGGCAATATGTCAAAGAGAAAGTGAAGATTTTTTTTTTCCAGTAAAGAAAATAGATAATAGTTTTCACGTGACAGTCAGAAATGTTAAGCTTTGAAAGTAAAGCCGTTCTACAGAATACTGAGCTGAGAGTCATCTAGAGAGAGGAAAAAGGGAATCTTAAACAAAAATGGAAGTTTCACTTCTGATACCTTGGCATTGGTTTGGGTTTTTGTTGTTGTTGTTTAGTTTTTTCTTCATGTAACAGACTGTCTTTATCTTGACCACCAAGAATCAGAGGAAGTTTTTCTTGCTTTTGCTCGTCTGATTCTCTGCCTTGTCCCCCTGTGAGGGAGTGATAGAGTGTACTGGGTAGGGGCTCAGCTGCCAAGAAGCCTCAGCCCACTGCAATCTGTAACTACCTAACTTTGGAAATAATGTAAAAGGTTGAGTCTCTCCTGTTGGAGATAAGAACTTGGTATCAGCTCCTCCCTGCTATGCAGCTATATTTACTACTAACATACTTGCTGTATTCGTAGGCTTATTGCAATAAAAATATAATGGCGAGAAAAGGACATGCATATAAATATAAATCTGTAGAGGTGTTAATGACAAGTCGCTCTCAGAGGAAACAGCTGATCAATGTATAGGGAAGATGAAGGGCTGTGATCACAATCAGACAACAAGGTTAACAGTATCAGTCAGGTCTCCTAAAATAGATGGAAGAGTTGCAGTTTCACATCTTCAGCTACAACCTGGCCTTGTTTTCTGACTTCAAATATAAAATAGCAATAAAGCATCCATCTACCTGACATCCTTTTATGTTCTCTTTCAATCATGGCCTGCAAAATGTTTCTTTTCAGGTTTACCCTGGTTTGACATCCCTGTTATTGCCTATCACTTTAAGGAATTGAAAGGCTGGGGATTGATTTCATTTTCTTCTAGCTCTCAAGGTTTTTTTTATGTGGAATCTGTTTCTCACTTGGTTTGCATTTCATCTAAGATAATGCTGGCTATCAGTGCTTGAATAATAATTGAACTGAAGCAAGCTGTTCAGCCGAAGGTCTCAAGCTGGGAAAGCTGTGTATGTCATGTGTGGGTATTTCAATAGAATTTAACATTCTAGAATTAAGTTGAAGCAAACACGAAGGTAGGGGAAAATCTGTGCAGCTCTGGCTGTACAGCTGCACCACTGCCTTCAGTAGTTCCTCACTGAACATGAGCTAGCCCTTCATGTTGTTTAACAATTTTCATCAATGGTATGTAGTAAAGATTATAGCCCTGAGAGGTGGAAAATTACAAACTGGTAATTTTGAAACATGGATGAGCCTTGTGGAATTGTTTCTCCCGCCCCCTCAGATGCTTAGCTTCTGTTGAATGGAAATTTCATAGGTACCCTGCTTGAAATTGAACATTTATTTTGATACCATTAGTGCTGCTAAAATATAGATGCTGTTTGTAGCTTTTATAATTATGTTGCTACACCTTTAGTTGACAATAATACTCTGCCATCACTGTTCCACCATCTCTGGTAATAAGTATTTGAAGTTGTGGCTGAACTGGCAGAAAAAGCAAGCTTATTTTACAGTATCAGTCTGTCAGTGGATGGGTGATCACGCAGTTTGAATATTGCTTATATTGAATGCCACTGTTTGACACATCCTACTAGAATCTGGTAGGTCTTGTGAATTGGAGATGCACAGTTTTTGGTTGCAGTTTGGGTTCACCTGCAGAGACTGATGATAAGCACCAACTACTCAGAAAGCAACAGGACTGAGCTGTGACTTGGGGTAGAGGAGCAGAAAATTTTTCACTTCATGAAACTTAACAGATGTGTAAAAAACACTGGATGCTTTATGGTTTTTTTTTTTTTATTACATTCCTCTTTGAGCCATTCTAATAGTCTTTATACTCACCTGTACAAACTGTTTTTTCTTCAACTTGGGAAAAATTGTATTAATGGTCCAAATAGTAATCACATCTTGTAAGTCACAATCCGATGGCTTGAAAACATGGGTTAATTAAAAATTTGCCGTCTGTTTTTGAAAAGCTTTAGCTTTCTTCTGGCATATTTAATCCAGATACGGCAGTAAAAATTCACCAATACATAAGCACTTTTGCTAGTTATTTACCTGCACAGCTACTGTGCTGCCAGTTAGACAATGTGACCTCTATGTGCTCTGGAGATGAGTGACAAGGAAGGATGTGTTAAATATTAAGGAAAGGCCTTTCTATGAGAAATTCTGCCATTTGCATAAAAGATGCCACAAGACACAAAAATGGGAGTTAATCACAGAGGTTAAACTATAAAAGAAAAAGTCATGCTCAGAGAGAGAGACATTCATGTTATAGCTATCTATGAATTTATGATACTGTTGATGGATATCTTTTAAACTTCAGAATTAATGAGCACCCTGAGGACAATGAATGACAGTTGGTTAAAAAGGAATAGAAGGGTGAAGGAACAGTATTGAATATAGGGGTTTTTACTCTGCAGGGGTAGGCATGCTAAAATCCTTTTGCTGATAAATATCAAATAGCTTCTGTTTTGAAAAATGTTATGCTTCAGCCAAATGTAAAATTACAACAACAAGTTACAGTGTAGCCCCTACAGCTTCGTTCCCTTATAATGTAAAAGAAGAGAGGTAAATAGCATAACTTAAAGCAAAACCCCTAGCTTTTTCTTTACCTTTGAAACTTCAAGGAGAAATGCCAAGCTTGTAAGTGTTGGATTGTACCCAAACTGTCAGTGGCTTCCTTTTTTTGGGAAGAGAAGAGTGGAACTGGGCTGCACTGGGACTGTACTTTGCTGTGTACATAAAGTTAGGAGTGTACACATTGAAACATCCCTTCCTGGGCAGGTGACTGCAGTGACCTGTAACATTTGCAGCCTTCCTGAACTGTTAAAACGTTGCAATTCAGTGTGAAGTACTTGCTTAGTATTTCCTTTCTTAGGTTTAAAGTGCTTCTCATCAGTTTTGAGCACTTCAAACCAGCAGTGGGGTTTGCTACTTTCAGCACCGTTCATGCTGATCCACATGATCTTGATGGGTTGATAGAGAACCTGACCAGCCTCAGACTGGCATTTACTTTAGAGTCTTAGTACGAAGTAGTATTAGTTACACCTACAGTAATCCTCCAGCTTTACAAAATTCAGAATTCAAAATTCAGTTTCTAAAGGTTGCAAACGTGTGTGGGCATCTCCTGGTGGTGGATGGTCCTTGTCATGGTGCAGGGGTTTGGATTCAGCTTACCTCTCTTGTGAGTGATCACTTCATTATCACCCTTGTGCAGATTTTTGGGTTGCGTCTGGTCTCTTGCCTGGCTGTACCAAACCCGTGGCTGTAAATGTGTCAGCAGACCATCAGTAAGTGACTTTTTAGGTTATAAGTCTGCTACCTGCCTCATGGAAGAAGGGAATGTTGTATTTTACGGAGTTGTCTTGGTCATATAACAATGGGGTTTTTTCTCCATACCATATGCCTTCCTCTTTGCTCCGTTTGCAAATACTCAGGCAATTGCCTGCAGTTTTTCAATTTACACAGCATTTAATTGTGAAAGCAATTTAATTTGCTGAGTTTTTCCTTGCCTCTAGAAAAACTTTTCTTTCAGCCTTTAAAACATTAGTTCAGCAATTTGTTGCAAAGCTCTGTATGAATGACAAACTCCTTTTGATCTCACTTATCTGTTCATTCCTCTGTCTTGTCAGGCCTTGTCATGAGAACCCCTCTTTCATATGGGTATTTTTTTCCTTATCAGCGCTGAGCAAGTGCCTTGCTGTTTAATATAAAGCCCTGAGATTTCCCTGTTACGATGGGGTTAGACAAGTAATTTCAACGAGCCTCATACTTTTTGAGCATCAGGCTGGTCAGTCTTTTCTTTGCCAAAACAAACTTGTGACAGGTGAACAAACAGATGAATATGTGACTGCAGTAAGTAGGACAAAATCTTCCCTCCCCTTGCAGAGGGGAGTTCATATGGTGAAGAGAAAGAATGTATGCAGTGTTCCTCTGGCTGGGTGATGTTATCAGGGCAAACAGCAATGCTGCATCTCTTAATCACAGCAGCTATCAGCTGAACATACTCTCCCAAGGCAGCAGAGAAGTTAAATGTGGATAATTGCCACCTTTAGATACTGAATTTGGTGTGACCCCTTCTGGAGTACTGTACCCAGACCTGAAGTCCCTGGTACAAGAAGGAAATCAGCAATTTGAGATGGTCTCAGGTGAGAGCCTTGTTGTGACTTTCTAAAGGATCTCAATTGGTTCAGTTGGTCAAGGAAATGGCTAAGAAAGAATCAGATTATTCTAGATTAGTATTGCACAAAGAACAGAAATGTGATGTTAGAGGGCCTTGTGGTCCAGCTGGCAAATGTATCTAACAACTGGGAGCTAGGAAAAATTGAGAGAAATACAGTGATTAACACTGGTAAAATGTGCCACAATCAAGGACAGATTTTCTGAATGATGTCAGTGGTAGAACTTGACTCAGTATTTTCAAATTCAAACATACATCAGTTCCAGGAATATCAGAGGTTCCTTCTAACCTCATATGAAAGTCTTTTAAAAAATCATCCACAATATGCATTCCATCTTTCTCTTTAATTCTTCCATTCTTTTTTACTATGGGATAACACTGTATTTCTAGACTCTCCAGCAGCTTCTCTTTCTGCTAGGCACAGAGTCTGTATTGGTTATCTGGGGCAGTCAGATCCTGACTGGGTTTGATCTGAGTGCAGAAATAACAATATAAAATGTAAGAGTAATTACTTGATTTTTTTCTGGGCTTTGAAACTGCTGTCTTAGAGGATAAATGAGAATAGAGGCTCATGAAGGCACTTTTTATCCTTTTTTCAGACCTGTCACAGATCCTACTTGACAAACAAGTTTGTGCTAGTATTAGGTTTGAAGTATTATCACCAGACTGCCCTACTAGTATCATAGAAGTACATAAAGCCTCCTGTTAGGCTACCTTAATTAAACAGGGAGTTTTAAAATAGTCGTTCCTGAAGCCCATTCCTTCACTTAACAGTTCACTTATACTCATTGCATGGACTTCTTGAAAACAATCCTTTCTTCTCCAGGCAGTCTCCTGAGCCTTCTCCAGGCCTATGGATGGTAGCTATGATGTGTGATTTTTTTTTTTTTTTTAATTTTAAATAAAGATTGTTGAGTGCCTGCAGTACTTCATGCTCAGAATTGAGAAAACGGCAATGTGCTCCCAGCAAGCATCAGAATATTTAATCCCCAGGGCTAGGAGGTGTGGTATCTATGTGGTATCTATATTTATTTCACAGGAGGTTTTAATGTCTTGTGTTCCTTTTAAAAATCAGGGATGTTTGCACAAGGTTATTTTTTTTATGATGAGGAGAATACAAACAAGGCAATAATAACTTCCATTTTCATTAGCTACATCTCTGCCTGTCCTGACATATTCTGATGAATACCCCCTAGAATTTTCAGCAGCAGCAACAACAGCAAAAACTACCAACTTGAAGTTTCTTAGCAGGTTGAGAAACAGGGAAGGAGAAAAAAAGGAATATTCTAAAAGTATATTGACTGTGGCAGAATTTGGGTCTGCTTCTGATTAATGCAACCAAAAATACACTTGAGAAATGAGTAGGAAATTATTTCTGTTCTCAGACATACAGTTTGTATATCCTCTCTCCCAGTTTTCAAAAACAGGAAACTCCTGAGTATGAGAGCCACTGCAATTTTAAAGTTTCATCTGCTCTGTGTGTAAATGGTATAAACCAGCTACAACTGGTGCCATTTGTTTCAAACACTCTCATTTTATGGAGAGTTGGCTGACAAGTGGCTTTAACTAATGGCAGCGGCCAGGAGGGCAGCTACAACTTTCTCAGCAGTGCTGAGTTGCTGTTTGGTCTGAGCCCTCAAAATAAGTACGAGCAATTCCTGCAAAAAAATTTAGTGGCTAGACAAGCCTTTGCCTTCTTTATTTTTTTTCATAGTACTTCCAAATTTGATCCATGCAATTATATATCTGTCCAGTGTTTCTGTCTCCAGCAGTGGAGAGTATTAGATCTTGGAGAAAAGTGCTAAAACTCCCACAGTGGACAATTATGGAATAAGCTGCTCTAAGGAAAAGTTCTTTCCTAACCGCAGGATGCCTTGAAGTATTTCTGTTCTGTTTAATGTAATTGGAGATCTTCATATTAGTCCTATAAATGCCAAATCCCTTTATTAATCCTTCTGCAAGATTAGTTCTTTTAAAAGTCAGTTCTGCACAGTGGCTGTTCAAAAAAATTGAAATTCAACTTTATAAAAAACCTCTTTCTGTTTTCAAAGCAGAACACGATCTAACTGATAATTTAAAAATGTATTTTTCTTCATGACTAGCCTGATACGTTCCAGTTGAAAGACAAGCATGATAATTCATGCTGGTTGTAGGAAACTGAATAAATTATGTTGCTGCTAGAGAGAATATTCTTGAGACTTTTTTTTAATGTTGCTATTTTTTCTTTACCTGTTCCAGTTATTCCTGTAATTTTTTGTACAAGACCCATTCCCTAATCTTTTGAAAAATACCTCAGATGCTCTCTTCAGAGCATTATACACCTTTTTTTTCTGCAGGTTCATGATCTAAGTTTTAAACATGTAATTCACTACTAATCTTTATAAGAAATAGGATAATAAATTCAGGCATTAAAGATAAATATTAGGTAAATTATGAGGCTAATGTGTTCCCAACTAAGTAATTTTCTGATAAGCATTGACATTTTGGAAGACATTTAATTATTGATGTGCAATAGATCAGGAATGATTAATCAAAAGGGTATTGTAAGTTCAAATGGATATAAATTATAAGTTTTATAATGCTGACATTATTTAATTTACTAGGACTTTAGGTTAGTAGTCATCTTGGATTAGACAATGTAGGGGCACACTGTGGGAATATTAATTTTTTTCTGACTTCCCACAGATTCTGAACTGGCAGGAACTGGGCACAGTTTCCAAGTCTAAATCCTATGTCTAATTTCAATATAAATGCATGCCTGAAAGACTGTTTAAGATGTATAATGGTGTCAAACACAAGCAGTCTTTTAAAAGAAAATTACATTGGCTTTGGTTTTCCAGGACTGGTGGGGAGGTGGTGTTTAACCTTCTAATGATCTTACCAGCAAGACCTATGTTGTACCGTAAGGTGGTGAAAAAATATCATCATCTATTTTTATCTAAGATGGCATATTTTAAGGTTACACTGCATAGTTTAGATGCTGTAGATTCGATTTTTCTAACACAAATTTTTCTCTGATAGTGTAGTGCTGATACTGCTTTCTCATGAATATGTAACAGCATAAGGAAAGAGCTGGACAGTATGTGTTCTATATTAAGAAATCTATTTTCTCATCATAATAAAACACAAATATGTTCCTAACAGAACTATCCATACTGTAAGTATGTTTAAATCAGCTGTTACACACTGGTCTTACGCAAAAATACGATTCTTTCCTATTCAGTTTCTGAACACGCTGTCTATTGTGCAGGCTACGTGCTACCTGACACATCCATCCCTGTTAGGACTGGGTCTGTGGTGATGATTTCTCAGCCCTCGTGAAGGTGTATAAAGATGTGGCCTTTCAACTCTGAAATGAGTTTGGGTGTCAAAGTCAAACTCATCTCTAAAATGCCTTTTCCAGCTCAATAATCAGCTTACCAAAATGTGGAGGTTCCCCCCTGGGGGGATGGGCCCAGCAGTGGAAGCATGGTCTGGGACAAACAGGGTTTCACTTCTCCCTGATGCTAATGTACCTAAATCCTGTTCCTCACTGGCTTTTTGTGTCCCCCCACCCTGGGAATTCTGGTTGCCCCATGATTCTTTGGTCAGTGCGTGCTGAGCCCTCAGCCGTGAGGCTGTGAGGAATAAAACATCTATGAACATCCACACAAATATCCTTCCCTGATTCTTCCACAGGCAAAACTGTCTTCAGAAAGCTGCACCTGACCACAACACTAAAAATCTTCTAGGTTAGCACTGTATCAAAGTAACTGTGCATCTAAAGCTTAAAAAAAATAAAATAATCAACCAACCAAACCAAACCAAACCAAACCAAAAAAAACAAGAAAAAAAAGAAAAAAGAAAAAAGAAAAAACCACTAAAAAAATCCCAACCGCCAAAAGAAAAAAATTGAAACATTTTAGTGCCCTTCAAGCAAATTTTTTTTTAAGTGAAAATTTGGATGCATTTTTACTAGAGAATCTGTATTGGGAAATGTCAGCAGATGAGAATGTTTGAGCAGTTTGGTATTTTCTCTCAGTCTGACTTGCTCAATTATTCCAAGCAGATAGGAAGCCCACTCTTAGGACCTTTGGTTATCAGTTCCCTTAAGTGTATTGGGGTAATACTGCTCTTCCCACAGCTTCCATGGCAACTGAGGAATATTTAGAGGTTCAGTTCAGTGGCACACATCAGTGACAGCAGGAAGAAGACAATGGCTGTCTGACAGTAATAACTCTGTTCTCAGTTACCCGAGAGAGCAAGCTAATGGGAGAAGAAATACCCCATTTCTGCTACAGGTGAGAGTGGTCCTGGGTTTGCTGGCATCTCATGCATGGAAGTATCAGAGACTTCTTAGGCATTTTTGCTTTCCCAACATAGCATCCAGCCATTACAAGAAGTCATGCAGACACAGACCAATGCATTACGTTTTTGCCATTTTTTTTTTTCTAGGAATAGGTGACAATGACAGCTGTACAGCCAATATTTTGTTTAAAAAGGTCATGTCCTTAATATGGCACACTTCAGCCTTTATGGTAATAATAATTCATGTAATTTTTTTTATTACTGTGGTATCTGCACAAAGACTGTGATAGCATCTTCAGTTTGGAAGAATTAAAGATCAAAGTATCTTAGAATTTGCTGAAAGGTCTTCAATACGTTTTGCCTATGAGCTTTAATTTTCAGTAAATTTTTTGTAGTGGTGGGCTGAACACTGCAGTATGGCAACTGTTCTTTTTCTTTTTTCTCATATATTTCCATTAAAAGAAGGAATATATTTCAGGGGTGGAGATCAGTAACGTTTTAAAAAATTGCATCAAATCGCATTTTTAGAAGAGACAGAAGATTTCTGTATCAAAATAAAAATCATCCAACAGCCTATTGAACCTGGCTAGAAGTTCTTTAACCAGCTGTAAGGCCATGACTGTGTAACAAACCTTTCTGTTCTATAGCTGTTGGTGTGGGATTTTTTTTTTAAATTGCTTGACTTCCACTAAACTTTCTTCAGGCTTTTGGTGCCTTTGAAAACACCATGGTACAATAACATAATTTTCAGCTGGCAAGTTCTGTACGAGTACAAATATTTTAAAGATGTGCAAGGAAGATCCCCCTTGTAATCTTAGTCATATGTGTGCAGCTGCCTTTACAGAGATTCCTAATTGTCTGCTCTGATTCTTTCATGACCAGCAGGTCTGCTCCTGATGTCTGAAGCTGAGTTATTACTTTCATAGTGGCTTTTTCCTCTAGGCATTAGTCGATCTTTCAGCAGGGTGTGCTCTTTTCTCAACTGAGTGCTTGAGCTACTTTGGTGCAGGCCAGCATGGCTGAGATTTTGCTCAGGGTCTTAGCTTGAATTTGGATAAACAATGATTTTGTTAATTGCAAAAAAATCATGTAATACAATGGAGCTTTAACTAAATTAGCAAAGAATAAAGAAATATAATTCCCTCATGTGCATCATGTGGTTCACCTGGTAATGAAAGGACCAAACACCAAGGACTCACTGAAGATGAAGGGTAAGATGGTGTGTGATGAGGACATTTTATGCTTAGTGTCACTCCAAACTCAGTTCTGATCTCTAGGGTTAAAGAATTCGACTGCCATGATTAACCAATGTCAAGGGAAGATTGGAAACAGCAATCAATACTCAGTGGAATAAACTTGACAGTTGCATATAAGTTTGTATACAGCAATTTTAAAATTGCATATTTTAAGGCATGAAATGGTAAGATTGGATTGTAACTTCAGAAGACTGCAGAAATTATCATAAGATAGTTACTGCATTTCATAGAGTACATCTTTTCTTCTTTTCTGTTTGTTTATTTTAAGAACTTAAAAGCTTAAAAAAAACCCACATACTTTCTTTGCTAATTAAGTTGTTCTGTGGGAACCTTGTGTCCTAGAGCAAAACCCACAAGCTACAAATTGCATTTCATCAGAGTTAACTTCAGATTTTTGTTTAAGCTTCTCTCTGCAGGGATCAGATGGCCACAGTATTCTGCAGTGGGCTGCATTTATCTAAAGAGGTTTTTGCTATTTTGTTGTAAAAAAAGCTCATGAGTGAAGAACTCATGAATTTGGAATGAGGAAAAATACAGAAAAGAGTAAGCATTTTGCACTCGAGAAATATTGGTGTATTCAAGGATGGCCTTATTTACCAGTAGTGATTTTCTACTTCCTTTCCTCTTACACTCCATGATATGTGGCTTAATACTGCTGATCTATTGCCTGGTGTTTATGGTGCCTGGCTGCATGGGGAGGTGCAGGGGACAGTGTGCCTCGCTGAAGGCAATCTAGTAAGGGCTCATTCCGGTGCTGCTGAGTTAAAATTAATCTGTTTAGGGAGAGAATTTGTCTTACTACTGTTCTTTAAACAGACGAGAAAAGGCTACTTCTGTGAAGGGTTAGAGGCTCTTCAGTAGTCAGAGTTGTCAGCCAAGTGAGTGCTCTGTTTGCTTTCCCTCTGCAGGGGCCTGTGTGCAAAGTGGAAATTCAAGGTTGAAATGGGATCTCTGCAGTCATTTATGTGAAACTTGTACGATGATACCCCTAGATGAAAGAATACATAAAAATTCATAAGATACATGAGGAGCAAATTTCATTAATATTTATCAGCCTTCTTCTTTGTGGAATATACAGATGTTAGCTCATTGTTGCATTTAAATGCAGTATACTCAAGACTGGAAAGAAGTAATGGGCAGTAAATTCCAGCAACTTAATGCTTCTGAGTACATGGCCATGCAGCCAGAATGATAGTATCCCCTCTTTTAAAACAGCATTTTCATCTACTCTTTTTCTCATGCGAGTTTGGAAAAATTAATCAACTTTATTATCATCCCAACTTAAGTGTGGCATTAAAGCACTTTGTTTTTTAAAGGTTGCCCTTCAGACTTTACCAATTGCTTACCACCGCAATGCCAGCAAGAGTGGAAAATTAAACTACGGTGGCAAAACACTATTTCTATTAACATACCTAGGTTTTAATCAACTGTGCTCTTTCTGAGAGAGGACAAAAGTTCAACCTGTAGCTCATCATTCAGTGCTGCTCCAGAAGTGTAGCTGAAGGGGAGAGGGTTATTTGGAGTTACAAATGTGCTAAAGCCTATCAAAGTCTGCTGTGGCTACTCTTGTTCTCATGCTAGGGGGTAATTACTTGGAACCAAGGTTCTTGGCAAATGTACTTTGTGCCGTACCAGAAAAACAGGCAGAGCAGTGCAGTCTAATAAGTAGTTTTGTGTAACACATTGCTCCAATTAGCTCATGCCAGGACCTATTACCAGCACTTTTTCCCATTTTTATCTCCCAGCCAAACACAACAGTAATACCACTGGAAAACAGAAGAGAACAACTACAATCAATCCATCAGTTCTAACTAAACGACAACACATAATCAGGACTCCTCAGGAACTGAGTGGTGACTGATGGAGCTACCCTGAAATAAAAGCAGAGTGTGAGCAGTCCTACTATGGCAATTGTGCTTGTGCCTCAAACTTAGCAGTTTTACCTGGCGAGGTTCTCACCTGAGGCTTCCTTGAACAAAACAGCATTCTGCTTTCCCAGGATGTGGGAAAGATACCGCCACCTAATTCTGTATAAAAAGGGCCTATCTTGGTTGACAAATTCCTGCAATGCCACCAACTTCTTGTGATGTCCTTCTATCTGCAGTCATCATTTCCTGTTGTGGGCATTTGTTTTCATGACAGCCTCCAGGAGCCACATGGTTTCACTTTTTCCTTCTCTCTCCTTAGCTATTGCAAGTCCTGGCTGTGTTGGATGTTGGTTTCCAACAGTGCATGCCTTCTCTTTGGAGTTTTTGGTTGAGCAAAATGCGATTGCTATTGACAGAATTTCTCCTCAGCCCATGTTTTACATCAGATATTCGTGCAGATTCAGGATATACTGAAGTGCCAGAAACAGCCGTGTGAATTCCTGCTAAGTGGGCCCTCCAGTTTCACACTGGATTACTGTGAGAGTCAACTGCCAGCTGTAAGACAGCACCTAGACCCATACACATTCTCCAGGCCATCCAACAGACTTCAGAGAATTACAGCATTAATCTCAGTGTCAAAGGTGGAAAAAAAAATTAAATAAAATAATCAAAATTGATGCACTGCTCTCGACAGTGGAGGCTGGCTCTAATGGCCTGTCAGAGGCACAGTCTGGTGTGGAACTGTGTGTGTCAGACCTGGGCAGTGCTCGCTGCGCAACAGGCTGTTGCACAAATGATACCAGAGGAGCAGTTTCAAAAAGCCCTAAGGAAAAAAAAAAAAAAAATTCAATGATCTAGAAAAACAGAGTTGAAGAAATGATGATAGGATTCTAAGAGTCCTGAAGGAATTGAAGACTCTGACCCTCAGAGGGTTTTAACTAAATGGCTGCTTAGTTGATTGGATTTACTTGAGGACAGAGGGGTGGAGGAGCAGGGAGGTAAAAAGCTTAAATGAAGCTAGACAGAGAAAAGATTCTCTAATAGATCAGACTGAACAATAGTAAGGGCTTTATTACAGCCTTGTTAAAATTCCCCCAGCTGAACAGTTATTCAGTTATCATGTTAAGATCCCACTATAACATGTTCCTAAGGGGATTTTTTCCGTCTCAGAGGTTGTATCCATGCCATAGTAGAAACAAATCAGTATTTCTCCAGTTTATCTGGCAAGGGAAGACTGAACTCTTTCCTCATGAGACATCAGCAGAGCTGCGCAGAGCTCATCAGCCCAAAAGAGCCAGGTATAAACCACTTAGATCAGACTTCTGCAACCATCTTTTCATCCAAATGTGTCTTTAATTTCTTGCTCTTTCCTGTGTACACCCAATTTGCTTCTTTTTTCTGCTATGAAAATGTCACTCTGGTTTTCCTTCATTGAAAGGCAAGTGTATGTGAGTCCTCCCAGCAACTCTAGGACCTCATTTTTTAAAATTTGCTATTAAGAATTACAGCTTTGTATCATTCTGAATACATTTCACTGCTCCAAACATCAGAGTCTCCCTCCTCCCTTCTATTCTTCAAAACACTTCACTTTGGCTGTAGCTCAAGAGCATTCTGATCTTAAAGTAAGGCACTTCACCTCAAGTGATGGCTCTCCAGCTTCAATAATCTTTCACTTTCTCCAGCCAGGAAAATGAGTGGTGGAATCCCAAATGTATGTGATTGCCTTCCCGTGCACCGAGGTGTTGCTAAAGGAGTACTTATTGCCTCACTTGATACATTCCACACAGGCAAATTTGTGAAGCTGTCACACTGGGTCTAGGAGCGTGGTTAGGTGTTCCTGTGCAAATGCAAACACAAAACGTAGTGCAAAGGACGTGTCAGATGAAAATGTGTCAGCAGATGGCAAGCTGCTGCTGCTACTAGTACTACTGGTTTATTTGTTTCCATAGCAAAAAGTGTGTAGGAAAAAAATACCTTTGGTCAGCTAACTAAGCACAGAATGCCATGTGGCTTCTTTAGAGCAACCTCTTTAATTTTACCTCTTTATGAGAGTCATAATGGCTCTGTCATTGTGATATCAGTGGGGAGGTTTGACCAGATGACCTCCAGTAATGAATTATCAGTGATGTTTATACAAATTATTTCCTTCCATAATCTTAGCAGCATCACTCTGAGATTGTTCTTTTTAAAATATAGCACATTTATAAACTATTTATTCTTTAAATTACTAGTAGAAATGTTTCTGTGTTTGCTTTACTGCTTTGTAGAATGCAGATGGACCATTATGTTGACAATAAGTTTACAAGACTTGTAAATATGGGGGTGTAGTCTATGAATTTAAATACTGATATAGGAATTAGCTTTGCTTCAACAAAGACAATTCGTGATAGTTCTTTTGGAAATGCTGCAATCTGTTAAAGCTGAAATGACATTAAAATACAGATATTAAATATGTATTAGATAAATATTAAGACTGAAATATGCAAATGTTAGAGCCTGTAATTGCATTTTTTGTTTTTCCTGATGTGTCTATTGATTTTTTTGATGACACCAGATTTTCCTCTTCTGATCTTTTAACACTTAAAAAAAAAAAGCAGTACCAGGGTTAGTTGCATTATCATCAAATTCTGAGTGGGTTGTTCTGTTGAACTAGTGACTCACCTCGGCTTCACTATTTACCAAGAACATTTGGTATATCTTAGATATTAAAGGAAGTAAATAGGTATATAAAACCAATTTCCAGTCAAATGTCATTTGATACTTTGGAGTAAATATTGCATTATTTTATGCACTATCGTTTATTATTTGCACTGAATAAAAATAAGACTTTGACCTTCAGTGATTCAGTTGTTTTCTAGGACACAGTGAAGGCTTACTAAATGTAATTTAATGGTCTAGGACATGGGCAAAAAGATGTGCAGATACAGACTGTAAGGAAATGCTAATTATCTTAAATTTAATTACAGAAAAAGATCATGATGAGAATCCATAAAAACGCTTGAAATGCAGCCAAAACATTTTCCAAAGAACATTAAAAATGATTGCTGTTTACTAATCACAGATGATGTAGACACAAAGCTGCAGCGAGGAACTTGTTTAAATTTCACCTATGTGGGTAGCAGTAGAGAATCTGGGCCCAATGTACAGAAAACTGGGACCTAAGTGTTATAGAAGAGTCATTTGTTTGAGGCTGAAGCACAGACTTCCCCATTACCTCTGAACTGTGCCAGCTGAACGTGTCAACAGCCTCCATAAATGACAAATGTCTCCACACAGACTTCCTCATCCCTGAGTACTGATGAACACAAAATTGCATGATCTTTGTGAGGAGTCCTGCAGCTTTCAGTGGTCTGCTTTTGTGTTTTATGTATAAAGTCTGAAGAGTGCAGGTAGGAAAGAAATGATGGTACATGACAGCAGCATTATCTACCCAATAACTGGGGGTGTTTAAGGATTACTGTCTCTTACATGCAGCTGGGAGCTTCCTTCATCATGGCAAAGATGGAAAGTTTCACAATCCTCCATTTTCAGGCAAGAAATACATGGTAGCCAGGATTAAAGCAGAAAAGTCTGTTTATTGAAATAATTGTTTGTGACAATTGATTTTCATCTCAAGATTCTGTCTTCCAGTTCCCTTGAAAGTACTGCTAATTTCTGAAGTCTCATTCTTTCATCGTTTTATCCCAACCTGAATGTTGCCTGTTCAGACAATCTGAATCCCAGAATCCTGATTTTTGTCCCTATTAAATGTAATATTTGATATATTTGATAAGTCACTAAATTCAAACATGGATTAGGACGTTCAAAATTATAGTTTCCTTTGAGAATTGTTTAAATTTTTTCCAGTTTTGCTTAAACCACTTCTTTATCCCTGTTCCATTAAGGAAACAAAGTGTAGATAATTAGGCTGGCTGTTTGTCTCATTGGCTTCCAGTTGTCCTTCCTAGTTTGAGGTAAATAGGAAGAAAATACAGCAAATAAAAATGTCCACAGAGACACACTAATGAGAATGGATTGGACTTCTCACTCCTGTTTAATAGCCAAGTGGTTTGCATGAACTTTTATTTTCTGTAGAATGCTACTATTTCTCAGATTGCTTGGTAATCTGAATTTAAACTTCCCAAATCTGAAAGTGAGTTAAGTACAAATCATAAAGTAAGACAAAGGAGACATCTTCAGGTAATACAAGGACAATCCTGAGACACAGGATCAGGGTAATCTTTCTGATGGTCTGTAGTACAGTATTTGAAAGTATCGCCTCCCTCATCTCATCTATTTCCTTTTTTTATTATCTTGATAGATGAATTGATTACTCAAGTGCCAGTTCGTCTTAAAGTAAGAAAAGGACAGAGGCCTGAGACACTGCAGGCGAGAAGGGCAGTACAGGAAAGGAAAGAAGGGACCAGGGGGCAGAGCGTGAGCTGAATGAGAATGAGGAGCAGTGCGGGTGAGCCTTGGTCCTGCATCCTGTACGTGCTTTCTGCTAACAGCGAGAGCTGGCCTGTCACTAACCTACCCCTGACATCTGCTGAAAAACCCAATTGGAGAGTAATGACCCATGGACCACAGTTAGAAACCTCCTGCAGCCTTGGCTGTGGATTTGGCAAGTGCTTGTGAGATGTTTTCAGGGAGCTTTTGTTCTGACCTCTCAAGCAACGAGCGCTGTGAGCTTGTGTGGGGCTGGCCCCTATGCCCAAGCAGGAACAAAGGGAACTAGGGGAGCAAAACAAGTACCTGTCAGAGCCCCCGGAAGGCTGCTTGGCCTGGTGTGTTCGGGGAGAAAGGATTCATTATAATTTAGGCAAATCAGAAAACACTGTGGTTCATAGACCTTTGGGGCTGTGCAACAGATGGTGTTGTTTTGGCTGGAGCAGGAGGCAGGTGTTTAAGCAACTTCCAGAGATTATGGAGCTGCAACCAGCAGAGTTGAAAAGAGTACAGAGAATTAGAAGACATAACACACTTATATGGAAGAAAGGAGAAGAGGAGCTTTGAAACTAAACTTGGACTTCAAAGGCAGCCATCTGACTTGCTCGCTGCTTCTAGGTAAAGTCACTGGTGACTGGAAAAAGGGAAGCATTGCATGCATTTTTAAAGACGGTAGAAAGGAAGACCCTGGGAGCTACCAGGAATTAGGTCAGACTCACCTCCATGCCTGGGAAGATCATGGAACAAATCCTCCTAGAGGGTGTGCTAAGGCAAATGGAGAACAAGAACATGATTCAAGACAGCAAGCACAGCTTCACCAAGGGCAAGTCCTGCCTGAACAACTTAGTGGCCTTGTATGGTGGAGTGACTATTTCAGTGGACAAGGCAAAAGCATGGATGTCATCTCTCTGGAATCTGTAAGGCCTTCGACACAGTTCCCCGCAACATCCATCTCTCTATATTGGAGAGATACGGGTTTGAGGAGTGGACTGTTTGGTGGATGAGGAATTGTTTGGATGGTCACATCCAGAGAGTAGTGGTCAATAGCTCAGAGTCCAGATGGACATCAGTGACAAGTGGTGTCCCTCAGGGATCCGTATTCACACCAGTGCTATTTAAGGTTGTGGTGGTCATTTATCACTGACATAAACAGTAGGATCAAGTGCACCCTCAGCAAGCCTACAGATGACACCAAGCTCTGTGGTGCAGTTGCCACACCTGAAGGATGGGATGCCGTCAGAGGGACCTGGACAAGCTTGAGAAGTGGGCCCATGGGAATGTCATGCAGTTTAACAAGACAAAATACAAGGTGCTGCACCTGAGTCAGGGCAACCCCCCATATCAACACAGGCTGGGGTATGAACAGATCAAGACCAGCCCTGCCAAGAAGGACTTGGGGGTGCTGGTGGATGAGAGGTGGGACATGAGCTGGCAGTGTGCATTTGCAGCCTAGAAAGCCAACTGGATCTAGGGCTGCATGAAAAGCAGCATGGCCAGCAGGGTGAGGGAGGTGATTCTGCTCTTCTACTCCACTCTCATTGGACTCCACTTGGAGTACTGTGTCTAGCTCAGGGGTCTTCTGCACAGGAAAGATATGGACCTGTTGGAGCAGGACCAGAGGAGGGCCATGAAGATGCTTAGAGGGCTGGAGCACCTCTCTTGTGAAGACAGGCTGAGAGAGTTGGGATTTATTGTGGCCTTCCAGTACTCAAAGGGGGCTTATAAAAAAGATGGGGACAAACATTTTAGCAGGGCTTGTTGGAATAGAACAAGTGGTAATTGTTTTAAACTAAAAGGGTGTAGACTTAGACTAGTTCAAAGAATGACATTTTTTGCAGTAAGGGGGGTAAAACACTGAAACAGGTTGCCCAGAGAGGTGGTAGATGCCCCATTCTGGAAACACTCAAGGTCAGGTTGGATGGGACTCCAAATAACCTGATCTAGCTGAAGAAGGTCCCTTCCAACCCAAACTATTCTATGATTCTAGAAGGAAAGGCAATATTATGGTATGACCTGGTTTGGGCTCCCTTGGGAATGGTGTGAATTGCTGAAAATACATAATCTTGTCAGGACTGAGATATTGTAGTTATCATCTTTTATTTTTGATGTTTTCCATCCTCATATATCACTGAAAGAAGAGATTTTCTGTCTAGGAGAAGTAAAAGTTGTGAAAAATGGGTGTAGATGATCCCTGAGCATGGTGATATTTATCCA
Source organism: Platysteira castanea (assembly GCA_013397175.1). Lineage (NCBI taxonomy): Eukaryota > Metazoa > Chordata > Aves > Passeriformes > Platysteira > Platysteira castanea. Next base: position 615,189 of record VYXC01004591.1, read on the forward strand.
CCAGAGCAGTCGGAGCAAAGAAAAAACATTCAGCCAAGGAATGAGTCTTCAGTCCGCAGAGTATCTTGTCTTCAGTGATTAATCCCGGCCTGTCAGTTTCTGGGGTGTGTTTCTGTAGTTGAATTTCAGGTTATAAACCCTTGCTGGGGACACCTCTTCCAAGCCATAACTCCTGCTCTGATGGCGGGCCTGGCCTGACCTGTCTGGTGTCAGCACTGCAGTTTCACCCCTCTGCTGTAGTGTCCAGGGTGGATCACAGACCTGCTGGGCTGCAAGCCCTGGGGGCGGGTGCCCACACAGGGCCAGGCACTGCCTGGGAAGCCTGCTCTGGTAAACATCCTGTTTAGACCATGATCAGCATTTGCTGCTGTGGCCAAATAGTGCTGGCTAGCTAACAGTACTCGTTTCCTGATTCATTTAGTGCTCACTTGACTGCAGCTACTTGTACAGCAACTATGAGGACATACCTGATTTTCAAGGGACAGTCCCAAGGTTTGTGGTACAGGCTTAATAGAAGGGCAATATTGAATCTTATTAACTCTCTATTCACATTAATTTGCCCCTTGGCAAATACCTGCTGCCAGTCTGTCCAGTTTATTTTGGGATTCAGGCATAATTTCCCACACAGAGACACTTGAAATGAAAAAAAAAAATTGGGGCTATCACTCTCTGCAGGAGTAAGGAAGTGCTGGATGCACCTGCACAGTTTTCTTCCAGGTCAAATACAGGTATTGCTGCAACCTCATCAGGTCAAACAAGCCTTAAGAACACAGAGAGCAGCACGTGGGATGCACATACAGTCACTGGTGTGTGCCCAGCTTCAGAGTCCCTGACTGAGAGAATGATTTTTTTAGGTAGTGCTTTCGAGCTGTAATTTCAAGGGTTATTTCCTGTTCTTCTTCTCTGTCTTATTTTAGTTAAATTTATTTTCATTTCACTGTGGCATATTTCATCATTGTTACAGCAAAAGTAAATAGTAGCATGGTTGCTATAATAGTTGCTATGTACAGATGATTAAAGTAGAAAATATTAGTCTACTCATCTCCTTTCACTAAGTTAATGAAGAGTCATTGAAAGTCTCAAATGCCACTTACTGTTTAAGATGCACTTTGTGATTGTGTCAGCTGCTCACTTGGCAGATAGTATAAAGAAATATGAGCTACATTTCCCAGTTAGGGAACTGTAATAATACCTAGGTTATTGCATCATGGGGATTCTTTTCCTCTAAGGATTGGTGTGAATGGATTTTGCCAAATATTTTAGAAATAGAACTCTTTTTACAAATTTGTCAATCACTTGATCTGCTCTTGAAAATATATGTGGGTTACAACTGGTGTATATGGATGAGCAGATAAAATAATCTAGGAAATACAATGTCTCTTTTCTAATTTAGACTGCTGCAGTTAGTGCTGAATGTTGGTTATCATCTGCTAGGAAGACTGATGCTCAAATTGTCTAAATAGAAAACTAGAAGTCTCCCTTTACAAAGAGAGCTACAAAACTGCTCATTTTCCAGGGAATGAATGATACAAATAAGTATTCTTCTTGAAGTATGGTTCTATATTTTAAGTAATTTGGGGATTTACCTTGCATTGAGATATTGTGTCTATATTATTATGTCTGCATACGGCAATGTTGTGATATCATGCATGTTAAAATAGGTAAATAAAATAAACTACCAATTGCCTCTTAGACATGTCTGTGAGAGGGTGAGCGATTCACTGTTTGAACTATCTCTGGTCTGTGCATATTGGTTTTGGCTGTATGCTGCCTGGTATTCCCAAGCTCAAAACTTTCAACATTTGAGATTGACTTACCAAATGACAAAATAAACTCAACACCCACCCAAGGAAAAAAAAAAATCTTGCATAGAAACACTAGAAACATGATGCAAAGAATATTTGAATTGTTTTTTTCTAGGGCAAAATGCTTACAGATTTCTTTTAAATTGTCAGTCTGCATAAAAGCATGGGTATTCATACTTCATTTCTTGTTGTCTAGTCAAGCAGATTTTCCCCTCTTTCAATTTGCATTTACTATAACAGGAGCTTTGAGGAACCCTTTGTAATTTAATTTGACAAATTCAGAATATGTGGCACTTAAAACACACTAAAGGTCTCAGTCTTACAGAGTTTTGCTAAGCAAAGAAGGATGGACAAAATAATCTCATCATAAGATCATTTTTGGAAAAGTCAAAATGTATTCTTCCTTCCAAGTAGTGCATTTGTCTTGCCTCTGGCCTAAGTTCTCAATAAAATGTGAGATTTTGCATGGCAGTTGGTGTGAAGTTAACAAGGTGCCTTATTTCTTGGCGAGTAGTATCGACAAGAGATTCAAATATTAAATTATACAGTTACTATCATTAGTTTAGAAAATTTGAATTGGCTTACTATTCAAGAATAGATTGGTCTCATTTTCCTTTTTTGAAGTGTGAACATATCACAGCATAACTCAAATCTGAAGAGAGATCAGGAGGCATCTACTCCAATCTCCTGCTCTAAGTAGGGTGCACTTTCAGTTCAGATGAAGTTGCTCAGATGTTTTTCCAGTTGGTCTTGAAATCCTCCAAGGATGGAGACTGTTCAGCCTCTCTTGGAAATCTGTTCCACTGCTTCATTGTCCAAGCAGTGAAAAAAACGTTTGTGTGATAAACAATCTGGACTTCTCATTTCAGTTTATGCCTTTTGTCTGCCATTCTCCTACTGTGCACCACTGTGAAGAGCTGGCTTCATCTTCTCAGTAACTTCCTTGTACCAGGAGCTGCTGTCAGGTCTCACCAAAGCTGTCTCTTCCCCAGATCAAACAAGTCTAGCTCCCTCAGTTTGTCCTCATGAGGAAAGTGTTCCAGGCCTGACCGTGTTGGTAGTTATGTTCTGAAACTGGTTGTTGATCCGTGTCTCTTGTGTACTGGAGGAAGTGCTGACTAGAGAGGGGCTGTGGTTATGGGATTTCTGTTCATACAGCCCTGCGTGCCGCTGCCTGTCTTTGCTGCCAGGACACTGCTGGCTTCTGGTCAGCTCACGCCTGCACACACCCAAGGCCAGTGCCCTCAGAGCTGCTCCCCAGCCTAACAACTAATGTGTTGCAGGAGTTATTTCTCCTCAGGTAGAAGGGGTTTCATTTGTCCTTGTTGAGTTTCATAAGGCTTCTGTCAGCTCTCTCCTTCAGCCTGCCCAGGTTTCCTGGAATGGCAGCTCTTCTCCCAAGCATATTGATGGCTCCCACTATTCTGGAGTGAGCTACAAACCTCATGGCAGTGAGCTCTGCTACCTCCTCTGGGTCACTGATAAAAATGTTATCAACAGGACCCAGGACAGACACCTGCATATAACCAACCTCCCGGCAGAGCACAACCCATTGACCCAACTCTCTGAGCCCAAGCAGTCAGCAAAATTTGTATAGGCTGCATGGGCTGTAACATCCTAACATGGACCCTTTGTACTGTGGGAGTACTGTGGGAGATGCTTCGCAAGCCTTACTGAAGCCAAATGGGCCCACTTGTTTCCTTGTTTGGCCTTTTTCTTCAGAGGTATCTGTACTGTTTCCGTGTTTTAAGTGCAGTTTGCTGACACTGTGCGTCCCTGTTCTTCAGAAATTTTTGAAGCAGCTCTTTTGACTGGCTGGATCAGAATGTCTTCTTCTAATGAGTGACTTTTCACTTTAGTTTTATTGACTGAAAATCAGAATGAGTGATAGTTATCATTTAATAAAAGAAATAAACAGAGATTGTTATGAAAAGGAGTACTAAAATTTCATTGTTTGTTCAATAAATAATGACTTGCTGTGTCAGACTCTCTTTTAGGCTTTTTAAAAATGCCTATCCGTAATGGAAGTTATTTCAATTAATTATAAAGACAAATTATAAGACAAAGTAACGGAAAGCTTTACTTTTATAGCAGTATCTTTCAAAAAGGTCATTCTTCACTTTCAGGCAGACTCTGTTTAGGCTGATTTTTACATCTTTTCTTACAGATATCCTGTCCAGCTAAGTCCTATTAGAATACAAAATTTCTAAGTAATTGCAGTTCCTAAATTACATGGTTTAGGGATTTGACTGTAATCTTTGGAGGTAAGAAGCTCCACTATGTCTGTATGCACGTGCACAAAAACTTGGGTCTTTGAGACCAAACTACTGAAGAGCCTGCATTTCATTTCCCAAAATGGTAGACACTGCAGGTCAGGCTTCTAAAGCTGTCTGGATACCAAAGGATTTATGCAAGCATATCGTTAAAAGCACCTGTTTATCTATTTCCATCATACTTTACCTGTCTCAACTTCAGCCATCCTAAGCATGGAGTCAAATAGAGTATCCTATATTTCCCCAGCCATCCAGAGAGAGAGGCAGATCCACCACACAGTAAATTCTTCAATGCAATGGAGAAACCGCCTAGACAGCTTGTGTGCTGTACAGTTTTAGATTATATAGTGGTGCTGCAATCAAATATTAAATTATATTTTTTGCCCAAATAAAATGATTGTATCTACTCAATAATTTGATATTTAAGGCCTGAAAAATCCAATGCTTGCAAGTGCTTATAAAATCATGTTTAAGAATTTTTTCAGCCCTTTTTCAGATTTTTATTGTCCATATTGGTTGCAAAAGCCTGATGTCTAATTCTGAAAGACCTTGGAGACTCTTTTTGCATGTAAAAGCAAAATGGAAAAAATAAAAAGCATTCACAAATTATGTTAAAATATACTTTTAGGTGTATTGGAGGGGATCTTTCTTTTGCAGTGCTTGTGTGGCAATTTTCATGAGGGTAGTTATCTGGTTGTCCTCTGCTATGTATGCAAGAAAAAGGAGCTTGGATGCTTCAGAGCTGGAATTGAAAACAGAACATATGCACAAACTGCAGAACAGCTGCCTTGGCCAAAACTCACTCTGTTTTATCAGTTCAATTGCATTTTTCTTCATACATTCAGATAATAAGAAAACAATGTATTCTAATTTCTTCATCTTGTTAAAAAAGAACTATGTATGAATCAAAGACTAAGATTTTGTTAATATTAAAGGAAAAAAGTGTGCTAAGACAGGTCGGAGGTACTAAATGCAAATACTCCAGAGAAATATTTCACATTATAAGGAAGTCTTTATGCATGCAGTAAAAGACTGCATAAACAGGCTCCTTTTTATTCTGTGTGGTAAGTGGTAATGAATTTCTTATAGAAGGGTGTCTACCAGAAGCTATGGGACAGGATAAATTGCAGAAAGAGTCTTGTTTGGGATTTGAGTTCATCAAAATAACCAGACTGTGGGCTCTGAGTGTGCAGCCGTTTTTCAGGTGACAGCACCTAAGGCTGGAAGGTAACGAGGTCCCGCCTGTGTTAGCCGGCCCTGCAGAGAGGCAGCGGGGACCCAGGCACGGCTGCTGTGAGCAGAGCTTGAAGCAGCAGCCCTGGCCAGGGGTGTAGGAGAGGAGGGGAGCGAGGTGGGGAGGCACTAATGGGTACCCAGAGGCACACTGCAATCAGGATGAGCAGCCAATTCTCCGGCTCCTCAGCTCTGTCACTCTTCAACTTGAAAAGCTCTAGGAAAGAGATAAGTCAGTCAGTTAAACACAATAATTATATTCCTTCAAAAGCGAGTGAAAGTGGCACATGTTCAACACGGATCTCCTCCCCCCTTCTTGATTGTAACAGAAGATTTGGGCAGATTTCCTATTTGGAGGCAATCAGTGAATGTGGAGAGCGAGGGATGAAGGATGCCCCGGCTGACCTTCAGAAGAATTATTGTTTCTTTCACTCATAGTTTCTCCCCCAACCCCACCCCCATCTCTCTTGTACAAGGCTTGAGAGCTACAGAAGCTTTTTATTTAAAAACAGGTGCATAAGTGGAGCTCTCTGCTGCAGGGATGTAATTGATTCAGGACAACAGTGCCCCTAATCAGACAGCTGCTTTTGTTGTCTTGCCCTTCTGTATGAGGGAATAGAAAAATAGCTATCACTATGTGTCTTAGTAAGGAAATATTCAGCAAATATTTGTCAAGTAAAGTGTGTTTAGAATATTGCTTAAAATTACACATATATTTAACACTTTCCGCTCCTTTACTGCTCCAAACTGCCAAGCTTTAAAAGATACAATTTAATTAGTGATGGCATTTTAATACAGTTACTTGCACTGGCTGTGCTCTATGCAAATAATTTATTTCATGGAAATTGTATTGGGATTGAAAACGTTTTTTCTTTCCCAAGAAGTATTATAATTCCTAATTGGCTGAAGCTTTGCTGACTTAGAAATGCGTTAAAAGAAACCAAGGCACAAGTCAAGGGTAGAGGGGGATTAAAGTTACTGTCAGTCTTATGCAAATGTCTGTCACCCCACACAAGGCTCACAAATTAAAATTGAAGTGCTGGTTTGCTGCTGCAGTCAAGCTTTTGGAATAATCAGTAATGAATTCAGCACCATACCACAACTGCTTCCTAAAACCAGAGCATTATTCTTGTATAAAATGCCAAATTTATATTGTTAGAGAAAATTTATACCCATTTCATCCTACATTCAGTTCTTTAAAGTTACTAGATATGAATCAAGTGCCTTTGCCTGCCCTGAAGATGAGTTTTCCATGTGCAGCACCATGCTTGTCATTACAGATTAGTGCACCATTTAGAGGGAAAGGGAATAGATAGAATAGATAAAATATTTTGCATATGCATAATCAACACAATTGCAAATAAAGGCAAAAGTCTTGGGAGGCAAAACACAGCTGTAATGCTAATGCTGAGTGAATAATTTTCTTGATGAATTTAGCCTCTGTGTCTGCTCACCAAATAGCCTCAAACATACTGTAATTTCTGGAAATTTGGTTATTCTTTAGAATTGCTGCACTGTTTTGTTTGGGGTTTTGTTTGGTTTTTTGTTTGTTTTATTTTTAACTCTTTGGATTGCATTCAATTTGTGATTATAAAATATTTGCTATCCTGCCTGCAGGCTTTAATAGGTAGTACTGTCTATCATATAAACATACCTCGTTTCTATCTACTGCTTGTAGTGCTGTAATTCCTGTGGGAATAACCTCTGCAAACAGTTGGCCCATAGCAAAGAATTAGAACTTTATTTGTAGTGGTTCATGGCATGTCCTAGGAACAGTTTCTCTCTGTATGGAAGAGAAAATTTTAACATTTATGTAGCTGCAGTCTTTGAAGGAAGCAAAAGAAAGTGGTGGTATTTTTCCCCTGGGACATATATGCTTTGCTTAACACATTTTCATTTACTTGGTCTGGATGGATTTGCTATTCTTCTGTGGAAGAGAATGTTTGTTTTTTGTATTTATAATTTAATTTATAGCCAAACTGATAATGACCACAAACATTTTGAGAAAGAAAATTTTTACAGATTCTATCTGAAAAGTGTTAGTCTTTCTGGTACAATATAAGCAACTTCTTAGCAAGGAGTAAGGGAATAAGCATATTTTCAGAGCAGTTATTGTCCTTCCTAGAGTGATTAGATGATTGCTTGACATTTTGTGGTGGGAAGTATTTACTTTAGTGGTAATAAGTTTTATTTCATTTTCTTATTCTAGTGATTGGAAAGGAATGTGGTAAATCCTATAAGGCAGTTCAGTATTGACACAGGGTGCCCAATGATTTGGGAATATCTTCTGTGATTGTATTCCAATGGATAGCAGACAAAAGCCATTACACAAAGTATAAAACTATGAACCCTTTGATGCATTTTCATACAGAAATAAAACTTCATGTTTTCAAGAACCGTAAATCAAAAATATGTATCCTTGCAACCTGAAAAAAAACAAAAACAAGACATGCAGTTTAAAACAGTTTAGTTGTACAAGCACCAAAAAACAGGCTGCTGCTTCTTCCAGTAATGTCTGTATTCTTGCATTTGCTTTTCTATAAATCCATTAGTCAGGCACACGCTGCAACAGCCTCTGTACTGGATTTTATAAACCATTACAGTCAGTTATTCCAAAATCAGCAAGTTATGTACACCAGATAAAACCCAAACACTGTGTTTATCAGGGGCTCCGCACCAGTGGTAGGGTTGGAATCAAGCTCCCATAAATACAATATTGTTAATGGTTCTGATTGTGTAATAGTCACCCTCATAAACACAGGGGAATGAATGATTGCCCAGAGCAAAACAGTGTGTGCAAAGAGCTCATTGTATGCCATTTTCTTTCATGATACATTTGATGACCAAGTCTAAAAGCTTTCTAACTCCATAGCTGTTATTCAGGAACGTGATTTGTTTTGATGTGAGGAAGGAAGGTCAGACTCATTTAACAGCACTGCACATTCCCCACCTGTGTCTTTGGTATGTTTAGTGCATATATCCTGATTAACAAATCATGTTCTTAAGACCTTATTTGAGAAAATAATATGGATGCAGCTTTTATATGTCTTTGATGGGCACTGTGTTTTCAGAAATTATTAGCAGTAGATCAACCAAACAGATTCCTATAGCACCTGGAATTTTTGTTATCCATTTAATGGCTTGCTGTCACCCTACCCACACGCATTCATCTCCAGTGAGGTAGGCAGTATTGCTCTGTCCAGCAGCTCTCTCGAGTCTGGGGGTTCGCTTGGAGTTAAGTTAAAGCTGCTGCCTTAGGAGAACAGCTTTAACTAACTAAATAAATAACTTTGTAATTTCTTAATTAACAGTACACCTAATTTAAAGCATATTGGCTATTGTTATTCTTCTACATCACAAAGCAACAACTTACAAACTGGAACTACCTTTCTTTTCCCCTCTGAAAGTAATTATTAGCTACAAAGCTATAATAAATCAGAGCACTTAAGGATGCCTCAGGGGAGCTTTCATGTTTCTAAAACCTTGTCAGGGTTTGATTTTGCAAAAACTCCAAATGAACCAAAGCTTTTTATTTTGATTTTATTGGAACTTTCAGAGCAATGAAGCTGAAAAGGTTTGGCTTAAAGTTTCTTGTCAGGGTTTTCTTCATTTTTTTAATACTGTTTTCAGTGATATCTCAGATATCAGATATAGCATATCAGTTCTCTTTAATTCCCAGACTGGCAAACATTTAAACTGATACAAAGAAAAGAGACATGTTTTATCTCTTTCTTACAACTAATTACGTATCCCCAGACCATTAGTTGCTTATGTTACTCTGTATTTGAGGATGGTCTGCCCGGAGCAGAGAGATAGCTTGCAGGAGGAGATGCATTGTGCTGTCAGCAGAGTGGCAGAGCTCATGCCAGGCTCGGACAGCACTGGAGCCACAGACATTTCATGTGCTCACAGAGGTTACTGCAAACATGGGCACCTTGGGTCATTGCATTACAGCAGCAACTTTATTTTACATACTACAGATCTACAGATGTATTTCACACATGTGAAAGTGCCTTGAAGTACTTCTGCTAGAGGACACAAAATATACTGTAAGGGTGAGTAGGAAGAAATCTTTTGAAAGGAACATGGTCACAGAACATTGGCAAAGACTGTGCAGTTACAGTGATCTGGGAAAAGAAATGTGGCATCTCTATTCCTGAGTCTTTAGTTTGGTCTCAGTAGAATGGATTTTTTTTTNGTGGTTTTTTTCGTTTTTTGTTGTTGTTGTTGTTTGGGGGTTTTTTGTTTGTTTTTTGTTGATTTTTGTTTGGTTGTTGTTGTTGTTGTTGTTGTTTTTGTTTTGTTTTGTTTTGTTTTTTTAACCAGTGAATTAGGTCAGAGTTTCCAAAGTTGATGTATATGTTCTTTTAACAAACTGAACAGGACTTAACCTAATGGCAGTTTTTGGTAGGACAGACAAGGTTAAAAGCATGGAGAGATGGAAAGAGCAGATTTATAGTCTATCTAGAGAATATCTACTGGAATAGTTGAGGTTGTTTTAGCAAGGAGATTGTAGTTACAAGCCATAAGTCGGCATTTGCTGCTTACTCTCTTTCTTCTTGTTCAAGAAGCGTCTGGACAATGCTCTCAGGCACATGGTGTCTTTCCTGGAGCTGTCCTGTGCAGGGCTGGGAGCTGGACTTTGTGGATCTCTTCAAACTCAGGATATTCTATTATTACAGCCAGTGAATCTGCTAACCAGTTAGTACCTGTGATGAAAAAAACCAAATGGGGTGTGGAGAGGGGGTGTATGACAAGTGCTAATTCACTCATTAAGGTATATGAGGACTATCAGAGGTATAAAGATTAACTGGCATATCTGCAGGAGAAAGAGAACAGCCTTATAGCATGGTTCAAGTGGGCACAGCCTGGAGCTGTTGATATCTCATGTTTTAAGTCTTTCCTGTTCATTGCCCCTCTGCTCCACTGCAGCAAGAAAAAAGTTCTCTTTCCGTGAGTGGTATATATTGTAAGCAATTTTTTTGTTGAATCCCTAATCTAGAACTGAAGCTGTTACTATAATTCTTACTGTATTTGTATAGTAGCTGCAGGCCTGATGTAAAAAAAGAAAAGAAAAGAAAAAAGAGTGGGACTTAAATTGGTGGACTGGTAAACTGCTGGAGGAGTGGTTAAAGATATTTGGAAAATGAAAGCATTACTTTAGAACAGTCTAGACCTAGGCATAGTGACAGCAATACTCAGGACCAGCTATTTAAAACACTAGATCCTCATTAAAATAGACACCTTTTTACTGTTATTGAAGAGGCATTGAAGTATGAGATGGAATGGCAGAAGAACAATGAAAAAAGGAAAATTAAAGAACTGCAAATAATTCTTCCCTTTCAAATGCTTTGTAATTAAATGCCTGGATAATTTCTACTACTCATTAACTGAGATCAGCTAAAGAAGAGTCCACAAGACAGTTGGGCTGTAGCTCTGCTGTGCAATTGGTCTTGTGAATAAAATTGTTACCCAGTAGTAACACAGTGTTACTGAAGCTGACTGATAGTAAAACTCAGCTGACCTTGATGGGGAAAGAGAGCAGCCAGGATCCTGTTCCCCATGTTTAGCTAATGGAGAGACTTCTAACATTACTGAAAAGAGAAAGATATTCTGCTTCAACTTTTCATGGAAACACCTCAAATAAATAGGATTATACATATTTATGTGAGCTGTTCTGATCCAAAATAAATTCATCAGACTAACCAAGGGCATGCTCAAACAACTAAGTCCGTCGTCTGATTAAAGAGGGTGAATGGCAACTCTGAAATAAAGCCAAGGTATGTAAATTCAAATAATTCCCTTTTTAATTTCTCTACATGTATATTTGGGAGAACTATTGGGGGAAAATGGTTCTCAACTGCCAGTGGATTACTCATAGAAGTATCACAAATTACTAAAACAGTCCCACAGACTTCAGTGGCACATGGCCAAATGACAGGAATCTTCTCCACTTCTAGCATGTTAAAATCTACACACAAAGTCAGGCTTTGAGTGAAAAGGAGCAAACATAAAAATGACTGGATGAAAAGGTGAAACACTGAAGAACTAAACCAATATTTTACTTTGGGCTTTTAGTCTCTACTCAGCTGAGCAGCGAGAAGCACGAGCTCCTTTTTTGATTCTCCACAAAACTTCAGTGCCTTGGTTTTGTTTTTTCTTCCCTTCAGGCTCTCTTGGAGATGTCACTCCTTCCTCCCTAATAAATATTTGTGAGTCATGCACATATTAACTCCAGGCTCAGCAATCCTAATTTATAGGCTTTGTAGTTGCATGTGAAAATGTGGTGCAGCTCCCAGCTGGCAGGCTGTCCAGCTGCCTTCTGGGACAGCCCCTTGGCCTGCACTCAGGCTGGACTCCTTCCAGCAGCTTTAGTCACCCCTTGCTAAACCTGCTAACAAGGATCTGGTGCCCATTTTTCTGTGAAGGGTGTAGGGGCAGCAGCAACAGCTTGTTAGTTTTAAGCTTGTTTACTGCTTTTTGGCAACTCCCTCCCCAATTCAAAGGGGCATCTGAGAGGTCATAGTTGCAGCCCTTCTGCTTCCCTTTTCCACTGCAGGCATGCACATTGTCTGTTAACCTTGCTCAAACAAGGTGAATCTTTTAGTCTTCCAGTTCAAAGCCAAAACGAGAGGAAGGATGTTCAAAAGCAATAATTACTTTGCATTTTTCTATAATGTTGTCATAAAAATTGTATTCATCAATGAGCCTCTGTGAGAAAGTCAAGAACATCTGGTCATGGAAAGGCAAGTATTAGGTGAACATCTAGTTTGACCATTGTTCACCATGAAAAATTATTTTCCATCAAAAGAAGTTATTTACTTGGCGTTGCCTTATATTCATAAATCTCAGCTTCTTTAATTCTTGCCAAATACTTTTTATTTAAAAAGAAAATGTCAGATAGTTGAGAAATTGAGGACTTAGTTGTCTGAATTTGTTGCCATTATATGGAAGATGCATGAGTGTCATAACGATGGGGAGAAATGTAAAAACCTTAAAATAAACTTCTTTTTGAATTGGAATGATCCAATGAAATTAGTAGAATTACTGTAGTATGAATCATGGTTTGGCCCAAAGTCTGAGTATTTCTGCAGGTTTTGATAATTGCATGTAAGGCCCTTGTAATTTTGTCAGTGTACAGAGTGTGCAGTCAAGTGTTGCCATTTCCTTCAGGCTAGCCCTCGTCGTGCTTGTTTTCATTACTTTCTAAATGTGCTTTTAGGGCTGAATGGTGGCAGTCTTTTTCTTCACCTGTAAAGAAACACAAAAACAGAGAAAAGGGTCCCATAATGCTTCCCTAAAGTGAAATGTTGACAAATCCTACTTAGTTTCCAGAGAAAGCAAATATTCTCTTATGTTTTCATAGCACAGAAGCTATCATCTCAAACCAGGAATAGTGCCAGCAAACTCTGGCACTATAGAATAAGCAGTTTACTTGCTCAAACTCCCAGGCCATATGGGAATCGGCACTCTTCTCCCCCACAAATACCTCTGTTACTTGAAAGAAGTACTCCCTGTATTGCACATATTGGCGATCAAGGGTTCATACCTTGAATTCCAGTTGAAAGGGTTATTTTTTGTAAAGCCTGATACCCTTCCTTCACTCAGTCTCTGCTAGGTATTTTGAATTGGTTAATAACAAGGTGAAACTATGTAAGTAAGGGAACTTTTTTTCACATGTTTTTGCAGGATTAAATTGGATGTAGTCTGATGAAATTAAACAAATTTTATCTTTGATACATTTGGTGTACCTGATTTTAGACTTCGAGATTTTGGGTAGGCCCAGCACTGCTTGAAAGCTGCTGACTGGGGGAGGTGTCAAATCCTCTGTCATAACTTAAATGCTAGTGTCAGTGCAACATCCAGCATAAAGTTTCTTCAAATCTACCTTGGTCTGCTTCTAAGATCATGAGAGAAGATGCTGAACAGGCTCAGGCACAAGATCTGGGGGTATGTGTTTGGTCGCTTGCCTTTAAAGCAGCAGGAACAAGTGGAAATGTCAGGGGATCGCCTGAGACCTGTTATGATCTTGTGACACCGCTTGACACATGCTCTTGCAGTTGAGTCTGCCTTGGACCACTGCCAGGCTGGAAGAGAAGTCGGGGGTGCTGTTAAGAAGCTGCATACATCCTCCTCAGAGGTACTGTGAGGCTGGTTTTTGGGGGGGTTGGGGACTTTTTTTATCAGGTTCCTTAGTTTCTCTATTGGCTTCCTGTAATTCTCTGAACAGAATGGAAAAGCTTTAATAGGTAATAAATTAAGCCTTTTACAACAATAGTAGTGAAAAAATTACATTCATTTCTCCAGCTACTTGGTGTTGGGGGGTTATGTAGTACTTGGGGGAAAATATTTTAAAATTTTTTTAATATTTATATTTTTCTTATATTTTCTTATATTATTCTTAATACTTATTGTGTAAGTGGGAGCATGGGAAACTCAGGTGTGATCCAAAGTGGTAGGGACTGTAAAGTCCAGGGTTGCAGGTTATTCCTGCTCTGGGTGAAGGCACTGTAAGCACTCACAGACTTCACAAAGGTGCAGAGATATCCAAAGTGATTTTCTCCTGGAGAAGAGTCAGAATTAGCTGTCTTAGTGCTTATCTGCAGGGAAAATTTGCCAGTGTAATTAAACCACTCTAGTTACACAGGTATAACTCCTTGCTCAGTCACTTTTGTCTCAGGAGGGCCCAGGCAGGGAGTTTACACCAGAGTAACCACAGCAGTGCGCTGCCCTTCGAGTACAGCGAGGCCATTTGCCAGCTGGTGTGTGCCAGGTGGCTGCCATCTGAGATGCTCAGGACAGCACTGATCATGGTGAAAAAAGTTGCTGAGTTGTGCCAGAGCCCTAGGCAGGACACACTTTCACATCGGTGCCCTGAAAATAAACATTTTAAATCGCAAGTCAAATCCCTTCCCTAAGTGTAGAAGCTCCAGCTGCCATTGAAAACCTCCAATCATAGCTTTCTTTTGCAGTTCAATTTGAGAAAAAGATGAATGTTACTGCTAATATTCAACAGCCTTCTGAAGTTTGATCCTTAACTCAGTTTCTCACCACCCCTGTTTGCTACCACCGTCCTTTTTCTCCACCTCGCCCTTGGCTGCAGAATGACTCCTGACTGAAGAAAAGGTTAGGAAAGACATGAGGTGACTAGCTGCAAGTAGGGGCAACCTGGCTCCAAGTCCTTGTTTTGCTGCAGGATTTCTGTTTAGTCTTGGGTGAGACAAACTCTGCCCTGCAAGGTTGAGGGGCAGCATGTCCACTACTCTGTGGAGAGTTGCAGGTTAACCACGTCAAAGATGAGTTATACAGGCTGTGCAAGATGAGAGATTGTGTCAGTATCAGCTGTGTTGCATTTCTCAGGAGACAGGGACTGAAAAGTTGTTCATTCCCCAGCCAGGCTGCTTCTCTGGAGTGAATTCAGCTTGTCCCCCCTCCTCTTCTCCTGCTGAGCAGTCGTCCAGAGCCTTAACTGCCCAAAGCGTGTTTCTGTCTGTCCTAATGCACTCCAAAGCACCTTTCTGAACAGGGATAATGTCCCTTGGAACCACTTGTGACCTCTGATTATTACAGCCTGAAGAAATAATTGATTTTAAAGAAGGAAGGTTCATGAAACTTCTCAGTCATTTGTCTTGTAATGAGATTTGGCTGGAGAAAGACAAAACTCATTCAGAGAGACAGACTGAAAAAGAATAGGAGAAGGAAAAAGTGAGGACTGGGGGGGGACACACTAGGTTGCTCTTCACTTCTTCCTCATCCATGTGCAGCATCCCTTCTTGGCCTTGTCTGAACTGTAGTTACTTTTTTTGGTTAGTGGGGTTTTGCAGGGTGTTCCTCAACTGCTGAATAATTGTGTTTATCAGCTTGCATAATTTCGTCTTACTTATCTTACAGCAATCTCTGTCAGAGGAGAAAAAAAAAAGCATGTCTTATGTGGGAACTTTATTATACAGCTGATAAAGGCAGCTGTTTGAATCCTACTATCCAGTCTTTCCTTCGTTTCAAATGGGACAATTCAGATTGTGAGTTTAGCTCGAGGATATATACAATGAGGGTAATCAAACGTCTTTATATAGCCTCAAATTTCTGTCATAAAGAACTGCAAAAAAGGCATCCAAACACAACACTGGAAGTTAGATGGCATTTTATGCCTGCAGTGTAATCTGGCAGTCATTTCCCTGGCCTACAACAAGCTTGGATGTGTTCTGCTGTGGTTTGTACACCCTAGAAAGAAAGAAATCCTTGTGAACATGCCTACATGCTGATGTCAAATGTACCTTCTGTGTTTCAGAATTTCTGTCTGTGTGTCACTGTAGGAATACAATATCCCCAGCACAAAAAGGAAGGGGTGGGCTAATGTGTTATTTATAATCATCTGTGTTCCCTCCAGCAGTTATACTGCTTTTTCAGTGTTAGATGTCTGGTGATGGGACAGACAGGCCATAGCTCTTTAACAGCACAGAGCTTGTGCTGGCTCTCCAGTCTGATCCTTGGACAGAGTAATGGATGGGGTGATGGGCTGATGGATGATGGAGAACACTTATAAGTGGGGAACTGCTGGGTCCAATCCTTTTCCTTATCCAGACTTTAGTCTTTTAGACTTAACCTCCACAGGTTTGTGAGTAGTCCAGTGGGGGCAGGGGGCACCAACCTCTGTTTTCTCTTAAAAGCTGCCTCTGGTTAAGTGTCCCTTTTGTTTTTCTTTTATTCTTACTCTGCTGAGAATTTTTTTCTCCAGAAATAGTTTGTTTCTCTTATTTCTTTCAAGATGCAAAACAAAGCATCTGTGCTTCCAGGCCAGTGACAGATCTTTGTTGCTTTTTGTCAGGAGGCAGCCCAGGGGGGCACAGTCAGACCCTAATCCAATAGGCATTATTGTCCAGAGAAGGGGAACAAAGNACCACACACGGTATTTCTGCAGCCGTATAAATAACTGTCTCCGGACCACGGCTAAGTTTTGTAGCGAGTTGTACGCGAACACGCCTGGGTGCGGCCCGGAGCTGCCCGCTCACCTTCGGGCAGGGCCCGATCCAGCGGCGGCTCCGCGAGCGCGCGCTGCCACCTAGCGGCCCCCGCCGGGCCCCGCGCCGCGGCCTGCGCGCCGCCGCGGGCCCTCAGTGCCCCGGGAATGGGAATAAAGGAGTTGTAAAAGGCAGCTGAACCCCAGTCTGACTGCCCACCCCCCGCCCGGGCTTCCCGCGGGCACTGTGCGCGTTTCCTTGGGTGGTGGGGGGTGCTCTACGGGCCGCCCACCCTGCGGTGGGATCTTCTGGGAGCTCCCGCATCATCAGGTGAGGGATTGGCTTTGCTATTTGCTTTTGTATTTGCAAATTAAGTAGATGTTTGCTGAAGGAATACTCTAAGCCCACCGGGAAAAATCCATGCCAAATAGTCTCTTCCCCTCCAAACTCCAACAGAGTGAAAGAAAAGGGAAGAAAATCATAGAACGACTTAAACAGGCTGAAGAAGAAAGGAAACCATGTTTTGAATATGTGCAATATACAAGATCACAATGCAAACACAACAAAAAGAGCCAATATTTTGTCCTGAAATAATAATCATAATTCTACTTGCAATTTGTTTTTTCAAATAATGAAATACCTCTGATCAGGATGGTGATGTGGATTAAACAATTTAGTCATTCAAACTGTTCTTTCAAATTATCTGGCATNCTTGACACTTAGTGGCATGGTGGAGTTGACATGGTGGTGTTCAGTCTTAGGGTGGGCTCGATGATCTCAGAGGTCTTCTCCAGCCTAATTGATTCTGTTACTGACATGTGCATGAAACTAGAGCTGCTTTTGCATTCGAAGCTATTTAAGGGAAAAACCACAGTATAGTCGGCGCTTCGTAGGATTTCGTGAGTGGAGCTTGCATGCTTGGTCTCTGTGTTGGCTTCAACAGCGATGGTGGGGACGTCGTGTTCAAAACTTGCTTCGCTTAAAAAAAAATAAAAAAAAAATAAAAAANAAGGCAGCTGAACCCCAGTCTGACTGCCCACCCCCTGCCCGGGCTTCCCGCGGGCACTGTGCGCGTTTCCTTGGGTGGTGGGGGTGCTCTACGGGCCGCCCACCCTGCGGTGGGATCTTCTGGGAGCTCCCGCATCATCAGGTGAGGGATTGGCTTTGCTATTTGCTTTTGTATTTGCAAATTAAGTAGATGTTTGCTGAAGGAATACTCTAAGCCCACCGGGAAAAATCCATGCCAAATAGTCTCTTCCCCTCCAAACTCCAACAGAGTGAAAGAAAAGGGAAGAAAATCGTAGAACGACTTAAACAGGCTGAAGAAGAAAGGAAACCATGTTTTGAATATGTGCAATATACAAGATCACAATGCAAACACAACAAAAAGAGCCAATATTTTGTCCTGAAATAATAATCATAATTCTACTTGCAATTTGTTTTTTCAAATAATGAAATACCTCTGATCAGGATGGTGATGTGGATTAAACAATTTAGTCATTCAAACTGTTCTTTCAAATTATCTGGCATCTAGTAATTGAAATGATGTTACGCCACTGGCTTTTCTCAAAGCCTAGATTTGAAACTACAGATTTATTAGCCATTTACAGTTGTTTTGTATAAAAACATCCCTACTGTAAGGTTGCTAGCATTTGCACTGTATTTTGGTATTAACCACTGCAAGATTGCTGGGCTGTTGGTTGCACAGGAAAGTTGTTTCATTGTGTGCTTCCCGCTATGCCACACTACCTTTCTGAAATCAATGGAACTCAGCACACTGGAAGACAGAGGACATCTTGAGCTGTTTATGATACTCTGCACAGATCTGGACAACAAATAGATGAGACAACCAAGTCCATTGTGGTTTATGATAGAGAATTGTGGATATAAACAAAATGCTAAGGACTTCTTTTGGTGCTGAGAGATTTTGATTTCCCCATTGCTAATGCCAGATATGGGAAAAAAACCCCAATTTTATTTACCTTATTACATTTTATACCTTTTAGGTACTAGAGTATGTGTCCCTTCTCTGTGATCCTTAGGTACTTAAAACAACATGATTTTCTTTGTGAAAACTGAGCTTCTCCTAAGTAGTGTGATTCCAGGAGCTGAAGCTTAAAAAATAAAGCTCTGCTTATATGCTGATGAGAAAGTACAAAGTTATGAAAGTTATATTAATTAAATGATAGTGTTATTGTTTGCGGGCTTTGTGTGTCATTTTTAGTTATCAAAGCCTCTATGGATGTTATATATAGATAAACAGGAAGAAGATTTACCAAAAATACTGCTAAATCTTGTTCTATTAAAGCCAAATGCTGTTGGAGGGGTGGAGGTACAGCCATTGCTTTTGCCAAGTGCCAGGTTGGAACTATATTGACATCTAGCCTTGGACCCTTTTTCCCCCATCAACTATCAAACCCTGACTTAGCTTTGAAATAGTACTGTCAAGGAGTTTGATAAATATCTTGCTGATTATTTATATACTTTATATAATTCTTGCTTATTTTTGACAAGTAATCAGTCTTTGCTGCAACCTAGCTTAGACTATAAATGCTCTTCTCATGCTGCCAGGTTGCTGTGTTAAGTTGAACACAAGGATTGTCTACCAGCCCTTGTGATGGAGAGAAAGTGATGTTGCATGAGAACATGGTGTTTAAAAAGCTCTGTTTGCAAGTCTGAGCAAGAGGAAGAATATTGTTTACTGTTGTTTACTGGGGACTTTACACAAGAACAAATCAATTTCTTTTCTATTTCCAGTCAAGATCTGTTGACTGAAATCTACTTTACCTTCTAGGATTTAGGGTTGTAAACCAAGTAATTGGCAGCAGCCTCCTAATAATGGGTAAAAAAGTTGTGTAGGAAGCCAGCAACATGAACAACATAATTTACAGAGCCACTGGAAAGTTTTTCCTCTCTCTTTCGGTCTTTTTTTGTACATTACCTGGTAGCTTTTTAAAAAAAAACAGTATCAACCTTCACTGCATTTTTTCTAAAAAGCATAAAATGTTCATGTGTGGGTAGACCTGACTGAGCAGAGTGTCAGTCATTTTCTGTTCTATCTTCTAGCACAGGCAAATTATAGAGTAATGTGCTGTGTAAGAAATTCGTGTAAGCACAAACCCACTTTTCTCAGAGATTGCTGGCATCGCTCCTGCAGAAGTAGCAGAGCTGTAAAATGATTTTCTCTTCCCCTTCTGAAATGGCAGAGCCCTGTGTACATTGTCTGCAACATACACCACACTGTATACTGTCAACAACCTAAGTACACAAAACTTAGGTCAGATGTAAATAAGGCAACTAGCAGACATCAAGTGTTTTCAAAAGAAGTTTTTTTGTTCTGATTTGGTTTGTTTTGATCTTTACCTAAGCTTAAAATTGCTGTTGTCCGTCTGTCCAAGATGGTGAATTCTGTTGAGGAAGAAATATGGAGCAACTTCCTTGGAAAACTGCTAAAATGCATTTTTTAAAAACAGTAAGTATTTCATTGTTCACTCCTTTGTTCAAGACAAACCCTTGCTTCGCTTGTATTGATGCCCAAGTGTCATGGTCTGTGCATGGGACATATGTGCACAGATAGATTTCTTGAGTTAGTCTGGCTGCAGATGGAGAGCAATGTCATCTGCTACCTTTGACTCACAGCCCCAAAACCATAGATCTGATCCAAGGAAATTACTTTGTGCTCCTCTGCTTGCAGTATTTCTTAAGTGTTTCTCACAGCTCACACAGGAGTTGACCTTGAGGTCCCAGCTTCCTTTCAGCAGGGAAAGGTTACCTGCTACTCCAAATTCTTATTCATACCAGAATTTTCTGCTACAGAATCTATAAAGAAGAAAAGAGCAATGGGAACTCTTCCTGTCAGCATCCTGATTTCAAAAAGTATCATTGTTCCTGCAAAGGAAGAGAGAAAAAAACCCCATAAACAAATAGAAAACTAAAAAGAGCACTTCCCTGCTCTTCCATTTTGGCAGAAGTATCTGGGAACTTGACAGAGTTTTAGTACTTGTCAGTGCTGAACACTTGTGTAGGGTTCCTGCAGTGAATATACTGACCTTTGCTTTGAATTCCCAAACCTGCCATGAACTTTACCATTCTCATTAGTGTCCCAACCCCTCTGAAGTCTCCATGCTCTTATAGTGTTGTAAATTAATGAAAACAATAACTGAAGAAAATCGAGTAAAGGAGTGATAAATTTTTTCCTAGGCAAATTTTCTCCTGATCCTTGCAAGTCTCTGTAGCATAACAAGCAAGAACAAAAGGTAAAATTTAAGGTTCCCATAGCACAGCTGTGTCCAGATTTACTATATAATTTGCATTTGGAGTCATCATTAGAGATGTTGGAGACCTCTTTTTATCCCATTTTGTCTTTATCAATAACCAGAGTCCTTTCTATTGTGTTATCATATGGTCTTCTATAATAAATAGGAAAACTAATTCCTCTCACGCCTCAGACTTTTTAGTTAGAGCTGTTGCCACTTCATGTAATAATTCTCAACTGTAAAATTGAATCCAGTATTAGAGAGTTTACTTAAGAGTTTAGAACTGTAAATTTTATGGTATTTTGTGACCCAAAGTGTATTTTGGAGTGTCAAAGGAGATCATGTGCACAGATACCAGGAGGGGACCTCTATAGCAGGGTTGTGTTTGACCACTTACCTTTGTCACAAAGATTCAAAAATAGTTGTTTTCTAGGATCTTCTGCTGTGGTACATAGTGAGAACACAATAGTTTTTAATATCCAGTGTCTAGACCCACCGTTGCTTCTTATGCCCATACTACACTTTTAGCTCCTCTCGTGTATTTTCGTTTGATGAGTCTGATTCAAATTCCATTGGCATTAATGAAGAACACTCATTGACTTCAATAATCTTTGAATTGTGTCTAGTATCAACTACATTAACATAATCAAGTGAGAGGCAATTGTTATGGATGCATTATTTAGCACTGATTGGGGAGGTGCTGTCAGCTCCCAGTGTCAGATGGTGTTAGATGTTATTTTGTAAGGACTTGATTATTAAATTAGTATTGTAGGTTATAAATCTTTCAGTTGTGCTTTCACTTTGCATTGTGGAATAGTCTGTGTTATAGTTCCCCTAAGGTGTACACTGGAAGAGTTCAGCCACTTTGTATAATTTCCAAATCTGCAATCTCTTCTTCTGTGAGGTGGCATTTCTAACAAGCCAGAGCGAAGTGAGGGCTGCAATGTGCCTCACATTCCTCTCTGCATCCCACAGTGACATGCACCCTGCATTGCTGCTGGTAAGGCTTTGGCCTGGCAGCACTGATTTGGGCATAAAGCATTAAGACAAAGAATATCAAAGTACTGACGACACATCCTGGAATAACTTCACCAGGCCCTGTTCAGGGGGTGTGATCAGCAGTCACAAAACAGGCAGTTGCAGTTCGGAAGCAGGACACTGGCAGGTCACACTCATATGGCTGTGCTCTGGCCCAGCTGTTTATCGTGGCGGTGTCAGATGTTCCCCTGTCACCAGAGGATCTGCCTGTGCCCAGAATGTGTGGGTTTAAGTTTTTTTAAATCAGTATTTAATATTCAAGTCATACTTGATTGCATTTTGAGTGAAAGTTCAGAGCCACAGTGGTGTAAAATAGGAGACAGGTTACTTTCTACAGTGATAATCTCAGTTTTGTTAATACCTATGGGGCAGTTAAAAGTAGTTTTGTTGGTGATCAGAGTTTTTCTTCAAAGAGCTGCAGGGGACATAGAACTCTTCTACAAGTTAGCTGTAAGTCAGCTGCTTGCCTTAAAGGAGCACATAGTTTGGTGTTAGTAAAGTCCAAAATGATTAACTGTCATGTTAACCAATGCATAGACTTGTTTCAGCAGCTAGAATTTCACTTTAGATTCTAACTTTCAGACTGATGGGCTTCTGTGCCAGTGTAGTGCTTCTTCAGTCAATGAAAGTCCATCTGCAACCTTATTTCATGTTGCAAAACCCAGACCTCCCTAAGTAAATCAGATGTGAAATCTTCCTCTGCTTGTCAGATAGGAGTGAAGATTCTGGAGGATAATGCGACTTAAATTTTGGGACAGAGAAATGTGTACGTGTTGTATTGAGAATGGTAGTATTACAGTGGGCTGTCTTAATCACCGACAGGACAAGGGAATTCTGAAGTGTGACAGGAGTGGATGAAGAAGGCCCCTCGCTGGGGGGAACTGCTGCACTTCCCCAGCTCAGAGAGGAGTATGTGACTGCAGGAACAAGCTCTGCTTCAGAAATAGAGCATGCAAAACAGAATATACTTGTGCTTACTACAGGAACCAAACCTCAGAGCTAGATGATGAACATGTGAAAATGTTCAAACCACGTTTTCTAGGGGGATCAATATGAAAGAACTTCAGGAGGGGTACATAAAGGTGATTTACTTTGCACCTTTCTCTAGCTTACTGCAGAAAAATGTAATTGAACTTCAACTGGTCTCTGAATTATTTGGCCTTCTGTTAAAGCAGCAGAGAAAGATCTTTGATAGATGGTTATTATGATCTTGATGAAAGATTTTATGCTGTGTAGCATGAGAATCAAGAGATTTAAAAAAAAAAAAAAAAAGAATAAGAAGAAAAAAATAGAGTTTTAAAGATGGCTTCTACCATGCACCATTTCACTTCTGTGGTTTTCCTTGCTATATCTGTCCTGAGTGCCAGTTTACAGGATCCTGCAGTGCACAAGCTGCCATCACTCACCCTTTGCTCTCCTTTTCCACCCTCCCCTCCAAATATTAGTTCAAAACTAAGAACTCGATCACTTAGCATTTACATCACAGTTTTTCACCACAATATTTCTAACTGTGGAAATTGCTTTCTAGTTTTTTAAATAACTGATTTGAGTTATGATTTCCATGTAAATTAAATTTCATAACACAGTCTCAAATGCTTTTCAAAATAAAATGACTAAGAAAAATAAAGTAACATTACCATGGTAATGTAATGGATCTACAGAAATTCCTTAGCGCTTACAGTGGAGATATATTTCCAGTCCACTGTGTTCAATGAACATGGTTCAAGACAACAGATAAGGTATTGGAGACATTCTGTTTGTAACTGGAAAGCCCAGAGGGTTAAGGATCCTTAAAGGAAAAAGATGTCTGTGTTCAAAAAAATGCCAGAAGAATTATATTAATTTGCTGAGTTGCAGGATTCAGAGAATAAAGCAAGAAAAATGTACATACTGATAAGGAGCAGTTTGCTAGTTTTTACAAATCAAAGAGCTTGAAAAGCACTTTTAATAGATTTATTGCTGAATGACATCCTTTGAAGTTATTTATTCCTGGACAGATACAGGATGATCAGTATCCTGTTTTATTTAATTTTGTTTGTGTAACTAGAACACGGAAACTATTAACTGGGAAAAAGTGCTGATTAAAGATACATCTAAATTTATTCCACATTGTTTGAGGATGACAGAGATCAGGATATCTGAAGTCAAGTAATTGGATCGTAGATTTGATCAGTGTGTTAAACAGCCCGAGTATATCCCAGGCCAAAGTGCACAGTCGGGGTCCAGTATGGATGTTACGGTAGCCTGGGTGACTCTGTTGGGTGTAAACATGGCATTTCTGTTCTCCTTTTCATTTTGGCCCACTGATCTAATTAAATGCTGCCTGCAAGTGTGTAACTAGTTCAGGTTATAGTAGCATAGATATTATGCTGTTTATATATATATAAAATTAGGTGTTATGTAGAATTTTCTAGGCTGTAAGAAAGTGGAAGGTTTTTCTTACGTTTTTAATTATTTAAACAGGCCAGTAGCATTACTGCTCTCTCACCCAGTGAAAACCACCAGCTAGGAGTTTCATGCCCCAGCTGTTGAGGAGTCACCCCAGCCGTGAGGATGAGTGCCACAGGCCGGCCCAGCTACCTCCCAGCACTCCAGCCCCAGCAGAGGGTGCTGGGGCTCCCCCAAGAGCCACTCCCTGCTTTAATCCGCGTCCTTACTGAGTTTTCCTTGTCTGGTTGTCGAAGTTGTGAAAAGAACCTGCAAGCACAGCAAGGGCATTAGAGAAAGATGTTAAAGATAGAAGCTTGGAAGAAAACATAAGCTTTTAAATGTTGAAACCTGTAGCTGTGGAGAACATTTATCTAGATACAGTTTCCAAGGTAGTAAGGGCTGCAGCACAGGCAGTGCTCCCAGCTCATTAGGAAACATCAAGTGGTGTGGAGTGAATGCTACCTCAGACTTCAGTGTGTCAGAAAAAGTAGAAGCTGGCAAAGGAAAAAAGGTTATCCGATGAATCCGGTGAGGGCTTGATGGTCACGTAAAGGTCTGCATCAGCATTTATTTACTAATGTCTGGAACTTGAAAGATTTTGAACCTTCACAAGGTTTACCTGTCAAGGCAGCTGACATAAGCTTTAAAAACTCATGAAATAAATGACACGTCTTGCACTGGAGGCTCCCAACTATCAGGTGATCATTAAGTTACTATGGATTTCTCCCCTCTTCATCTTATGGCAGAGGTTTGTTTCTAAACTTATCTGCCTCTCAGGGCTCAGGCAGGTCTGCACCTCTGTGGAAAGGAAGATGCAGCATTTAGATTTTCCCCAGATCTTGTTATCCCCATTTCTTGGAAAATTACCCTGCAGATTCCTCTGTGCTTTTCTTGATGCTTGAGGGAGGAGGGCGTTAATTGTTAAAATTTACAATTATAAACCTATTTAAATCTGTTTTTGTAACTTCTTCCTATCACAGTAGTTTTGTGCATTAATCTGGTAATACTTTGTGGCAGACTGTGTTTTTAATGTGTGGCTTATGATGAACTTTATCATATTTATATATGCAGCAAGCAGGAATCCGCAGTTACATTCCATACACAGAATGTAACTTCATACACCTTAGGGACTTAAACTTCAGAGACTTCTAAATACAAGCCTCTGGCTTGAAGCTGTCTTTCTCTTGGCTGCACATAGCACCTAGTAAAAGTTTATATCTGGCTCGTCGTTTTTGAGGTGTGGCAGACTTAGAGATGGTAATATGAGTAGAAGTTTTACAAATGATTGTGTTAGAGACATGTATGAATCCCTGAGTTCCTTTATTATATGTTGTGCGAGCATTCAGTTAGCTGAGGCATACTTCACTTTTGAATCATAAGGAAAATGCCACTACCCAGCTTGCTTGCAAACTTGCTCGTTTGCTTAGAAGCCTCATTGCATCAGCAAAAACAACAGTGCATGTTTAGAGTGCTCTGTGGAGCACAATGTTTCCTTTTCTGTGTTCAGTAATTTAAATTATTGGAGTGATACTTTTGACAAGGAAGAAATCATTTCATTGTTATGGATCATTTTTCAAGTGAAACTGAGTTTTGGAATAAAGTGATGGTGAGTAAACTATATGAGTGGGGAAAGAGGGATTATTACTGTTCTGAGTTTTATTCAGCAGTTTCTGAAAAGTAAGATGGAAGTGATTTTGCTATTCTGTCTGCAGGGTTATATGTCTTTTATTAAGCGGAAAACATAATGTAGCCATTACAGGCAGTAACAGGCACGTTTGCTGTTGTGTTCCGTGGGGAAGTGGAATGTGATTTCTCTTTTAATTTCAAGATAAAAATCTGATTCACAGTTAGTTCATACAGCTTTCAGAAGAATCCGAAGGGGAGACATGTCAACTCATTAAACAGATGCATTTTGTCTAAGCAGCTGCTTTTAAGATAAGTGTAACCTAGATTTTCAAAATCATTTGTGGTATTGCTATCTTTATTTTTAAAGAGGTGGGATTTTTACTTTAAAAAAAAAAAAAGTAAAAAATAAACTCAAAACCTAATTTTATTTCAGATGGGGGAAAAAAATTTTAAAGGTGACTAATTATGACTGTTCTCTTTATGAGAACTGTATTCTGCATGTTCTGTAAGTAGCCATTGTTTTTCTTTTTTTTTTTCCCACCAAAATGCAAATAATATTTCAGTCTTTGAATTATTGATTTAATCCAAAGAAAGACTGTGGATTTTTTGAGTCCAAATTTTGCCCATAACAGCAGAAAGGCCAGACAGAATAATGCTGCTTAAGTAAAGGGAGATACTTACATGCATAGCTGCAGGTTAGGACAAGTAAACTTTATTGTGCCTTCTCTTGTTGCTGATGGTAATCAGGACATTCATAGTAGCCTGACAAAAAGAAAAAAATCAACTGGAGGCTTTCTAAAGTAACTTAAAGAACACTTTCTTTTCTGAGGGAGAAGGGGAGCCTGATCTATCTGGTAAAGCTTATAATCAGTGCGTCTGGCTCATTGTCTCAGGCACTGCCACAGGCAGCCGTAGACCAGTTTGAGGAAGCCACAGTACAACCCATTTTACTACACTTGCTTACAAAGCGAATTGTACTTTGTTGGTGTAGTACAGTATTCCCACAATATCTTTCCGTTTCCATATTCTGAAAATGTCAGTAATTTCTTCTTATTCTACTGGTGTATTTAGTCAGACACTGTTTCAGCTGTCTCTAGGTCTTTCCTCCATGGGCAGCACTGTGGTTGGGAGAGCGTGATTAATATAAAACTTTTTCAAATTTGTGAGGGCTTATTTGTAGTTCCTTGTTTTAAAAAAGGCAACTAAAGTACGACACGCAACTGAAGTACGACTAAAAGGCGATGACCATTTGGCTCTCCCACTGCTGAAAATACAGGAGTACACAAACAACCTGCATATTAGGGATGTATGAGTTAAGCTAATCTTTTTCTATATAATTTAGTTAAAGTCTGCAAGCTGTGAAGTTCTTCATTTTGCTATTTTTCATATGTGATTCGTGCAAATGTTATTAGCTCATGACAGCAGGTTGGCAAGTAGAAGTGATTGTCCTGTTGAACCTTTAGGCCACAATCACATAATCTGGTTGTAAACCAAGAGTTTTGTGGGTAAAGACAACCTCTGTTGTTGTCTGAACATATATATTGAGCAGGTCCCCGTGCATGGAAGTTACCTTTGCAACTGTTGTATCAACTTCAGTCCATTGACCACTTTGGAAATGTGTGTCCTGGTGGCTTAAATATCTCTTTAAAAAGTAAAACTAGGAAAATCTCAGTTTGTTCTTTTTTTTCAGTGACTGGGGGTTTTTACTACCTTTCTCCCAGAACAGTAGCACTTCCATCATCGTCTGACTATACTCTCTTCTCAGATGAGCTCTCTCTGCCAAGAGCAGAGCCCTGCACTCAAGACTGAACTTTAGAAACACTGTGTGAAAAAGGTGCAATGAAATCTTCTGTCTGTGGGATTTCCCATTTCTTGAAATCAAAAATGGGGCTATGTTTCTGTGAACATTGTTATTTTAAAGAAGTATTTTAAAAGAAAGGTGCCTGGAAATGTTGGTTGTAATTTCAAAAGAGAACAGCAAATGCGTTGTGTTCCTGTGGAAGAAGCCAGCTGATTGTCATGAAGAAGATACACTGGTGTTCACACTGGTAGAGAGGTTTGCAGTAACACTGCTGTGCTGAGCTGGGATCTGGAGGTGATTCTCAAGTTGCTCTGCAAAGTATCTCAGCACTGGAACCTGGTGAACTGGTTCCCCATGTGTCTTGACTATGGGATTATCTAGCCAGCTTGGTGAGAGTGAGTCAGGATATCTGGTCCTTAGTGGATCATTGGTCTGAGCCACATCCCCTGTCAAAGATAAAAAGAAAACACTTTGAGGCATGCTGAACCTTTCAAAGGCAGTAGTGGATCTGTTCTCCTGATCCACAGGCATTTTGCTTCCACTTTTGAGTTTTAGTAACAAAATACATAATAACAGAATGTGGTTTATGATGTCAGGGTAGAAATTGTAACAGTGGTAGAAAAGTGTTCAACCATATAGTCATTTTCATTGAAAACTGGGCATGGTAGGGACATCATTAGAGCAAAATGGCTGTTTGATGCAGGGCCACCAAATCCTGTGGAAAGACTGGGGGTTTTTTATTTTGTCTCATATTAGATGCTGATTAGCTGCCTCTATTTATATCCATGGGTCAGGTTTGGACTGTGATTCTCATCAAGGGATGAATGATGTGGAAGGTCTCTTGACTACCTTTGTGGCTGCTGGTGTCCTGAGGTCAGGAGTCACTCTTGTGGGCTCCGAAGTGCCCTGCCCTCCTTATCGTTGGCTGGATCATTTCATTTGAGGTTCAGCTGATCACCAACAAAATCTCTTGATAATGGTGATTTTTTTCATGTAAATTCAGAACCGCTCTGTTGTGCCAGTTGGTGTCAATGTAGCATTTGAAATGGGTTGAGAGGGGCACAGAACAGGACTGTTCATTGCCAGGTCATGGATTCGGTTATGGGATCTGTCTAACCATATGAATAGGATGTGCTGGTGTTTGCTATGGGCTAGTGCAGTGTCACTCTGCGAAGACTTTTGGGGTGTAGCTCAGAAACTTGGCTCTGCAGAACTGTAAGTTAACTGTGTGTGTTGCCAGCTTTATCACACAATGGGAAGAGTGATCACACTTTCCTTTAATTAAAGTGCTTAAAGCAAAAAGATAAGCTGAACAGTTCTTTAGCAATAACATAAATAAAAGCACTAGTAGGTTTTAAACATGAATGCTGAAGAAATCATGGTTTCAAATGAAAGCAACCCTTAGCTCAGGTGCAGCAAGGGAGTGGATCTTCTGCATCTTCTCCTTGTTCTGAGTTCTGAACACACTGATTGTATTAACTTTCTTTACCAAGCAGCGGTCCCATCGTCTTTGAGAGGCCTGTTCTTGTCTGGATATAATCCACCAACATCTGAAATTCTTTATGCACCGCTGACCAGGTGGAAAGTACAAATTCACATGCATGAAGAAACTGCTGATCCATTTGCATGACAAGCCACAATCACGCTGGTTTTATGTAGTTAGTTAGTAGATAACGATATATTCTGCCATAGTAATTGCATATAGACTGTCTTTTTTTCTCCCTTGCTCCTAATCTTCTCTCCCATTTTATTACCTCAGTTTATATTTTGTGTCTCTTTCACCCCATCTATCAATCTGAAAGTGATGTATCTACTGCACACCTATGTTAATTTTCTGTTGAGACATCCAAATTCTAAAAATCTAAACCAAATGTTAACAGGTAATCTGCTCATCTGGAAGCCAATAATTTTTTTAGCATCAGGTTGAAGACTATATTCTTCCCCAGAGAAAAGACATATATATTGATGTGTTTATGCTTTGCAATAATAATATTTGTCCATGTGAGAAAGTGTGAAGTTTTTTTCTCCTGCCGCACCATATGGCTTATGACTATTTACAATCCAAACAGTAACAGCTGCTGCTGTGTAAGAGAATCCATTCCACTGAGCTGGAGATGAGCTGAGTAGGGAATGACAAATTATGTGTCCACAGATGTATTCCAAATACCCTCATTTACCACTCAACATCCTGTCTATCTTTCTCCTCTTGGAAACCATTGGAGCTTTTTTCTTATATTCGTAGCTGATGGGGAGAGCTTTGACAGCTTTGTTTAGGAGTTTGGGAACAGATAGGGAAGCTGTGTTTGATAATGGCTGTCCAAATGGGAGAAGGAAAGGACATTCCGGTTGGGTGCTCAGCAAAATGAAAAGATTAATCATGCTCTTAACACCTTTCAAAGAAAAACCAATTGACTCTCTAAATAGTTGACTCTCCTAATCAATAAATGAGAAGTTTCTAGTTGGAAGAATAAACCAGGTAGTGTCTAGAACTTTAAAATATGTGTCACTTCATGCCCTTTATTGATGGCATGCTTAAAGCTTGGAATTCCATATTACAAAGATGTATTTTGCATTCCCCAGATAGTATCAGTCATTTTGGATTCCTATCAATTACCTGTTTGAACCTCTTCCTTTTCCTGCATTTTTGTGCTGGCCATTTTGGATTTTTGTATCAGGCATTTTAAGAAAAGACCTTCCATTGTCAGTCCTTCCTGTCAACAGCAGGAGGACAGTTTCCAGATATTACACAAATTATGTACATGCCTGGCCTTTACCTATAGTGCTCTCATTGAAAATAGCATTTAAACCACATCCATGCCTGTCAGCAGGTTCTCCCATATATGCAGCAAGTTGTTCACATACCTGCTCTTTCCCAAAAGGTTAGACAATTGACACATGATATTTATTATGACTTACCTCACAAAAGCATATTCCAGGGAGGATGAAATGTTCAGCAGGGTATTCCCTGGACATATTCTTGCTGTCACACAATAATCTAGCAATGCTCATTAGCAAAGAAGAATTGCAAGTTTCTTGCAGTGGTTGCTTTATCTGCCTTGAAGGTTTGCTGGTAAATAAAACCCACTGGATTTTGTCTGACTTCAGAGTGTGCTGAAAGGTGGCTATGAATAGAAGTGAACACATCTTCTAGCAGCATTTTCTGTTACACTGAACCCTTCTAATTGAAAAGCAGTAAAATTAGATCAGATTAATTCCCTCACAGCATATAATGATATATAACATTTGCATTTTGGGTTTTTTTAATGTATTCATAGTAGTCCTGTGCCACTGGGAATTTTTCGTGTCAAGGCCACAGCTACCATACAAACAACAGGACTGAGAGGAACTTTCTGAGCTTTACTGGTAGTTAGGCTGGCAGCCCTCAACCTCACTGCTTCAGCAACCCCTTAATTTAGATTCCCTCATCGTCATCTCACAGAGGCATGTTTTTAACTTAAATAGTTTTCTTCCCTCTGCTTGTTGTGAGCGAGTCTCCATCTCAGACTCCACTTACTGAGACAGCCTCTGCTCCTCTCCTCATGTACAACAGATGCTCTGCTGCCGTGATTACACTGCCTGCTTACAATTTCTCTGTCATGGCTGTGCAGTGACCAGAAGAGTTTTGAAGCAGAGACCCCACAGGAATGAATACAGCCTTGTGACCACTGAAAATGACCTCTAGGGCACATCCCATGTGCCATTTCAGTATATACGTGAAGTGGAACTCCGGGTAGATACAGATCAAATTCCTTAATTGCCCAAGCAATGCTGCTTATATTTAAGGAGAAATCTTTATAAATCTAAGGACTGTAATATGGCACCATGTAGTTGTGATTCCATAATTCATGAGCTGAATCTGCTCATTCCCATGTGAAGAAAGGAGTTACTTGAGAACATGCTCCTTGGTGTGAATTTCATCTTGCTCATCACAGATAAAATGAAATTACCAGAAATATTTGTATCAAAAGCCATTAAGTGCAGGCGTAATCTACATCAGTGTTACAGCAAAGAAGTTGTAACATATTCCTACCAGAAAAAAAATGGTGATAGGTGCCATTTTCTCCCCCACTGCTTCACTAGAAGAGAAAAATTACTTCAGCTTCCTTGGTTAATGCAGCTGTGCCCAGATTAAACTTGGAATTGCATGGAGAGAAATCAGTATAAAACAACTGACAACAAAAATGGCAGATGGGAAGAATTTCTCTGTATAAACTACAGCTATGTTTTGTCATGGCCTTTGCTTGCCAAAGCTGTTCTGTGAGCAGTAACAATGGGTTGCATAAACAAATTTAAGGGATTGATGGAATTTGATTTCATGCTTTGTTCTTGCTAGCTGTCTGCTGTGTTAAGCAGAGAATCCATTTCAATACTCACTATGCAAAATTCTAGAAACAGCTGTATTTACTTCTAGGGTGCTGCCTAGGGATAGCTGAGTTTATGGCAACTTTGTGTTAGAGCAGTGTCAAGACATCACCTGGAGAATAAAATTGTTTTGCTGACCTCTGACATGATTTGATGCCTTCAATACCAGATCCTGAAGCCTCTGCTCTTCCTCCAATCCTGCTTTTAGTTAATACAACACTGAAACGAGAATTTGCTGTTGATAGCTGTCTCTGCTTCCTAGCAGGGAACCCATGAGTGGAGACTGAATTTACACTCATTCCTTTCTGCTGCCCCATGGCTTTGGAAACACTGTAGAAACAAATTGCAGAGGGTCTGTGCTTTACTACCAGTTTTATAGGCCAATGAAATGAGCCTCTCCTGCACAGAGTCAGCCTTGCACACTAAAATTGCTTTGCTTTGGGACTTCATAGGTGTTGTCTGCATTTTGGCTTCAGACCAGCAAGCTAGAATCTCAAAGAGTAATCTCTCAAATCCCATACACTTGCGTAGCATGGCAAGTTAGAGCAAGAAGCTGTGTTTGGATAGCATCCCAGTGAGACACCATGAAAAGTATGGAACCAGTTAACGTCGGAAACCTGTACCTTGATGTGAATCCTAGTGCTACTGAAGCACACCTCTCAGGAACCTCCTTCTGGAAGTTAGACTCATTGATTTGCCCAGAGACCTCTGCCAGGACCCAAGTGAGAGATCTGAATGCAATAACTTCTGCAATAACCTTGTGAAAGCACACCCAGTAGTATCAGGCAAGCGCCTCCAACAGCGATTGTTTGTATGGTTTTTCCTGCCATGCCAGAAAAGGTTGAGCAAGGGATGAGGTAAAAGGGCATGTGGGGAGGTCTTCTCTCTGCATCCTACTCAAAAGCAAAGAAAGTCCTGTTCCTTCCATCTCCTGTGTGTAAGGGATCTTCTTTCCTGTGCTTCCACAGGCTGATGATATGAGGGCTCATTTTGTTGGGAAATACAAGGTAGGGATAGTAAGACAATGTGACAGCAGAATCTTGCAAGAGAAGAAT
Organism: Platysteira castanea; assembly: GCA_013397175.1. Lineage (NCBI taxonomy): Eukaryota > Metazoa > Chordata > Aves > Passeriformes > Platysteira > Platysteira castanea. Next base: position 648,026 of record VYXC01004591.1, read on the forward strand.
TAAAGTGCAAATCTTGTGTCTTCCTCCTTTCCCCTGCAGAGGTGCCCCATCTTAGCTCTGCCAAAGAGCAGGGATGCCAGCAGCAGGGAAAGCTCAGCAGCGCTGAGACTCTGAGGTCCTTGGGGAGCCTCAGGCCCCACTGTACCATAGGAGAAGCATTTTGGGCCATTTCCCCCAATGTGGCTGTCGCTCCGTATCTCAGTAGCACAAAACAGTCAATCAGTGGCCCAAGTAACATTGTCTGACAGGCTGAGAGCTGTGCATGGGAAGACAAGTTAGGAAGACTTCAAGCATCTGCATGATCTGCTTTAATGCAGGCCATTTTAGATTTAAAATGCACTCGAACGATCACCCTAGATTAATTCCTGCAGCATGAATTGCACTTTATAGTGCCATTGATCTCATTCTTCCTTCAATTTCATTCTTTTTACTGTGAATTTTATCTGAAAAAAAAAAAATTACTGTTCCCCACTTTGTTCTATCACAGGATAAACTTACTTTCCCCAATACCTTTACTAAACCAGTGGTGCAGATCCTCTGTTAAAAACCTGCAGCTGTTACAAGAATTCTGAATGTACATCTTCAGAACCCATCTTTTGCCTCTTGATTTAATAGTCTTCTAAGCTATTACTTCAAAAAGGCATGTTGCCTATTTTTTATTTCTCAGGTTCAGTAGTTAGTGATAAATGAATCTCAAGAGACAAAGTAGCTGAAGATGATGAATAGAAGAAAAATGTTCATTATTAGCTCAGGCAGAAAATTAATCCCTTTTCAGAAATTCAGGAAGTTGATAATAGTGGAGGTTTTTTTTATATAGATGATTGCCCTCATGACAAATCTATCACTTTCCCTTCTCAAACAAGTATGATATGTTTTGTCTTTTTTTTTTCCTCTTGACAAGGGAATTTATGACATAATGTCACCCTGTTGGAAAACGTGTATGTTTCTGGTAATTACTGGAAATGATGATGTTCCTAATTTCCATATTATGCAGGGTGGTTGTGATTAAAAAGTTAGACATTGACATGCAAGAAAGTGCTGGGATAAGTCAGTTAATTTCTCCTAGCTGTAGCAGGCGTTTCTCTGTGAGGAGAGACACTACCACTCATGTGTGCTTTTTTTAACTGTTTAACAGCAATCCCTGTACAAAGCAGAGCTGTGATGAGATGCTGAATTTCTCTGCCATCTTTAGTGGATGTACCCCATCCCTCATGTAGATGTGTTGAGGAACTCTGAGATACTTTTTTACTGTTGCCACACAAAGCAAAAAAAAAAAAAAAAAAAAAAAAAAAAAAAAAAAAAAAGAACTGTCTTCTTCCGATTTCCAGGTGTACATGTTTTATTTTCACAGACACAGAAGTGAAACTTCGTCTAAGCACCTCCCTGCACAGTGATGTGCTGCAGTGGAAATTCAGGCGGAGAACGAGGTGTCAAGGTGTCCTTCTTATCTGTGAATCAAAACAGGATCTCTGCTTTCTTAGACATACCCTGCCTTTGGACTTCATTTAGTATTTGTCTCCAAATTGCTCTGTTAAAAAGTCAAAGCCAAGGGTGATGGAACTACTCTGTCACCATGTGTACTGGTCACTCCTTGCACTTAAAGAGTGAAGTCTCAGCTTGTGTCAAGTCTCGCCCAGCCCTTTATAACTCCTCAGCCACATTTAACATGTCACATCTGGCCACCCTTAGGCGCGGTCGGCATCTTTATTCAAAAAGTGTGATGGAATGCTTACCTAAAATGTTGCCAAACTAAAAAAAGTGAAGCAAAGCCAAGATTTAAGGTTCTCTTGGGAAATGGAAAGAGAGGCTGGCAGCAGTGGTGCTTCTGAAAACTGTTGGGAGAGAGGTATTCAATAAAGGAGGAGGAATCAGAAGCAGGGATGATCCTCTCACCACTATGTCAGAACAAGGCAAGGTTTGCATTAATGGTTTGCTGCAGCACAGAGAAATCCTGAGAGCTTTCTGAACTTAGAAAAGTGTTTTTTTCTGACTACTCATGGTAGAGAAGTAATCCTTTAATGCAGTGAGAATTTATAGTATTGCAACACATTTTTCATTCTCCAAGTAGGAGGAAAAGCCTAACTCCTGAGAAGCATTATAAATTCACGAGCTAAAAGTAATTAAATAATAAATGAATCACAATATCTCTGTGTTTTCTGCCCCTTTCCCTTCCATTTCGCACCTTGTTTTGCCAGGTTTTTTCCATCTAAAATTGCTAATCCTTAAAAAATTATCACCATGGAAAATACAGACTTCTGCAATGAATGGTGTTCTTGGTAAATTGAAATATTTTATAAAGATAGGATGTGTTTATTGAAAAACTTTGCAGTTGACTCAGCTTTACTCTTGAAAATAGTCCATTTAAACCCATGCAGAATACAAGTAAAAGCCCCTTGGTTGTCTCTTTCCGTGGACTATTGTTAAGTAGTTTGTGTCCCGTGGGCTCAGAACACAAGACAAAAACTTGTTCTATAGACTAGACTACAGTATAATCTAGGTTGAGCAATGGCCTTGATTTTTATAGCATGTGGCCCAAAGTGTTCCAAAATTCCCTGTCCAGGGGGAAAGGAAGAGCCAAGAAACCTTGTGTTAAGTGCCTAGATTAAATTCCAGGAAGCCACTGTATTATAATTGAATGATTGATAAAGGAATAACACACTATAAAGTGATATGAAAAAGATGAATACTGTTCAAAAAGATTACTATGCTAATAAAGGGCGGGTTTTGCTCTGAACTAATTATAAAATCCACCTCCTGCAAATGACTGAATAGGCTCAAGTTGCTTCTTCCTAGAATTTCTTTGCTATTGGTTATCTTTTAGCAGCGAAGTTCATTGTGTGCAGTGTAGTAGTATAAAGAAAAGAAAGAGAAGGAATTGTCATCAGTTCAAGAGGATTTCGGTGTTTTTAATCTGATAGGCTTTCTGGCAGTTTCATTTACCTTTCAAACATGCAGAAAATATATTTAGATCTTGGATGAAATGCACAAAAATTTCAAGCAGATGTTTTTAGCCTGAGCAAGCACCAGTCAAGAGAAGTGGAGCCCTGCACATACACTCTGGAAGCTGATGTGTGATGATCCCTGCCTCTGCTCTAGGGTGCATACGGGATCACTTTGGCTTATTGAAAAGGCTTTTTCAGGTACAACTGACAAAAAAGGGCCTTTCTGATATGATTCCTATGAAACTGTTAAGCACAAGGAGCTGTCAGGGTGGAGTTGGTGGAAACACAGGACAGCTGAGCCACAGAAAATCAGACCCTCCATTCAGTCCTTAGCTAGGAAGGTAGCAGGATGCAGTTGGTACTGCATAAACAGGACAGATGTGTGGCAACTCTCTCAAAAGGTTTCTCTTTCTCCTGCAAGGCCCTCATTTCCAAAGTCACCTTGCTTTCATGCAGCTTTTGTCTGATCTCACCTCTCTCATCTAGCATCAGAGGCCTTTTGGGCCTACCAAAGGCTGTCTAAAACTTGTGCTGCCTGAAAGAAGCCCTTCTTTATCTTTCTGAAGCATCTGTTCACCATCTAATTTCAAAGCATAGCTGAAAATCCTTTTTCTTTGCTTGCTCTTTTTCCCCATGCCAATTCTTTTAAATTTCTTAATCACTTTGTTGTTGTTGTCTAATTTGTAAATTTTTAGATGTGGTCCTTGTTTTTTCTTTTAAGAGCAAAAAGACTGCCTCAGGTGCTGCCTTATGCATGGCAACATATATCAGAAATTTATTAGTTAATAATACTTTAAAAAACCCACCCCACAAAACATCCTCATTCTGTTTAAATCACTGTAATGATTTGGACCTCTTTTGTTTCGCCTAACAAAAAAGCACAAGAAAGAAACCAGTTATTTGAGAAGATGAAATAGTTAACCATGATGGATTTTCACACACATCAATTGTGATAAATTTTTTTAAGGTTTTTTTTCCCCTAATGCTACAACTCCCCTGTCTGACAATGGGATGCTTGTCATGACTCTGTAATGCATAGCATACAGAGAATGTATGTGGTCCTTAGTGTGTGGAAGAATAACTTTGGTTTTCCTTTCCCTTCCCTTACCTCCCTCTCCACCCCACTTCTTTCTTCATCCGTATTTATACCAACAGTGACAAAATAAGGAGAGCTACCTCCTACCATTTACTTCAACACTTAAGAAATTGGGGTACATAACTTGGGTTACACTTTTCAGTTTCTGAGGATTTTTTTATTCTTTCAATTCATAGACTGAAGTCAGGAAATGCCTTCCTCTTACAACCAGCCACAATCCAAGGCTCTTAGAGAAGAAAGAGGAAGGGCAGCAAAGCTGGTGAAGAGGCTGAAGCTCAAACCTCTGATGAGCACTGAGGGAGCTTGGGGGTGTTTAGCCTGGAGAAAAGAAGGCTCAGGGAGGGCTTTATCACTCGCTACAACTGCCTGAAGGGAAGGTGTAGCCAGGTGAGGATTGATCTCTTCTCCCAGTCGACAAGTGACAGGACAAGAGGGAATGGCCTCAAGTTGTACTAGGGGAGGTTTAGATTGGGTATAAGGAAAAAAGTATTCTTGGAAAGGGTTGTAAAGCATTGGAACAGACTGCCCAGGGAGGTGGTTGAGCTACCATCCCTGGAAGTGTTCAAAGAATGTGTGGACATGGTTAAATGATGGACACAGTGCTAGGCTGATGGTTGGACTCAATGATCTTAAAGGTCTTTCCATCCTTAAAGATTGTATGATTCTATAACTCTCGGAACTTTTTCTTTCCCTTCCTTCTCCCCCCACCTCTTTCTCTTAAAATCACTGGTCCAGACAGTCTCATCTCAGCCAAACACATCTTTTAAATGGCATACATACATATCTGATCTTTTAAAATTCATTTTTCAAGTAAAAGGATTTCCAAGTAAAATTCAAGTCCTTAGTATGGGTGGGAAAGGCCTTGAGAAGAAATATCCAAACACACTATGCTGAGCTTACGTCAGATGCTGCTTCCCCTGAGCACCTTCTGAGCCGCATTACTTGAGTCTGCCTTCACCAGTGCAGCTTTGCTAAACATTTTACCATGTGGTTGGCCTGAAAGTTGTATGCCACTAAGTATATTCTTCAGAGATTTAGACAAGACAAACTATATTTTCACCAGAAAACTGAAACTTGCATCTTATTCCTCCTTAAATAATATTTTTGTACCAAATATTTTTCTTCTCCTACCAAGTATTTGGGGGAAAAATCTTCTTTTAAAAAATTGTAATAATTATGAAAATAGCATTTAGGTTTTCCAAAATGTTTTAACTATGGAAAATTCATTCTCCAAGAACAACAAATACAGATAATGTGAGTGTAGCAGTAAAAGTAATTGAAGTTGTAAAGGTATGAAGACCAAGAAGCTCCACTAGAACTATTTGTGCAATGTGATAGTTGCTATTCTTCCCTCTGTGGTAGAAGCCTGTGGCTGAACTCAAGGGTTTGGATGTATACATTCAGTTACTGTAAAACTCATCCTACTGAATCCAGCAATCCTGAGAACTCAGTTGAAGGGTTTGGAAAAAATATGTGAACGTTGAGTTACATCTGTAGCGAATAAGAATTCTGCATCTATCATCAGTGCAGTAGTTTAGAGGGAAGGAAATCTCATCTAAAAGCAGGTACAACAAGTATGATTTGCCTGAGTTTCTCCTTTGAACTTAGAGAAAAATGTTCTCCACCTAGGTGAACAAGAGCCAGCTGCCTTCTTGCTTATACACATGCATGTCTGGTCCTGTGGAGTGGGCAGAAACTGAGCTGATGCACCGAGCAAGTGTAATTTAAATAACAGGTTTAATTACACTCCTTGAACTGGAGTGTCGAGTTTGTGACAAACGTGCAGTAATTTCCACTGCACCATATAGAGTCAGCAAATGTTGATCAACAGGTACTGCTTATTTTGTCCTTTTGAAGTTTTGATTTAAAATAACTGAGATCAAATCAGTTCAAGAACAAGATATGCCTGCACTGGACTCTTAAAGTTTATTCATTTTACCAATTCATTTGTTTTCATGGTACATACTCTTAGTAGCAACAGAAGTTGCAAAGCAACTGCTATGAGAAGATAATATGGTTTTAAAAGGCAAAACTGTTAAGTGCTGGAAAAAACACGAGAAGTTAGTAGCTTTTATACAGACTTAAAATTTGTGTGTGGTGACAGTTGATTTCCTGGCTATCAGTGGTTGTCAGTAATTGTATGCTATTCAGGGGACATGTCATCAAACCATTCTAAAGGCTAAAAGCTATGCATTTTCATTAATCAGTCAGAGCTGTATTCCCACAGCATTTAACAAATCTGCCCTTAAATCTTCCTTTTTGTTTAGATTATGAAGGAAGCCTCTTACATTAAAATTATTTTGTCTCTGGTTAATAGAGAATAATGTTGTTAATGCAAAAAAAAAAAAAAAGGTGCACAAGCAGTTTATTTTTAGGAGTAATTTTCTAAACATTTCATTTGTTTTGTGTCCATTACCTACACTAAAATGGAATGGAGAATTGGGAATTATATTTTAGAAATAAACCTTTCTTCCTCATTAAAATATACTTTATGCATTTTTAGGCTCTCTGGAGAATTAAAGCAAATAGCTGATTCTCAAGAGGACTTTCATTTGCTTCAAAGTGAGGATTTTTCATTTTTATTTTTTTACTGAACATGGTCGTTTAAAAGAAGTTACTCAAGCAAAATGGGTTGTTGAATTCCTGTTCCTTTGTTTTTCCCAGTATCTTTTGCTTTTCCAAAAGACTTTCAAAAAGGAAAACAAAACCAAAACACTTCCATATATTTAAATGTTTATTTGGTAGTTAAAAATCAGTGTTAGAAATAAATAAATTACTCCAGAACATATTTTGAAATTCAAAATCTGTCAATTTTATTTTGTCCTTTCTAATTCAGGCACACTTTTTCTGTTCCTTCAGTTTTTCTTCCCTCTTCCCCTCTCCTAAATCTCTGGAGCATTTCAAAGAAATACATTGATGACTGCAGGATTTTTGCCTGATTTCTATACTCCAGTATTTGAATTCAAGAAATAAGTTATATCTAATCTGTTCAGTTTTGATGCCCCTGATGTCAAAACCCAAGGATGATAACACTGAATGCCACCTTGGTCTCTTCAAGATGAGAAGACAGTTTTGTGTTGTCTTATATCTGCCCCTATGTTTTCCATAATGCTCGATTAATAGAAAAGGGCTCATCCTTTCAGCTTTTAAATTAATCAGTTTTCGAAAAAACCACTTTCACTGAAAATAAATTTTACTTTGTGTTAATTCTCTGCTCTTTTCCTTTGGCAAATTTTAGACGACCTTGCCAATTTCAATCATACTTGAAAAATACTTGAAAAATTTTGGGTTTGGTTTTCCAGCCACGTTTGTTAAGATCTGTGAAATAACTGAATAGAAAACATATGTTCCATTTACATGTGAGCAGATTTTTGCTTTTCTGTTTGCAACATGAGGATGAGCAGTTCTATTAATCAGGTACTGAATACAGGACTTGATAGCAAGACAGACAGAGAGTTGCATGAGCCCTGCTGATGGTGAGCCATTGCAGTTAATCACGGTGAAAGGGCTGTGGCTCTGCACATTCTGCAGGCCCCCAGCCCAGTTCCCTTATTTTTATACCTTTCCATCTGAAAATTCCTGTCCTCAGATAGTGTCTTAGCATCCATAACTGACAAGATTGTGAACTACCTTTCAGCGCATTGGTTCCGACCATCTCCTACCCTGCCCCCCAGAAGGGACCCTCCCAGGAAGATTTATGTCAGTTCTACTCCAGAGTATCCTGTGTGAATGTGAAGCTTGAGCTTTTCCCCACACATAAAATGTCATGAGCTTGTCCCGAGACTTGACTTGACAATTGCTACTCCGTAGTGTGATATGACATCTTGACTCCATGTCCCTCTTGGGATTACTTCAGAAAGGGAAGCTGCAGTTCATGCCACTCTACCACAGGGAGAGTGGAATTATGTATGATCCATCCCGGCTTTCTGCTTCTCTTAAAGCATTAATCAAAAAGCAGCCTTGGAACCAGAAGAGCTAGGGTATGATGCTGTGGAAGTGTTCATGACTTTTTGTTCCAAAGTGGAAGAAAGATCTTCAAGAGTCACAGCAGGACTATCTGTGCTGGTTTTGCACTCTGATATTATTTTCTCCTCAAGGGATAATAACAGCAATAACTCCATTCTACACCAGTGGCCTCTTCCTATCTCTTCTATAAATCTTTTAGGTGCTATTGTTCATTCAGAAGCAATCCAAAGAAAGGCTGGCTGATTAAGAAAGAGCCAGTTGTCTGGTGTTATAAATACTGGTCTATGGCTTTGCCCTTAGTGACCTGAGAGGTACCATAGGTTGAATTTTTATTATCAGTACTTCCCCAATAAAGCTATTTTTCCTCAAACCTCACATATTAAATTGATTATGCACCATGTCATTTTAAAAGTATGCAGTTGCTGTTGATTTATATGGTCAGACTGGCTGCCAACTCAGCAATTTCCATCCCAAAATAACAGATCCAAAAAAATCCCAAGTCCCACAGTCGGCTGCTTTATGTTGTAATGAGTCAGCTGCCGATCTGTGCAACCACTAATTTCAGCCTGTTTGTCCAAAGGGACAAGCAAAAACATGCAATTTTCTAGCAATTATAATCAGTGAAGGACTCTACATGGAAATGGTCAGCAGAAATATCAAGAAAAGAATTTAGACCACAAAACATTTTCTGCTGTTTTCTACATGCACTCTCTCTATATCCATATATATGTTTCCAGTAAACAATTAGATGACAATCACAACCTAGTTGGCCAGTTTTAGGAAAAGAAAAACATAAAAAGCTGAAACAAAACGAAACACAAAAGAAAATGCCAACCTGATTAAGTCAATGGAGTTGCTGAAGGTTTGCAACTAAGTGTGCAGTTAAGTGAATGGATGCTGGCAAGGCAATGCAAGTTTTAGTAGTGTCTCTTAACAGCATAACAAAATGAATGAAAAAATTTCTACACATGATTATTTCAGATGTAAACCAGAGAGGCCTTTGTGTCATGTGTGATTCTCTGCCACTGAGGAGCACGCAGACTAATGGAGAGCAGTTGAAGGCATGGCAAATGTACAGTATTTCTAAAAGCAAGAACAGATAGAGAGGCAGCCCACAAAGCTAAATAAGGCTGCTACACTCTTCCTATGTATAATATGCATCTTGGTATTAATTAGGAAGAAGTAAGAGAAGAAATAAGTCTATGCTTACTTCTAGTAGTTCAAGATACAGAGCTTGCTGATCTCTTCCAGATATTATTATAGAGCTACCATGTGTTGACCACTTAAAACCCACTCCACTGTAGTGCTACAGTCTTTTCTTTGTGACTGGAACATGAAAAGCTGTAAATTCAGAGAAAGAAATGGCATCCTCAGAGTTTTCTAGTGGTAGCAGGAAACTAAAAAGAAGACAACCTATGTAGTATAGCATCTATACTAATGGGATAATGGAACCCATTTCCATTATCTTCCTTTTTGGTACTATGAAGGGCACCAGGCACTGAAGTATCCTTTTTTGTTGCGAAAGAGCCAGCCACCGTCTGACAATCACTGCGGATACTGGCTTTTATCATTCGAGTTACTTATGACCATAATCATGTGTGACTGTGCCATTTTAAGGTGATCTATAGAGCCTTATACTTAACTTGTGTATTGTTTCTGTTACTGATGCATGGTTAAGCCTAGAGCAGTAATGTAATGAGATGAATCAAATAGAGTTCATTTGTAGGGCCTGTGAAAAAAAACATCTTTAACAAACCTTGCATTTAATGAGAATATGGTATTGATTAAATTAGATCCACAATGGCATAAACAATAACACTGAGTTTTCAAAGTGTGCTGATTGAGCTACTACTTCAGATTTAGGCTCTGGGGTTAGAAATGGGGTGAATGCATATCCATAAATAGTCTTTGCTTGGCATCAGTACTAATTAGTGTAATTATATGCCAATGTCATTTGCTTAATTTATGAGTTGGCAGCATGGCTGAAAGTAGAGGCTTTTTCTTGCCTTTTCTGTTTAGAATTTGGTTATTAGGATGAGGTCGTTAGTTTACAATTAAGTCACTTTATTTCCTCTAGCTTTAATATTAATGGAACACTTCATCACTGGAGCCCTTATCTTGCCTTTCTGGTAAATAGAGGGAGGAACTCCTATGGGGTTTAGCTTTCCACTCCATCATTAAACCTGCAGGAGGAATTTCTTATATGTGTTATATGAGACAATGAGGCAATTTCTTATTAAGTCATTTTTATACACACATTCCCATCTTCTTGCCTCCAGTGGGCTCTTTGGATCTTACCCCTAACCCTCTGCCGGTACAATCCACCAGTTCAGATGTGGAAGAAGGTTTTGCTTTGCAGGAAGAAAAAAAGTAAAACTGGCTATAGTTACAGATTTTGCCACCCCAAACCAGCTGTAAACATTCAGTTCTAGGATACATGTCTGGCAGCAGTTGACATCAAGTCCCTCTGATGAAAGCTTTTAATCCTTGGTCGGAAAGGGGATAAGGGAGGAGACCTGTTCTTTGGATCACCCTAGACTATGAGTGTGCCACATAAATAACACATGGTGATAATGTTGTTATCACCATGTGATGCTTAAAAACATACAAGCAAAGAGATCATAAAAAGCTTGGAGAGATTCCTTTTTTTGTCTCTCACTCCCTGCCGTTCCCTCTAGTGGTGGATCAGAGGAGGAGCTGCTGCCTTCCCGCAGAAGCTGCTGCAGAGCACAGCGAGCTCCTTGCAATGGAACTGGGCAGCAAATGTTTGAGTCGCCTTTCAGGACACAAGTTTATAAGCAACTGTTCCTGTCATTTTAATACTGTATTTTACAGACAAGTAGTCATATGTTTTCATAGGTTTTCTTTTTCTCCCCCCGAAATTAAATAACCTACAGCTCCATGCCACTGTTGTAAAGCACACACTTCCCTTTTACAGTTCTCTTTGCCAGCAGTATCATCAGAATATGAGGCATGCCATAACCATTCTATTATAGTAATAATAGAAAACTGTATTTTAATCCCAGTTCACTAGTTGTGTCTTTTATATTTCTAAGTCATTCTAGATATGTTTTAAAAGAATCACAAATCTAATATCCCCAAGAGTGTGCGCTATGGCTTTTTACCAGCGTAGCTGTGTTTCATGTACAGTTTATATGTCCCTGCACATAAACTCTGTGCCTGAGCCTTCTGAACCAGGTATCTTGAGTTCATTGAAAAAAGCTCCTCTCTGCAGTTCCTGATAGAAACCCTGGGTAGCTGCAGTGCTGACCATGTGAGGATGTGTCAGAGTGGGACCCTTGCCAAAGCTGGCCTCCTTCCACCCTCTCTGTTTGCCCCTCAGCCTCTGGAGGAAGGTGCACACTGGAGAGCTCTGCCCCTTGACAGCAGGATTAGCTGTTTTCACAGTTTGCTGGGGTGGGTGGGAGTGCAGAAAGGCTGAAGCTGAGCAGCTGGCAGGGCTCTGAAAGCAGTTAAAGGGAGAGCTGGGGATATTGCCTGAGAGTGGAAGTTCTGTGCTGGCATTCCTTCATCCATCCTACATTCCAGCCTTCTGCCTTCATCTCAGATGTCTTCCAGAAACCTTCCCAGGAGAAACAGCTGCCTCACGCTTAAAAAAGGAAATATTCGAAAGCTCCTGAGGTATTAAATCTTGGAGGATTGATGCAATTTCTCCTCTTTGACAACACAAACAGTGTTTAACTCATCTCTTGCTACAGTCAGGGGCTGAAAGACTACCATAAAATTTTATGTTTATTTGAATAAAAGATGATACCTTCTGCAGGTTCTCAATGGTCTTTAAAAGTGGACAGCTCTTTGATATTAAATCATATAGCTTAACAAGATTTGAAAAGCTATGTTGAGAAAAGGATTGCAGTGATGTGATATTGGCATGTGTGTTCAAATTTTTAAGGTCTCTAATTACTTTAAGCTTGTTCATCTAAAGGTGGCACTTTGGTGGGTTTTTTGAAGTATCCCCTGTTAGTTAGGAGACTGATATATAATTTAACAAATACCAATTTTTTGACCCTTTTAGACCCTAAATACCTTAGAAATAAGAAATACATGTTAGAAATAAGACATTGTGTGTCTTTCTGTCCTACAATGGCTGAAGTTTTACTCTACTGCCATTGGAAGGTAGAGAAGAATATTGGTCTGATACAGGGCTGACTCCTAGTGATTACTCACAGACAGAAGTAGCAGCCTGACAAGAGTCTGGCAGAGAGGCTGAAGCCTGAACATCTACGCACATGGATATGTTCGTACTTGTATTGTTGTAAACAGGCAACTTCTGAGTTGGACTTGCAGCAGATTAATGTTAATTGTAAGTAAAATGTTGGGTAGATACTCTGAGTCATAGACATATGGTCCCATTCTCGTAAGAGTGTGGGTCAGCTTGTGTTAACACTTGCGATGCTGTAAACCCAGAGTAGCTTCCTAGAGGCAGTGGCTTTAACATAAAATTTGCCAGGGTGTAAAGAGGAACAGGTACCTGAAGAAGAGTGGTTAAGACACAGAAGGGAAATTAATTGCTGTAGTATACTCTGTAATTTTGCTGGAGGAGGTAGAGATGATATTGATATTCTTTAGAAAGATAAACAGCAATTGTTCTTAGAGTAGAAGCCAAACTTCCGTAACTAAATGCATATGAAGTACTTTTCCTTCTATATATTTCTTCCAACTTGCTTGCTTCACACGTTTGACAGCATTTTGAGGATAGCTGTGTTTGCTGCAACCCCTAGCATATTATTTAATCAGTTTTCAGTGTTGTGCCCAGGTCGCTGCTGTTAAGTGTTTGCTTGAGTACCAGCTGTATGCTTGGCATTGCCTGAGAACATGACATGCTTGGAAATGATGACAGCTTGGAAAACTGCTAAGACAGCTTAAAAATCAGTGTGTTTTAAAAGTGGCATGTTGGAAATGGATCTGCCACGTTCAGGTAAAGCAGAGTTTTTGGGGAAATTTGGACAGAAGAGGTGATATGGGGCGAAAGACAAGGAAACTCCAAAAACCTGGTAGGTAGGAGGTCTGGGAAGAAAGGGGATGGTGTGGAGGGAAGCAAGTTAAGATAAATTAAAGATAAGTTTTTATATATATATATATGAAAACTTATCTTTAATTTATCTTAACTTGTAAAAACTAGATAAATTAAAAGGACAGAATTGTACTGAGCTTGAAGGATGCTGGTGTGTTTTGATTCTGAAGGAAAGCTAATGGTGAAGCAAAAAGTGGCGGGGTGAGAGGAGGAAAGAAAAGAGGTGATTAAATTTTCAGGCAAGAAACAGGTGTAGTTGGCAGCACTCCGATTTATATGTTTTTGTGCACACAGGAAGTTAGAAAGGAAGTATGGAGGCTGCAATAATGAAAATGGGAATATGTTTTAGAGATGAAGTAAAGGATTGCACTCTAAGGATGGAGATGAAAAGGTGGATTTTTAAGATGCTGAAAAGATTAGTGTCAAGACTTGGAGATGGTTTGGATGTAGCTAAGGGGGAAGAAATTAAACACAACCCCCACATGCGGGCTGGAGTAATAAAAAGAGAAGTGGTATTGTCAACAGAACTAGTAAAGTTTTGTGAGGGGAGGTAAATTTGTTTTGGCCATAACCCATGAAAAATGACAGAGAGTTACAGGCTTTCTTGGATAGCTTATTCATACTTAAACAATGATTTTTTTCATGGAATCAACAGCATAAGCTCCCAGCAACTGAAACAGTTGCCAGCTAATTTAAAACAACCTTACACAGGTTTGTAAAAGGCCTCACATTTCATAGCTCTCTTGAAATCATTGGTAGTTTGGGGATTTTATAGGTTTTCCAGATACCAGTGGGATAGGAGAAGAGGGAAAACGTAATCGAAAGATCCTGGAAGTTGGTAAGAAAATCTAAGGTAAAATGTTAGTACCTTGACTAGGTAGGCTGTATGTGCAAAGTGCTCGAGCAGGGACATTAGACCAGATGGCCCCACTCTTGTCTCTTCAACCTTGCCTGTTCTCTGGTTCTGTGCTTAGTTATAAGTCAGTACTGCATTTGTTTGTGCATTCCAGATGGCTTATGGCCTTCTCATTCCAAGTGGCCTGACCCTGCTTCTATCTCCTGTGTATTTCCTGCTTATGCTTAAGTAATAACAGGAGTTCTTTATTCATCCAAATATGATGGCTAGTATTACTCTTGATGCCTTCCTGGACCACAGTTCAGAAAAAAGCTGTTTCTCAGCCACTATTGATATAACCACATAGAACTGTTTATTCCAAAAATTTTTACAGTAACACAAAAATTACCAGTTTTAGTCTATACAGCTGAAAGTAATCGTTCTTTCTTTCAGGATTGACAGCAAGGTTTGTTTTCTGCCAGCTGTCAGGTCTAGGGTATCCATGAGAAATCATCTCCTAATGAACCATTGTGGACTACCCAAGTGGAAGAGTCTGACAGCTATTTGACAGACATGCGTCAATAAAGTGGCAGGATCCTGACTCAGCTGATGAACAGTGTTGAAACGATGAGTTGCTAATATCATCATGGCATTCACAAAACTAAAAAAGTAGTGAATTATGCATTTCTTCCCCTCTTCCTTTGCTGTCCTCTGCTCCCAAAGTGGGATGGCGCTGCCGATGCCAACTCTGCTATTCCTTCTGGGGAGGTGAGAGCAGTCCCTGCTCCTGAGGAAGGCATGAGGGCAGCCACACTTTCCTTCCATTCCTTCTGTCAGGGCCCATGCAAAGTTCTGCAGGGACACACCTGGGATCCCAGCAAAGGCATGCAATTTTAGAAGCAGAGAAGATAGTATGGCAAAGAGAGACTATGCCAGTGGGATACTCACAGTAACCAGTCTACTGTGTGACGGTACAAATCGAAATTCTAGAGGATTGTGTTCCTTTTTAATCAATCTACAGATGAATGTACTACCTCTTTTTCTTGGTGCAAAAGAGAGTCTATAGTGTGGTTGAGTTTCAAATGTTAAAATGTACTTATAAACCTAATGCTTCCTCCAGCTGGGAGCTGGAGCAATTCCTGTAGTTACTCAAGGACAGTAGTGGCTAGTCTGCGATAAGAGAAAATTATTCATGCGAAATGTCTGGAATACAGATTGCATCCTGTATTTCTAAACTATTGGAGGAAGGACATGCACATGAGAGGTGGAAGGAAATTTAAAAAGTAAAAGTTTTAGGAAAGTCAGTCCACCTCCTGCCCTTCCCCATAGCAAATACTTCCTTGCACAACATCAAGGCCACTTCAGTCATTTATCAGCAGTCCTGGGTAACTAGGGAGGTCCTGGTAAACCAGAGGTCAGCAGATGTGATGCTGTCTACAAGAAAGGTCGGAAGAAGAATCTGGGCAACTACAGGCCTGTCAGTCTGACCTGGGTGCCAAGGAAGGTCATGGAGCAAATCATCCTGAGTGCCATCATGTGGCACATACAGGACAATCAGGGCATCAGGCGCAGCCAGGTTGCATGTGTGAAAGGCAGATCCTGCTTGGTCAATTCAATCTCCTTCCATGATAAGGTGACCCACTTCATGGATGAGGGAAGGGCTGTGACCTTTGTCTGCCTGGACAAATCTGTGATTCTGTGATCAGGAGTTTTGCTTTCCGTGGCATTATTATATGCTATCATCAACTTACAGTATCCATTACTATTATTGAAGAAAACCGAGCTGGAAACTCCTCATTTTTAAACAAAGCATTGCTTGCTAATCAGGGTATTATATTTCATTTAAGGAAATCACAGTGTAATTTCCTGCTAAGCAATCTGTTATATTGGGGTGGGGAGGAAGCTTTAACTGCTGCCGCTGCTGCTGTTTTGAAGTGCTGGTCTGCACTTTCTGTAGGTAAAGCTTGGGGTTGCCTGTTTCATGTGTATGTAATGATTAGGGAGAAGGTGCTTTAGAATGTTGTGATGAATTTCCTCATGAATCAGACTGTGCTGTTCCACCCTTCCTGGGACACTGTGCAGAATTTGTGGCTGTCAGAAGAGAGAGAGCAAATTAAAGTGGCAGCTGTGGAGAAGTGCCAGCAACAAAGGTCTGCCCTTACCCCTTCAGCTCCAGGTTGAAAGTTATTCAGACCATGACAGCTGAACATTTATTTCCTTTGTAGCAATTACTCCCAACATAAGTTTCCTTTAGGACATAATTGGGTCACTTGCAGCGGGTTTTGCTGTCTGTCTGCTATGAAGTCTTGCATGAAATGTATAAATGGGTCAAGAACATTAAAATCTTGTGGGGAACTGTTTTCAGGCGTAGACCAGGATTTGTGTGTGCATGGTCACAGAGACCAGGCATAAGCCGTGTAGTCCTGCGCACATAGACTGCCTGCTGGCAGATGGGAGGTCTGTGTATACTAAGATTGACTTCTTTCCACTTGGACAGTAACAAGAATACAGGAACCTGCTAGGGTAGCCAGAAAAAAGTTGAAACTGGATTACCCTATACTTGCTTTTGAGAAATGCAGAAGAGCATCTCCATTCGTACAACACTTTTCCACTCAGACATTCGACTAAGGAGGCATGAGGAAGTGCAGCTTTACTCGTTAGAAATAAAACAGCCCTCATCTCCTGACTCAAAACCAGCACTCTGTGGCTTCTGCTTGGCTGAAGCAGTAGCTCCTGTCTTGTTTCCTTCCAGTTTTAGTATTCTCATCTATATTTAGCTTTGCTTATCACAGTCATCCAGTCCTTTACAAAAAAAAGGCTGATGTTTTTAAAGAAAATAATCACCTGAAGACATTCTATTTCAAAGCTCAAACCATGAAACTCATTGATTTCTTGTCTTGCTGCATTTTCAGGTTGACTTGTCAGATCACTTCCAAACATTGTTTTGGTGGAATATCAGATCTTAGTATGTACTTGCAGTGTCCAGGATCAGAGCTGAATGATCCAGCCCTTAACCACTACCTCTAAATCTACTGTACCTGTCTCTAGCTTTTGCTGTCACACTGCAGCCTATGCTCTGCTTTGGTTGCCTCCACTATTCATGCTTCATATTGTTCTCTGGTTGTAGTGACTCAGCTTCCAGCGTGGTTCTAGTGCACAGATGTTAATGCTGGAGAATCGCTGGTATCACCTGCACAATACTGTGCCAGGGATTTTGGCACAGAGCCCATTCAGTCTATGATTTATGTTGGATCATAGGGGTCCCAGGTGCAGTCTGGTGTGGAGGGTTCATCTTTGTCCTTGAGTTACAGAGGGACAATTGGGGAACCACAAATAGTTTGACTTCAGCACTGTAATTGCATTTGTTGGTTAAGACTGAAGTGGACAAAGATGAAGAGGAAAGCTATGGGGAAGGCAGCACATTCATCATTCTCCAGGCACAATTCATCAGGAATTACATTTAGGATGGCTGAGCAAGGCTGCTTTGTCTAGCTCTGTCTCTTTCCTATGTGCATGTACACATGTTCACATATGTATATGTATATACACACATACATACACACACAAACCCAAAGACACCCTCAGTCTTTGTATAAATAGAATTTGGGATGCTCACTTGGCTCCTTTACCTATGTGTAAGTGCTTCCAGGTATAACACATGGTTCTGGGGAGCACGGTAACACCACTGTGCCAGCTGAGATCTGTGAGCAGTCATCATCCTCTGCTAAAGCAAACGTGCTCTTTGTCCTGATGAGATGTCATTTCTCATTTACATCATCTCTCTTACAGTACTGCATCCTTCAGGCTGGGGTCCTAGGAGGGCAAAGGAAAAAGGATGGCTTCAGCAGAGGGGTTGGCTTATCTCAAGCTGGCCTCTGAATGTCCGGGTGTTATCTCAGTAGAAATGTAACCCATCATAGTATCTATGTCTGCCACTATAGATCCCATTACTGAGGAGGTGCCTTAAACGAAGAGATGCTTTAAAAAAACCCAGAAACATGGCTTGCTTGCGTGATCTGTATAGTGAAGTAAGTGAGCATGAGCACTGATGAGCAAAGTGTAAAGCATAGTTTGGAAAACATGCAAATCAAATAAATAGTACATCAGATTTCAGGTGAGAAAAAGAAGAGGGAAGAAAGATGTGAGAGTTTTCCCTCAAGCCAGTATTGTTACTGTGGCTGGTGAAAAGGAGGAACTGTTCTGAAATACTGAAGCAGCCCAGACCTGAATGCATTAATTCCATGTTCAAAGACTGTATTATTGTTTGGTTTTAATTTTTGTGACCCACCTGCACGTCAGGGGTAGATCATTCTTGCATTCGTAAGAGTTGCTCTTTCTCTCCCTAGCAGTGCCACAGAGAAGCAGAAGGCTGTGCTTGGGTTCACTGAGCTGGAACAGCATATTGATATAAACAGACCTGGGACCTGCCGGAAGAGATGCTGCTTGGCAGCAACACCACCTTGAGTTCAGACAGGATGTACATCTGTGCCTCACTGATAATGTAATAACCTTCATTACATTTTTGGCTGAGAGCACCTGTGCACGGCCCGAGATGTCAGCCCAGGGCAACCATTTTGATTGAGGTGATATTAACAGCTCTCATTAAAACTGATGACTATAGCAGTGCCCAATAGCACTGCTGTACTAAAGCATCTGTCAGCATTTCTATTACAGAGCTCTGTTTTCAGGAGTTAATAACTTAGCCATAAAAGTTTTCCTACCTGTGAGCTGGAACTTGAATACAAAATATCAGACTGAGGTTTCTTCAAAGAAACACAACTATTACCAGTCTGACTTTCACTTTTTTTTCTGAGTCTGCTTGTGCTTTGTTAATAGTGCAATGGCATTTATCTGGCAATTGTAAGATGCCAAAAAGAAAGTCATCTGTCTTCCTGGGCTGAAATGCCTGAAAAGTCTTGGAAGTCCATTGGAGGAGGCATCCTCCATCTGCCCTGGGAGGAACTGAAGTAGTCTGTTACCCAACCTGTAAAATTAGACATTGTGCTAAAGTCTAGCAATGTGAGTAAATTAATTGTACTTGAGCTTTGGCTTTTTTTTCTTTTTTTAAACTGGTTTCAATGTATAGACTCTAGAGTAGTGTTACATGTCTGGATAATAATTGTCTCAGCAATAATGAAGGAATAATTATTTCAGATAAATATTCCTCATTAAATTTCTGTAGGTAGACATGCTTATTCAAAATAATAGTATCATCTTAATACCAAGTTTTCATACTTTGGAGAGTGCATTTAAGTAGTTTCCAAAACTTAGGCATTCTGATTTTGGAATGTAAATTTTTCTACGAAGCTATTCCTGAATTATGTTCATTTTAAATATACTTGCCTCTGGGGACAGGCCTAAAAAGACACTTATATTCATTTAAACATGTAA
Source organism: Platysteira castanea (assembly GCA_013397175.1). Lineage (NCBI taxonomy): Eukaryota > Metazoa > Chordata > Aves > Passeriformes > Platysteira > Platysteira castanea. The sequence continues at coordinate 667,291 of VYXC01004591.1, forward strand.
AGCTAATGCATAAATACAGACCCTGAAAATTTCATCTTTCCCATGCTTAACTTTACTGGCAAATAACATTAATGTGTTTCAAGGGATTAAATCACAATATTTAATTATACAATTCCTTACAGACACAGAATGACCTGCTAAATCAGTGGGGACCGCAAGACAGCAAATACATGTCAGCAAAAAAGAATGTGGATAAACAGCAATTATGAAACAGATCTGACAAGTCAAAAATACAGCTGAGCTCTAGAAGTTTATATTTTGGCACCTGGCTCTTTGCCAACACCAGTGTTTCATACTTGACACCTTACATGGACAGTGTGTGCTTCTGAGAATATTCTTACACAATTATGTGCATCTTGGCGAGCCAGTGTCCCCCTTAGGGAAAGGAGGGGGTGGGAGAAATAGAGGAGAGAATAAATAATGGGAACATTAATGATGCCTCTTATTAGTCATATATTATATAATCACATAATAATTTAAGTTGAAAGGGGTTTATGGAAACCATTTAGTCCCAACTCCATAGTTGAACCAGGGCTAATTTCAAAGATGGATCAAGCCCTGTCCACTTTTGACTATCTTCAGGGGTGCTCCTCTTTCAGTGCTGAGCTTTCTTGTTGTGGCAAGAATAATTTTGTCTTTCTGTCTAATCAGAGTTTCTCTTGTTCCAGTTTGTGACTCCTGGCTCTTGTCCCATTGTCATTCATCTCTGAGTAAAGTTTGGCTCTGTCCTCTGTACATTCCTGCTTTTGGTAGGTGAAGACTGGTTAGGTTGCCCTTCTGCCTTCTTTTGTCCCGGGGTAAGCAGATGTGGCAGCGTTTGGCTTGGGCCCAGCCTCTGCTGCATTTCTCACCACTTTATGAGTATTTCTCTTGTGATGTGTGGCCAAACTTGCCACAGTGGTTTGGATGTGATTTCAGGTTCCAGAGAAAAGAGAACAAATTTTTCCTAGACCTGCTGAGTATTATCTTGCTCATGCAAGCTGGTATATAGTCTCCACCACTGTAAGGATGCACTGCTGGCCCACATTCCACTTGTTCAACAGGAGCCCACAGTGCTTTTCTGCAAGAATACTGGTTGGGCAGGTCAGGCTCCGTCAGTGCCACCTTTGGTCTCTCAGTATACTGATGGGTGATATTGTAGGGGATGCTGGGGTTGTTTTGTTTGTTTGTTTAAAAAAAACCCCACCCAACAAAACCACTCTGAGGTTTCCATGTACTTTTCTTTAAAAAGCATTGGAGATGAGAGGACAGAGAGGGAAATTAGTTCCATTAGTCTGCGGAATTAAGGCTATCAGTGAAAGAAGGTCACTTCACCAGTAAGTTATATTCATTCTAGAACTGCTTAACATATGTTTATAACGTTTCATCATCCAGAAAATTTGGGTTGTATACAGGTGGGTGAAAGAGGCTAGGCATCCTTTCCATGTATGTTACCTAGAGCACAGCACAAGGGTATGCTAATCAAGCATTCCTCCAAATGCTTCAGCAAGGTAGAGGGATAAACATCATGATCACTGTAGAGGGGATAGGAAAACTGAGACACAGTGGCTCCACTTTTACCAGAGGTCCATGCAGTAAGTCATTAAGGAAAACAATCCTCCCAAGGGATGTAGGAATCTGTCACCTGAGTTATACGTTATGTGTATTTTAAATCTAGTATCTTTATACTTTTAGTAAAAAGCATTTGAAGGTGGTTTGAGGAATGCATAAGTGTTCTGCATATTTAAGTTATGAGTTAACCAAGTGGTTCCTATTTGTGCCTTAAGAAAGGAAACACTTAGCAGACAATAAATAAACTACAAATCAACAGAAAATAAAAAAAATGTTTTCCATTTTCACAAATGAAAGTAGGATTTATATCTTAATGTTAGAATGACTACAATTTACAGGAAAAAACCCCTCCAAATTGCATTAAAAAAGAATCAAACAGCAGTAAAATGGGCAGTACATCTAAAGTTAAAAGACAAAGACAAAAAAGCTGTGATTTGAGGAATGTGGTTCTCAGTATGCAAAGACAGATCCTTAAATCTTCACTTTCTGGAGAAATCAATCTAAATAATGCCTCTGTGATCAGTCCTTCCCAGAGCAAATAGGCTGTGCTCAGTGTATTGGGTGGTTTAGATTAATTGACATGGAGTTTCCCAGCCAAACCAGAGAGATGGGAAAGCAGATCAGCTGCTTGGCACTCCTCTGTAGCTGAACACGGCCAACAAGCTGTTCATGATGGCAGCAGATGTTCCTGCCTTTGCCTTACTCCAAAGTTTGCCGTATGGACTTAGTTCATGGTCCAGTCCTCCCAGCTGCAAATTCCAGTGCAGGCAAAAGCCCTTTTCAAAGTAGAAAAATTGGATGCTGAGGCATCAAGACCTGGAACTAGTTGGTGTTTTCAGATAGTGAATGATAGGATAACAGTAATCAGCAGTGTACAATGAGGTTATCAGAACTGCTTCCCCGTTCAGACTTTGTTCAGGCACGGCTCTCTTTTGTTTCAGTGCATAAACACTGAGGTTTTTGTGGCTGGACCCTGTTAAAATCTGCACTTCACAAAGTCCATGTTTCTTTTGATGTAGGCCATGAGTGTTAGGGGACAAGGTTCCTCAAGGCTGCGATCCAGCCCTATGGAAAAACTGCTGGCATAGATTTGCACAAGAAAATAATAATATAAGAAGAATTTTTTATTTATACTTCTTTTATCCAGAAAAGTCCTGGTTTTGCTAATGAAGGGCTTCACAAACAGCAAATTAAGGACAGCTTTGTTGCAGAGGAGATTATCTCAAGAGGCAAACAAACTTCAGCGTTTGCATCAGTGAGAAGGATACAAGAGCAAGCTCCTTTCTGGAAGCTCTGCACCCCTTCTGAGCCCCCGAAAGGCAAGCATGTGTCGAAGCCATACAGAGAGCATGTGTGGAGCCTGCTCCTGCCTGCCATGGGGAGCAAGCAAGGTTGTGCTGGCCAGAGCAGGGCTCCACCCGGGAAACGTGACTCAGGCTGTGGGACTAGAGCCTGTGCTCCGGGGGAATGGCATGCGAAAATCGCAGTCTTAAGTAAAGAGATCATAATTCCTTTTTAACTTGGGGAATTTGGGGGGTTTGGAGTGGATTTCGTTTTTGTTTTTTCTTTTAGAAAAAGAACTGGATGGCACATTGCTCATCATTTTAAACAAAATAGGTAATTTTTCAATTGATCATGTAACCTTGCTATAATAAATATATTCATTGTTTAGTTTTTAAGCATGGAAAGTCAAATGACTGGTTTTAAAATGCAGGGTTTTTACATATTAGAGGAAGAGAAATGGACCCATCTTCAACTTTGTATTCCTGTTTGTATGACTTTTTTCAGTGCTTGACAAGTTCTTAATGATTTGTATATTTTACTTTTAAAAAATCAGAAAACATCATGCAACATTTCAGCAATTCTGATAATTTTTCACAAAACCTTTTTTTCTTGAACATATTGTACCATGAGGCTGACTCGTCCTATAGAGGAGGAAGGCAGAAAGCACACAAGGGTGTTCCTGTGGAAATATGACCATATTTCTATATCTATTACTGCAAAGGCATTTTTAAATATATCATCTTTCATAAATGGGAATTTTGGAGTCCCATTTGAGACTCTCTAGCTTTTATTCAAGCTAGAGAGAAACCTAAGAATGGTTATTCTACTGAACAGTATTCCAGAGCCTTTGAAGCTCCATTCCTGATTTTCAAAATGGAAAGTGTTTAAATCCATTTTGGAAATAGGACTTGGGCTGCGAGATCTAAGTTGCTTCTGGAATGTCTTGCCTTTCAACTACACTACACCAGAATCACAGGATCTGGTTAGAACCTGTTTAAAATGTACAATGCGTCTGGCACCTCATGGCAGTGCTTAACATTTGTTTATTTTTTAAGAGGATGCATTGCAAACCCCATCTTTTTTCTTTAATACTAGTTAGTTATATAAGCCTTCGTTTTTCCACATGCTTACTGACAGTTTGACAGAATCTTAAATAAGCCTTGTATGGGAATCAAATCCTCTGTTTTATGCACCATGCTAAGAGTAATTTGATTATTTCTGTGGCTAAAAAATAATAGTCTGTATCTGTCCTGAACTGAAAACAGATCCCCATTAAAGAGCATTACATCAGTATCACTGATACACTAGAAAGGAGTCAGCTGAGAAATACGTTTTCAAATAAAATATGATGGAATTACAAGCAATTAACTTCTCCCTTTGAGTAACAGAGATATGTGAAATACGTGTTTTGTTCTTTAAAAATACCTCATGCTGTTAGTTAGAGAATAAGATAGGAATAACGTGCTTAAAGAGTGGGCTACACAGGTAACAAGGAAATATGTGCTACAGAACATCAGGGACTGTTTGCTTCAGCCTCACCCATGTAAGCAGTAGATGTTCGGCCAGTTCAGTGGTCATCACTGCTTCCTCCTCCAGCTGAAAACATGGCCTGACAGCTCTAATCATGCTGCTGCCTTGATAACATCATATCAGGGTCTAAAATGTAGTTTAGATTTGCGCTTACTGTGCAAGAGACTACAACTCTGTACGGCCAACATATTTTTAATTCATATAATAAAACTCTTCGTCAGGATTGAGCTTATTTGGGTACAAAACAAAAAATTACTTACATGATAAGCCTGTTTACCTCTCTTGAGGAACAAGGAGAGCACAGTAGTTAGGACAAATTCTTGAAAACCATCAAAATGTATTTAAAATTCTTGTAGAAAATAGGTTTTCCACAGCCCTTTCTCATTTTAAACATTATGTGTGATTGACCTAATTTTTTTTTATGAAAGGAAGCCTCATTTTAGCAAATTAAAATGCAATATGTCAGTATCTCAAAATTTGAAAAATATATAAGGCATACTAGAATCATTATCCAATTAGGATGTATTTAAGGACCAGCTTGTGCCAGAGGTGACAGAGGAAAGCACAGGGAATTCTGCTGTAGCAAGTTGTTCACTTTGAACCTGCTCTTGACTGTTTGACCTCCCTTAAAAAAAGTCAAATGGTAAAGTTACACTGCTTCACTATTTTAGTCCATTGTTTTGGCATTCTCATGTGAAATGAAGTGTCTTCTTGGCATCTGGGACAACAGTGACAGAAATTATAATTGAATCATCTAGATACATGTAGAGTTCAAAAAGTGGTTAGCACAGATGGGACAACCACTTTGTTGATTGCTTTTGGATGGCCTGCTTGGGACAGGACAAGACTGTGGGAGGCAATAAGCCTAATTTTTAAGGAAATGGGGCTGTGAATCAAAGACTGACTCCCTGCAGGAGGTATAAGTTACATCCAGTGACTAAAACCATGTGAAGGATAGGGAGCCAAATAGCTGACAAAAGTGGAAAAAAGGATTTTTGTTGATTCATTATAAGAGAAATACTGAAAGCGAAAAAGATTTTGGAAAGCTGGAACAACAGTCACTGGGAGATTTTCTTCCTTTCTTCTAGAGCTGTTGGAAAAGTGGGAACAAAATCTGACTACTCAGCTACCACTTTCTTTTTTCAAAGCCTATTGATCGTAAATATTGTGATGGTGTTAAGAAAATTTATGTTACACGAGATCCTCGTAACTGAAGTAATGATGCATTCGCCAGGAGGTGATGTGTTCTTTAAAGCGTCCAAAATTTTGTTTTGTTTTGAGAACCTGCCAGCATCCCTTAAATGACATCAGATTTTTGTGTATGCCAGAAATTACTGCAGAGTACCATGGGACTGTCTTTGCCTTAGAATCAGCCAGATTTTTAATTCGGGTTTTTTTGGTGGCTTATTTGGCTTCACCTAACAGTGAAATATCAAAAATGTTGATTGATAGAATTAATAGATTACCAGTGTCTCAAACCATTTGAGCAATGGGTGGTCAAGGGTCAGTTAAGGAAGCAGATTGATAGATAGCTCTTCCATCTCTGAAAATCCAGATCTTGTCCTTGAATTCATTTTTGATCAAAGTTAAAGACACATTCCTTGTTTTTGACTCACTGGAAGTGCTGCTGCCAGTTTTGTGGTGGCAGAGGAGCACAAGGGCCAGAGAGATAGCGCTGTCTTGGGGGTGAGATTGTGATGGGCTGTTTGTGCTTGGGTACGTCCTTCTGCATTACTTCTGTAAAAGGAAGAAAACTCTTACTTGAATGTTTTACCAGTGCACAAGCTGGGTTTTTAAAGAAAATGTACTGCACTGTTATCATTAATTTAGGCTTATGTGTATGCTGTTACAGAAGAAACATGACAACATTTGTGAGAAAAAAAATAACTTCTCTGCATTTACTTTATTTTTTTTTCTCTGTACAGTTATCTTGCTTTGTGTGTTCGTAAGATTACCTGGTATTCACAGAATCTGAGTTTAAAATGTTTGCAAAATCCCCAAAATTTCCCAAGTTACTCCTGACCTTGCATGCTTTGCAGATTATTATCAAGCATTAGTCACCTCTATTCTATAATCAGAGAGCAGGAGAAAGAGTCAGCAGGAAAAGAAGCCAAAAATGGCAGCATTGTTTTACTAAATTTTTAAATTACAAGTTATTAACATAAAATATGTTTTCCATGACAGACCAAAGGAAGGTGCCATATAGATTAGGGGAGAAACACAGAACAATGCAGGGATGTGGCTGTTGTGCCATCACTCCAACTAGTGTTACTGGCTATCTCTTAGATCAGGGAAGATCCTTACCTTCTCCCTGAGAAATCTACATTTGCCATTTGTTAGAATAAATAATGAAGCTTTTGTGTGGAAAAATACATCAACTTTACATAAATTTAGTGGTAGTGATTTGGCTGCACCAGCCCTGCCCAGGGCGCAGTGGTGAGTGCCCTGTTGCAACCTCTGATAAATCTGCCATGATAAATCCACCAGCTGATTGGCTCAGGTTACACCATACACTCAAGTGACTCTTATTTCCTCATCTAACATAACTAGAGCCCAATCTTGCAGGATACAGCATTTAAGAATGTGCTTAATTGTAATAAGATAAATAGCTGAATTGAGATGACCCACATTTTTATTCTTAAATACATGAATAATGGTCCTGTTGGACTGGCACCACAGCACTTTCCAGCATCTTGTCAGAACAAGACATTGGTTTATTATTCAGCAGAACAAAGTAACATAAACCATCCATGGGTATGTCTGCACTACACTTGGAACCATTTCAGGACATCCAGCTATAAGACCACAGGTTTTGTCCACCGATATGGGCCTTTTATTTCTTATTTTGTTGGTTGGCTGGTTGAAGGAATTCTTCTTTCATGTGTGTTGAACCACCATTACAGTGGCTGAAGAATGATGTTTAATTCTATTTGTAACCACCCCCAGCGAGGGATCTTTCCACATTGCCATTACTAACAACATGCATTCTTTCAACTTTTCAAAAAGCTGATATTCAGTAAAGAGTAGCTTTCTAGTTTTGACTGGCAAATGTAGCAGAGAAGAACAAGAATAATAAACCAGATCATGACCCTTTGTTGACCACATCATCAAAACTTTCTATAGCCTGTGTATCAATGCATATCCCTATCTAGTATAGTGCTTTCGTTATCAAAGCTGTTTTCAGAAGAAAAAAATAAAATCCTCATTTTCAATGGAAAACATTTATTTTATTCCAAGATGTAGTCTGTGTGCTTATTTTTTCATGCATTAACTTCAGGGATAAGCGTCTATTTTATTTATAATTTTTGGAGGATTCCTGTCATCTGAGCATTCTAAAGGGAAAGGGGTGATGTGTATTGAATAATACTCTGTATGTTTTTATCAGCATCAATGTCAAATGATTTGAGAGCAGGTTAGTACCTTAGAGGCAGCTATCAGAAACGCTTTCTTCATTTATTCAGTTATAGACCACACGATATAAAGGACAAATAACTGTCAAGAACTCAGGTGAGAATTATACACTCTATTGCATTCTGCAATGTTTCAAGAGTCTTGTAGTTTAGATCTCTGCTTGGCAATACACCAGGTTTTTAAAATTCAGTATATATGTACATTTGGGCATGCACGTAGAAGCTAAGATGTTACATTTATTCTCTCTATTACCATTATTGTGAGCATCATTGCAATTACTGCTTTGAGAAACCCAAAATTTCTCTGGTCTGCAAGAGATACAATCTTTTTCAGGCTGTCAAACCCAAAGAGAATTTAAATTTGAGAGCTTTCAAAGGAATTACCAGTGACATTTTAAAGTTTATGGCAGAAAGACGGATAATAAAGTTCTGTCTAAAGCAAAGGCACCAAAATGAGGCACCGTGTTTGCCTTTTCACAGTCTGTTCAATGTCAGCCTCCTCTCAGAAGGATCCACTGCAGTGTTAATAACATCAAGATTGCTTCAGGTAATTCTCTGGCTTCCTTAGGGTAAATTTCAACCTGAACTAGACTGTTTGAAAAGGTGAAATTTATCTAAGTAGTCTGTAACCTCTTCTTTTTCCTAATCTGCCCTGAATTCTCACCCCTTTGTCACTCACCTTAATCATATTAGACACCTGATAACAGTTAACATCGTTAGCAAACAAGAAACAACAAAATCTTTACAAGTATTAGCGGTCTCTGCAGTGCACGTTTGCTTTAGGTTTCTCTTGAAGTGTGGATCAAAGCATTTCCTGGTCCCTAGGGTTCATCTACTGTGCTTTCTTATTAGGCCTCCAAACACAGGAAGTTTACAGCTCAGGCTGCACTTTGATTCAAGTATAAGACAGGGAAGGTATTTGCCCACTCTTAAGCCAGTAATTATTCCATAGAGTAATTTATGTTTTGACTGGTGTGTCTCTGAGTCTTGCTTAAAAAAAAAAGTATAGCTTTTCCCTTTTGCCTGATATACATCATTATTTACTGTTCCTTGCATATCAAAGTTCATCTGGTAAGATAATTCTATAAAGGTGTTCTGCAAGGAATATAAGGAAAAACCCCCATGTTTTCTTTTTGAAATGGCTGATACTTCTGCTTAGTCTTTGAGGACTGGAAATTACATCCCTAAGGGGAAAACAGTCCCCTTTGGAACAGTTGTTTCTATCTGTTGTACCAAAATACAGTGGACTAACTTGGCTACTGCAAGTAGTAGTTGCCTAAGCCAGGAATTCTTCTGTCAGTCACGTAAGGTTTTGCAAGCACTTCTCACTGGAGAAGCACTGCCCCACACTGTCAGGAAAATATTGCTGAATTCCATTATATGAAAAGTTAAGTGTTCTTCACGCATGAAGACCTCTTTGCAAATGTTTTCCATTATCTAAACTGTTGGCCCAGATCCACTGGCAAGAGCAATAGTGGGAGTGTAGAACAAGTGGTGAATATGGTTGTCTCTTTTTGGTTTATTACATTTCTCATGATATTTGGTATTTTTACTAATCCCTAGTTGCTGAATACAGTGATTATATGAGAAAGACGACTTTCATTTAAATAAAACAAATTTGCATCAGTGGTAAAATTCAGCTATTGCTGTTGCAAAGAAACATTTGAAAACATACTCTGGAGGTGCAAAACTACAAACAGAAAAAGACCCCAGAAATCTGCCATTTATACAGTAATTTAAGCCACTGTAGGACACTAGAGAGTGCAAGCTACAATATTTGAGAGTGGGATGCCCTCAATTTAGGGTAAATGGATTGCAGACCACCTGTTCCTTGCTAGCTTCGAGAGTAGCACATAAACCAGTAGTAGCCAATTCACCACATCGATGCAAAACCTCTTTTGCCAAGTGAGATGGGAACAGATGAAGTCACTGGGGGACCAGGCACCTGCAGATAACACCAGATGCATGTTAAAAGTGATACGCAGCATCCTCCTGCTCTTCTAAAATAGCTTTGAAAATTGGAAGGTGGTGGTGTTTACAAAAATGAAAGAATTAAAACTTTTAAATACTAAGCCAGTAAGATTTAGTTGAGAAGATGACATAGTTCATGTCATATCTGTTTGCTAGGACCAAAAAAAGACCAAAAAAACCATTTTAAAATGCAGGCTAAATGCGGTGAGTGGTGTGGGTGAGCAAGGCAGTTTCTAAAATCCAGCTGAATACTTCAAGAAACTGTGTTGATGTGAACCGATGCAGGAATTACAGGCCAACAGCAGGGAGCCGGAATCCCCGGGGCAGCGCTATTCGGCTGTCCCAGTTCTGAACCCGTGCTCCAGGGGGCCCTGCACAGCCAAAAGTGATGCTCCCTTCATTCACCATCTACAAGCCAGGGTGTTGTGCTGCTGCAAGGGCTGGGAAACGTCCCTCTGCAGTCCCACATTAAATAAAGTATCTCAGGGGCAGCCTCTTCTGCGCACCTCCAAGAGTTACTGCTTGCTTTTTACAAACCACAGATTGTTGTAGGGTGATGGTTTATTTAGAGAGAAGTATTTTATTTTCAAATAAGAAGACAACTGATACGAATAGCAATGAATTCTCTGTGTGTTGTGTTTCCGTGTTTGTGATCGTTTCTGGACTTTATTTTAAAAAATTAAGTTAAAAGTGGTCCATCAGGGGCTTGTAGTGGTTGTTATTTGTTTTCTGTTTGTGAACTGATGTAGAAGAAAAACAAATTTTTAGTTATTGGTTTTATATGGTCTTGCTGCTTCACAGGTTTAAAACAAAACTATAGTGCACCTCTTAGAGGATTCCTGACCTTTGTCACATTCGGGTCTGTGTCTCTGCTGCCCTCCTCTTCCCACAGTCTTTCAGGTCCTACCTGCAAAACTGTGCACATTGCAAAGAGTGAGAGAAGCTGATTCAGTTAGCTGTAAAATGTTTGGACTGTCCAACACCTTTTGCTTCCTTTAAGTAAAGTGTGTTTCCATATCCCTGAACGGAAATTCAGACTTCCACCTTTTCTTTTTGCTGCTTGGCTTTCAGCTGTACTTGGTCATGTGGCCTCTGACACTGTACAAGAAAAGCAACCTGCCCCTTTAGCAGTTCCTGTCATTGAGACAGGAACCCTTCTTCACGGAGATACTGGGAAGTTTTAACCAGCAGTATTCCCTGTGGCAGAAGAGGCTTGAAATTATGTTTCTCAGAGCTTGGCTAACCTCAGGAGTCACAGACTTACTCCTGATAAGCTTTAGTTATTTCAAAAAGCGGTGACTTGGCAGTTGAAGTTTTGGAGTTGAGAGAAAGATTTTTACTTTCTTAAGCAGCCTCTAATTTTTCCGTACATAAGCAGACACAAGACAGTTTTCTGAAATTCCCTGAAAGAGAAGGGAATACAATGAATCAGGCTTGCCTGTTAGATGTAGTTGGTTTTGTGTACTAAGATCAATAGAAACTGTGGCAGGGCACAGAGTAAGACTTAACTTCCTCAGCTACCTGCAAATTTCTGTAAAATGCTTACCTAATTTTGTCTCATTGATGGCTGGGGTCCAGAAGATATAAAATTGCTTAGTTTTAACAACCATGATCATTCTCGCTTCAAAGACCTTCAGAAATATCTGTGTGGCAGACCTGGGACGCCACTTAAAGATGCAGTCAGAGACTGCCATGGTCATAATCATGGCCTGTTTCCACAGGGCACTATTACCAAGCTTATAAAAAATCATGCCCAGCTTTATTTAGCTTTACAAGGCTTTAACTTCAGAACCGCATGAGCCTGTTTCCCCACACAGCCCCATCAGAAGGAGAGAAAGTTTAAGAAGGGGGGCCCAGATATTACTAATGAATACCTGAACTGTGCCCACAAATGCTACTTCTCAGGGACAGAGGAGAGGGCTTTGGCTGTGGCTCCACATCAAGGAGCAGCACTGTTTGAATAACACCTCCCATAAAGCAGCCTTCTTTCTTTCTTCTTGCCCACCCCAGGCTATGCCAACAGAAGTGTTCATGTGGCTTCCTGATGTACCTGATCACAGAAGTGATTTGGATGGAAAAAAATTTTTTTCAGGTTCCTTTTCTCCCCACCCAAATCAGCTCCTTGAAACATTTTACCACACAGCTGCGTAAATAGTTGGCTTTGGCAGAGCACAGGGAGGGAAGTGGGGTGGGCACCAATGTCCAAAGAAGGAGAGCCAGGGCTGTTTAAACTATCCTTGCCATCAGAGAAATGCTCCAAGAATCACAGTGCCAGCTGCTTGAAGTTCAAAAGCACAGTTCTAGACTGCCAGGTGATTTCAGTGTGCATGAAGAACCTGTACACAACTGGGAGGCCACTGCATACCAATATGAGACTAGCTCTGATCTGGTTTTTTGTGGGGGCTGTTCTCAGTTCTCAGACCATGCTGGTTGTCCAACATTATGTTGTTGGGTACCATCCAGAAGTAGCTTCGTGTGTCTAAAAGAGCAGCTTCCAGAGGTAAATTAAAGTGACTTTTGGAATGAGTGGTGCAAGCACCGAGATCCCACAAACATCCATCATGCCATTAAGATCAGGTCTGTACAACACCAGATCCAGATCAACTGGCGACATAGATGTGTCCTGTATCAGACTTGGGTGCGTGGTTACTCACTTAGCCTGCAAAATAACCTGTGTTATTCACAGCATGTATTTCAGACTTCTGTTTATGCTGGATTCAGAGGACAGACCGTTCCTAGTCAGGAGTAATGCCTGCCAGAACAAAAAAAGTAATCCTTCAGAAATACTTCAAAATAAATTATATCCAAATGTAAGTTTGGACAGATTTGGTGGTTTATGCCAAATAGCTAGGTTTTATTTTATTTAGTACTGTGTGCCCTAGAACCAGAGTTAGCACTTTGTGTGACAACAACCTGATATTCTGCACAAGAGTTTACAACAGGAATGAAAAAAAAACCAGCTAAAAAAAACTTAGCTAAATTCAGTTGGTTAAAATCCAGCTAACAAACTCTAAAACACCAGTAGCTCATGAAGTCTAGCATGTTTTCCCTAATTTTAATGCCTCAGACTTACAAAATGCTCTGAGACAGCTGAATGAAAAGTACAAAGAGCTTCTTGTTTTGTTTCCCTGGTGGTCCTCTTCTACGGAGGGGGAGCTGGTTAATTTTTGTAGCTACAGCAATGGAGAGTAGCATCCCTCTATATTATTGAGTCAGTGAGTGTATTTTTTAGGTACCCAGGAAAAAGCTTTTAACACGATGAGTTAAGCTCTTTGCAATTTGAGGGTTTTGAAGATGTCTCTGGAGCTGGTTGTACCGCAGTCTGTGTGGACACATTACTGAATACCTGCCAGGTGTCTGCATCTGTCTGAGCAGGGTATTTTGCAGAATCCTTCTGGAAGGAAAACTGGTCACAGAGGTCTGTTTGAACACTTGGGATGATGGCAGAAAGGAACAGACCAAATTTTTATAGAGTACCGTCCTACAGGTCACAGAAAGCAATTTGCAAACATTGAAGAAATGTCAGGGAAAAGAGAGGTAACATGGTCCATCCAGCTCCAAAAGCATCTGTGAAAAATTACATAGCCCAGATGGCTGAAATTATTTTCACATTCATTGCACATGTAGTCTGGTTTTAGCTATCTCCAGTGCAGTCATTCTGCTGATCTATGGAAGTTATTCCCCCCTCAGTGCATGAGCATGTTTCCCATTCACATAAATAAGAGTTATGTCCTTGTATCCAGGGAGAGGGGATTTTATTTGTCTAGTGCCGAAGCAGCTTCTCACAGGACTGTTTTCCTCCCACATTTTCAGTTGTGTTCAGCTCTCCTGACCTGTGTTTTCTTTGTTTTGATCTGTTTGAACTTCCATATTTTAGGTAATGAATGTTAGTAAACTATGGAAAAGGTGACAGGCTAGAAATGGGATCCTTACTAGGTTAAACCACCTCAACCTAAAATATGTGAGGTGGCTAAAAAGAGAGAAAAAAATTTGGAAAGTTTTGCAGCATAGAAGTAATTTGATTTTATGTGATGATATCACCACATTTTCCCCTCTCCTTTCCCCTGGTACCTATCAATGAGAACCTTGTTTTGCTGTATGTGGGAAAGTTTGCTCTTATTTCCAGGGCTGCTGTCAATTGCTTTTAAAGTATCTGTCATAAGGTACTATTCAAGCATTGCCAGTGATGACTATGCCTATCACTGCTGAAAAGTTCTAAGCCATGGAGCATGGGTTTCTTTAGTATGAATTTAGGTAGTTTAATTAATGGAGTACAATACTGATGACCAGGGTGCCTCAGCCCAAAGAGGCACTGGTGCTGCACTAGCAATCACAGGGTCTCATTTTGACACCTCCCATTTATTTTCCAGGACTGTTGCTTATGTCCGAGGAGACACAATAAAGAGGCTCTTACACCTGCCATGTTCAGCAGAAAGGAGGATATGACATTGATTTATTGACATTATTTTATTCTTATACACATCCCAACTCCACAAGGGATTGGAGAGCATGTCACTTCCTTCTCCATCTCACTGGAGAAGAAAGGTGCTCATCAAAGTGGTCATATCACAAAAGGAATGAAAAACAGAAGAGACCGTTAAGTAAACATCGGCTACTACATTTACTACATAAAACTGTGAGAAAGAATCTGACTCCAAGGTTAAAAACAGAAGGCTTACAGAATTCCAGGGCAACAGTTGCTGGGAAGGTGGAGCTAAGGTTTACTCAATATTAGGTTTGATGTACCAGGGTTTTCTGAAGCAAAAGTTTGTCAAGTTGGAATAGCCAGTTTTTGCCATTTGTTCTTCCTCTGTGCAGTTCACTTGCTTATAGGCATGCTGTGAGGAGGTTAGGTGTGCTCTTTTCCCTGTGAGTTTCTGGAAGTGTTGCTGGTCTGTCTGCTTCTTGTCCCCTCATTTTTTTGTGGCGGAAGAGGGGAGAGATGGGAGAAGAGGAAGAAAGCAGCAACAAAATTTTAATTATTTTTAATTTTTTTCATTTAAAAAAAAATTTTAAAATTTCTTCTTATTCCTCTGATACTGACCAGGCCTTCCAGCCACTCCAGCCTGTCTCCTTCTGTGTGACAGAAGCTGTCATATAACTTTCTGATGATGATATTTCTCTTTACCTTTTCTGTCTCTTCTCTTTGCGGGCAAGTTTTCCTAACATGCACACTGCCTGGTTAATCAAACAAATTGACACGCAGCCACCTTGGGAAACAATTGTATAACTGGAGAGAACAGGGAGAAGGCAGAGGAGGTTTCAGCAGCATACAGTCAGTAGCAATGTGAGATGAATGAGCTCCTGGATAGCACTGCAGGCCTGTTAGTATCCCCTCAGCTGGGTCCTGTATAAATCAGGGTCAGCTGAAACCACTGGGGAGCAGGGTTGTACTTGTACTCTTACGCGAGGGCTCTATAGGGTACTTGGTCACTGTGGCTCTAAAATAGCTTGGCATTGGCATATGGATAGATCCTGCTCTTTTGCATCCTCTGTACCGATGAAAGGCAGTTTCCCCTCAACTCCTTGTGGCGCTGGACAAGCGTCCTGTTTGCTCGGCCACTCCCTGGGTTATCAGGGGCTGCAGAAGAAGCAGATTAGGGCCATTCACACCGGCAGCTTCCTTAGTGCCTTGGCGAGACTGATAACCCCTGGCGGAGAGGCAGTGACGCCAGCAGGCAGCAATCTCGTCCCCAGGGAGAGCTGCCTGCCCTGCATGTGTGTTTATCCCCGCAGGTGTGGCTCCTGGAAACCCTGTCTTTCCCTCTGGTTTTTGGCGCCTGCAGTAGTCTCCCAGACCGGTCATCACGGCTTGTCCGGCTCCAGCCATTCCCCCTGGGGAGCCTCTTCTGGGCAGGATCTCGGGGAAGTGTTGCTCAATATCAGCCTCCTCCTTCCCAGGTGCCTTTATGGCGCTGCCAAGGGGGTATGTGCTGAGCCAGCCTGGCTGTGGCACAGCACGGTCCGCACCCCTATTTCCTCCCTGCTGCCTGGCAGCCGGTGGGAAAAGGTGTTGGCTTCAGAAAACAGGACGGGCTAGGTGAGCAAACAAGAAGAGGCATGAGAACAGCTAGGTTTAATTCCTGCGCACTGCAGCGCTGCCCGTCAGAAGGCAGGGCCCGGCCCGAGGAGCCTGCTGGGCTGGGCGGCAGGGAAGCGTGCCCGCCCCGGTGTGCGGCCGCGGGCGCGTGCTGCTCCACAGCCCCGGCCGCAGCCGCGCCGGGAAAGCGCCTTCCTGGCCCGGGGGCTGCGCCTCGCTGAGGCCCCTTCCACAAAGGCGCCACTGAGTACGGGCATGCCCTTCATGCACTGTCCTCACCTTCGGGAAGTTGCGAAAGCAAAGTTTGAGGATTTTTGCACATGGCTGTGAATGTATATTAGCTTCCTTGGCCCAGGATATAGTGAGCCACTGAGAAGGAGTGTTTACTGAAGTGTACCCTGGCATCCTTATCCTTCCTTTGCAGCTGCTATTTACCAGACAGCATTTGTGCTGAATGTAGCTGGCAGGAAACATCGTCTGGAATGAACTGGATGAGTTAAGGAATTTTTCATGCTAACATTGTTGCAGGCATTTGAAAATACTTCACATGAGGGCATATTTTTGTAACACTGAATTAAATTAAGATTGCATGAAGCTGGCTCAACTAAATCGAATTTACCATCAAAATGTTTGGTGTTTTTGTTTTGGGTCCTTGCCTTGTTTGCAGCTCCTCTGTGTTAGGCTCTGTGTTGCAGAGAGATCATCTCCATGCACTCTATTGACACGTTGTATCACAAATGTGGCAGCAGCACAGCTGATTCATCAGCACTGGGTGCGGGGGGGTGCTCCGGGGGGGGGGGGAGGGTGAGATTTAGACTTTCTCTTGGCAATTAAAGAAACTGATTATGAAAATGCACATATTCCTGTTTTAGTCAAAATGGCCTGCTATGACATGATTTCTTTTAAAAACTTAGATTTCTTAACTAGAATGGGAATGTCTTTTTTAAAAATTGTCAGAATAAAGTAGCAGGATTGTTTCTTCTATAGGCTGTTCTGAGATTCAGAAATTGCTTTCTCCATTCTGGGCTTTAACTTGACAGTCAGATATAATTATTTTTCTTGTAGTTTGGTAACCTGTGACTGGAACTTTTTCTTTATTTAACTATCATTCCAGAAACTGAGAAAACTGTTTAAAAATAGATATAAAAAGAGATCAGATCCCACAAAAACAGCCATTAATACGCATGTCAGCCCACCATGCTGAGTCTTTCTTTGTAGGTTGTGCATTCTACTCCTTCCTTTACCCAT
Organism: Platysteira castanea; assembly: GCA_013397175.1. Lineage (NCBI taxonomy): Eukaryota > Metazoa > Chordata > Aves > Passeriformes > Platysteira > Platysteira castanea. The sequence continues at coordinate 684,325 of VYXC01004591.1, forward strand.
TGCCTTTGTTTTCTTACTTTGTTCCTTGTTTAGATTTCATGTAGTACTGTTATTCTCTATTTTTTCTTGAGAAAGTTTCTAGCGGATTGTGGCTGCTATAGCTGTTTGGGACCAGACTATTTTGGTCGAGTTATTTATTTGACTTGGGACTCTCTAAAACCCTCTCCTTGTCATCAATCTAACAGAGATGTTCCGACAGTGTATTAGTCATTACTGGGGTGACATGAAGCAGAGTGTAGTTCTGGAGACGCCCTTCCAGTGAGAGACACTGAGCTTTAAACCTCCTCACAGATGTGCAGATCTGTACTAGCCATGCCTAACTCCCTTGCAGGCTTAACAGGCTTTTTGCCTTTAAATCCCCATGTGCCATTGAGATACTGGGTCTTTGTAGTAGGGCTGGGTTTAATGGGAAGCCTGGATGTCTCTGATTAATCTCACAGCTCCTGCCCTTAGTGTTGCTTATGGGGATGGGTGGGGTGCATTGCTGCTGCCCCCTGGGTAAAAGCAGCAGAGGGGAAAGATCTCCCTGCCCAGCACCCAGAAACAGGCTCAGAGCTGGGGCTTTGTCTCCAGAGCTCTGACAGCAGCATGGCCATGAAACAGATGAAGTAAACAAACCAACAATACAGGCATTTTTGTACAGAATAGGTCTATTATTCTTCCTGACAGCATGACTTGGATTTTGAGTTCTCATTCTTTGTATTGTTCCTTATTTAAAAAGAAAGAGAAAGCAGAACAAGGAATAATACAAATGAGACAGCCTGGGGCTTGTGCTTGCCTATAGGATATTCTTAAGGTTCCGTTGGCGCTACAAATTGGAACCATTTTGTAACCAGGTCCCTGAACCCAGCTGCATTTTTAAAGCAGTCGGGCCTTAAAGTCTGACATGCTGGTGTGATTGATTCACCCAGGACTGTTATGCAGACCAGTAACCAGGAATCCCTAACCAGTCGCTTACCAAGACCAGTTCATTGATCACTCAATGCACAGAGTTTTCCCTAGCTGGCCGGTGGGGCTCGCAGTCATACAGAGCAGCATCTGTGTATTAATGCCCTCTCCTTTTCAGCCCTAGGGAAGGTTTAGGCAGGAGGATGTTGGGTGGGCTGCGGCAGGGATGCACACTGCTGCTCCTGGGCACACTGAGCAGGGAGCCCTGTCTGTGGCAAGCTGCCTGGATTCTGCCCTGACTGTCCCTACCAGGCAGTGGCTTCTGGAGGGAGCCCATGGCCAGAGTGCTGCTGGAAAGGTGCATGAAGCTGTCAGGGTTTTCAGACAGCAGTTTGTTGCAACTCTAACTCAGTAAAGCTTAAAAAAATTTGCATTAGATGAATTTTGAGCCCTTTCTGGTAATTTGGACTGGAAATCCATAGTGGCTGCTGGACATAGAAAAGCCAAGATGGATTCTGGGAGATAGCCGTTTCTTCCTTACTCCAGCAGAGGCTGGCTATGCCTGAAAAACAGCCCTTGAACTTGCTGAAGTATCAAGGGTGGGGATGTTTCACAAAGATGCATCAAAAGAATATGGAGTTACACACCCCTAAAAGCACACAGACTTCCTGCCAAGGGGTAAGAATTTTGTCCTATCTGCATGGTAACCTCCTCACCTGGCCAAGGAACTCTTCTGGAGCATTCCCTTGGCTGGGGGAGGTATGGCTGCAGGGAAACCCTGCCTGTGGGAGAGCTGAGGGAGGGTCCGTTGCAATCATCACACTCTCCTCACACTGATTTTTTCATCTCTGGGCAGCCATAGCAAGGGAAAAGCAATAAAACCATCATCACTGAAATGAGATGCACTGTTACCATAATCAAATTAGCAATCCTGATTCTGCTTCAGGAAAGATTACATCAGGAACAATAGGTAGAAAATTGCTCTGTGTTTAAAAATTGTTAGTTACTGATTGTGTGAAAAACATAATTTCTTGAGTTGTTCCATACTATTTCTGTTTTTATCTCTGCACTTGTGATTTTCCAGGGGGATACATAAATCCTTATTCCACTTTCAAGACTGTGTGTAAAACTCAATTTAACTGGGCAGTCTGGAAGATCTTTCTTTCTACTAGACGCCATTTCTGTTTACACATCTCTGGCATTTAAACATTGCAGGATTGTTTAAATGCATTTAACATTTAATGCCTTTATGTTTATGTTTAAATGCATAAACAATGCATAGATTTTGTTTAAAAGCATAAACATTGCATGACCAACTCAGTTCATGGTCTTAAATAACTGGGGATTTGGCCTGAAGCAAACAAACTGACAGTGGAAGAATTAAGGGGAACCACAGAACATCTCTCCATTATTGACAGGTAAAAATAACAGAATAACTTCATTGGCAGATAAATGAATAAATGACTGAGAGTCGTATCCATTAATGGCAACCAGCAAACATCTTCCTGACTTAGTCTCTTGATGCAGTTTGTGAAGTCAGTGCCTGGATGCCCAGGAATGCCTCTTGCCTCCCTCTTGCAGCAGGAGGTGGGAAAATGTAGTGGACAAACAGCAAGGGGAAGAGGGTGCCTGAGAGAAGGAGGAGGAGGCATGAGGCACTCTGGTAAGCAAGTCAGATGCAATTAAAAAGTCTTTGACTGAGAGACATGGAAAAATGAGGAAGCGAGCTCACAAAGGCATCCAGCAAGAGAGGCAAATGGGAACAGACACAGATTCTGCTACAGGAGAGCATTAAAATGTCCTGATCAGGAGATGTGCAGGGGGAACGTGAGGGAACACACAAATATTTTATCCAGAGCAGACTGTGGCAACTAGTGAAGGTCAAGGGATGGAGACATAACAGGAGGAAGAGGGTCACACATGAGTTAACACCTCTTGCTCATAGACCCAGGTACCTGGAAGGGTTAGAGAAGTCCACACTGGGAGGACACAGGGTACACACAGGATTGCTGGCATGGGGACACCATGGTCAGCTGCAGGAACTTTTTGTGTGGCCGTGTGAGAAGTTCAGTCCCTTTCTCCCCATGTCTTTTTTGTCTGATGCATAGCAGAGGCAGCATATGCAGTGAGACTGTCCTCAGCAGTGGACTACACAAGATTGATGGCAATACAATTTCATCAGGAAATACATTATGCATTTGTTATTTTCAATGAATATAAGGTGGGAGAACCAGCTAAAAGTAATTCACTGGCTTACTTCCTACTCATATTTAAAATTTGGAAGCTTAAGCCTTTTCTTTCTGATGTTGCGGCTGTTCAGCAGAGGTTGTAAAGCTTTGCTTTCAGTGGGGAAATCGATCAGCTTGAAAAACGAAAATTGTCTCTGTCTGACACTGCCATACAAATAAGAGAGAGTGCATACTGTTCTTTTTGTCGCTTGTATGCTATAGATTTCCTAGTGTGGGGTAGTTGTACCAGGTTTGTGAATGCACACTCATCTCTAATGGGATATTTGTCATTAAACATTTATAAAATTCACAAATATACAAAGCATATGGAAGTCTTGTTAAGAAGGATTTATTCCCTCCGTGACTATATACAAACATTTGAATACTTGAATTAGACTGAATCATGAGGTTAAAAATAGATTGGTAAAGTCTTCTATTTACTTCCTAAATTTTAAACCCTGTGAAGGCATAAGGAAGCATTTAAAGTTAGCTCACTTTAATCTTTTTCTCTGATACCAGAAGGAGTAAACAAGGGGATTTTCTTTCCTTTTCTTTTAATGAAAACAGGAGATTCTCAAGACTTGAAATGAAACCCCGAGAAGAGGCAACAGCTTGTTTCCTGCTTCCTTCCCGTTTTGTTTCTGCCAGGGACCCTCAGCTGTTGGCAACCTCAACCCTCCTTCATACTCAGTCCCCCAACCCTCCTTCATACTCAGCCCACATGACGTCTTTTCCCTGGTGCTTCTGCCTCTTGCCTCCCATGGACGGCTGGCATTGTGCTTGGATGGGCTAACGCTGCTCCTGCTCACTTTGGCCACAAAGCCATTGCCACTGAATGTAAACATGGGTGTAAAATCCTGTTCTGGAACTGTGAGGATGGCAGCTGTTTGTAATACGCATCTCACCTAACCTCAGCCCTCACTCCTCTTCCCACAGCAGCAAGGGATGGTTGGTGGGGTCGGGATGTTGTGCAGTTCTAGCCTGTGCTGTTTGTCCCTGTAATATTGAGGTCAGGCCCTCTTTGTCCTTATAGGAGTGTAGCAGAACCAGACCCTCCAGGAACTGCCCAATTTAATGGCTGCAGATGAAAACGCCACCTACAGCAGCTGGAAAGAGCTGCTGCCAGAGCACAGCTTTGCTTTGCAAATGCAGAAATTGCTGAGTTGCAAAGGTGAGCTTATGCAAGTAATGGAGTGTGGGGCAATTATTTAAAATCATCAGTCGCCGTCATTGTGGAAAATGGTTTTCTGCCCCTTCCAGTACTTCAAAACAACAGTGCCATTTCTGGTCTTATAAGAAAGACATCAAGACATTTTTAACCTGAAAGGGTGAAGTCTGAGAGCATCAGTGACTTACAACAGTGTGGTGGGACTTGATATATGACATTCCGTCTCAGAATCATTTTTCCCCTTTTGAACTCATAGTGATATGTCTTTGATAGAGTATTTTGGTTTTTTGATTTGCCTCCAAATAGAGCGAAAAAGGTATTTTAGAAAATTATATGCAGGGACACTAAAGGCCTAACATTTAAAATCTTTCATGAGCCTGTGTGGGCATATGCCTAAGAGAAATTTTTCTGTGTATGGATATGTAGGAACAAGTCACAGTTTTCAACACATTTGCTTACTTTCGTCATTCCAAGTTCACTTTCATTTGTGCAGCTACAAAGCTTCTGCTGTTTTTAGTCCTAGATAAGATTCAGAGAGCCGTGACAAATTGGCGGTACAATCCTTATCAGCCGTTCTCCTAATCAGCAGAACTCGGGTTGGTCCAGTCTGGAGGGGAAGCTGTGAAGGGACCGGCCTGGGCTGGGCCAAGGCTGCAGTCTCCGGGTGAAGGGTACCCTCAGGGCGATGCTGGACTGCTGCTGGGGAGCAGGGCTGGCTGCTCCCTTCTCAAGCCGGGGAACCTGTGTAATTCCAGGTGCAGACCTGCCACCCCGGTGCTCTGGCAGTCAGTGTTGGCAGCAGCCGGCACGTGGTGCTGGAAGTGACACATGTCTAGCAGGACAGGAAGGTGTTTTCAAAGGGGGGGCTGCAGCCGGACAGCTGCAGCTGGGTGGCTCCGCCTTTGTTTGAAATGTAGTGCTGGGGAGTCAGCAAGGCCTTTGGCTCAGCTCCTCTGAGCCTTTGTATGTGCCCGTCAATATACTTTTTCATATTTTAGGGAGTGGTTACCCAGCATTTTTAGGACACATGGCTCTTCCTCAGGAATGGGACTGTTTGGTTTGCTGTTGCTTTTCATCTTGAGTATGAAGTACTGCTTTGATGGCTGATGCGGTTATTGCCCTTTCTGGGTCTGGAAGTTGATGGAGAAGTGAGTGGCACAGATGCTTTGGAGAACAGTCTAGGCTGTAAAGAAGAATAAACTTAATAACCCCTGTAAAGGCAGTTGCTGTTCATCAGTGTCAGATGGTAAGTCACTGAGATCACTCCATCTTCATACATTTCTATACTGTATCTTCAAACTATAGATTACACTGATGCTTTTTAGAAATCTATCATATGGTTAATTATAGCTGAATTTAGTAGTTCCTGGCATTGCATATTTGATTGAAAATACTTTCAAACTGGTTTCACCTGAGAAATAGAAGCATTATAGTTCTGCTGCTTCCTGTCTTCTTATCACAAAAGGTAAGAAATTAATTAGACAGTTAATTATCATTACAGGTAAGATTTAGGTGTTGGTTTATACTTTTAATTGATCTCTTAGAATAAAATTTATGGATAAATATGAATGTGAGGAATGTTTAAATTGAAAGGAAAGAGTAATAAATACAAATTTTGAGCAGTAGGATGTGGATAAAAAGATAGTCATGCAGGGTATTGTTTTCTCTCTCTGTTTTAAATACTAGTGAAAATTTGCTTCTTGAGTTTAGCTTGAATTCAGGTTATTTTCCACTTGCTACATCTTCTAATTAGTCACCTATTGACATTGTTTTAGAGACAAGAGAAATGCAATGTTGCTTCTATGTATTCACTTGGTCTAGATCTAATTTTCTGTTCAGGGCACCCGTATGGGAGAACATAAAAAAGTTCAGTGATTCATTGGGTGGCTGAAGCTGTTAGTACTCCCCAGGGATGGTACAAGAAATGAAATCTCAATTAAGAGTGACTTTCCCTTACAAAGTAAAGCCTTTGAATCAGAGCATACCTCCAAGCCTTTTGTCTGCCAAGTGGGTGGGGGTAATTCAGTTGAGAAAATGTAGTCAAGATGTGAAAAAAAGTGCCTGGGGGCATCCAAGGCCTGTTTCCAATGATGCACGGATGTTAGCAACATGCTGAGCTTTAAGGTCCCAGAGCACAACACAACAGAATATTCCCTTCTCAGTCTCTGGGAATTAAATTAGGTGTCAAACCAAAGGCCTTTAGGAAAATAAAAATCAGAAAATGTTTGGTTTTCAGTTGAAACTTTTACATGACTTACCAACTTTCTGTGTGTGAAAGCTTATGATAATATGGTTCTTTGCTGGCATTGAAATGAGGACCTGTCACTATTTTAGTGGCAGTGCCTTTTGTATAAGCCAGTTTTAAGTCAGAAACTTCAAAAGAATTCAGACTATACTTAAGCAAAATGAATTCTAAAAATTTTGAAAGTATAAAGTAACCTTTATAGTACTTTAAAGTATATACACTTTATAATAGATGGTATCAAATTGATCCTCAGATTCTTAATTCCTAGAATTATGTGTACAACTGAACTAAATTATTTTAAAAGTTCCAGCAAAGGCCCCTGTTCCAACTAAATAAGTGGGTTTCCACAAGTTGATCATCTCACATATTCTGTTACATAAGAATTTTAAATGAAGAAAAAAGGAGGACTGAAGCTAAATGTGTGTTCCCTGAACAGAGAAAGTAGATTAAGTAAATAAAAGTAAATATATTGTAGTGGTGCTATACATTTGGTTTAAATTAATTTGAAATATACCACTTGAAATATCTTGTATGAAGGTATCACTATGGAAGGAGGATTATAAACCTCATAAGTGCAGATTGTCTGTTTTAAAAGATTGTCTGTTTGAAAGAAAAATTAAAGAAACTGGATCTTATGCTATGGTTCTTCATAAAATATGAAGAACATCTTTAATGCTTTCAGTTTTCTTCCTCTCATAGTCTATTGTAAATGGGCAGTATTCTTATCTCAGCTGCTCAAATTTAGGCTAGGCTTCCTGAATAATGAAAATTCTCCTGTAAGCAATTCTACCCCAATATATTTTTTGTTTCTTTTTATGCTAAGTGGATTTTTTTCAGTATTTGAAATATGCTGAAATTGTATTTTTATGCACTGTAAAAATCAAGAGAACTAAAACCCCCTGCTTTCTTCTCCATTTCCATTTTTTTTTTAATGTGCCCATATAACTTCATGTGTTTATAAAGGGGCAAGGAAAAGTCAACTGTCATAAATTCTTAAGTTGAAAATCTTCTAACTGAACTAGCACTAATTCCCAGGAAGTTGATTTTTTTAGAAGGACATCTTGTGTAGACCTAATAACTAGGCCTCTAGGTTATTTAAGGTGTTCTCCTCTGGACTCTTCATAACTGTTTCAGAATTTTTTGAAGAGCAGTGTCAGGAATGAGTCTCGTAGCCCAGATGATGGAGGTCTTGAGGAGAGCAAAAGATTTATTTTATGTGCCATCTGTTAGTAAATCTTTATATAACGGTTGCTTTTCTATGACAGCAAGAAAGAAGTTGACTCATGTTCAGCCTGAAGCCTGCAGATCCTTTTGTGAGAACTGCCACAGGGCCAGCTGTCTCCCATCCCCTGCTCATCCTCCTAACTTATTTCTTCCCAAGTGAAGTGTTTTGCAACAATATGTCCTTTTTGCATACTGCTTCCTCTTTGTCTCAGCCCATTTCTCCAATTTCCATATCCATCTGTGTATCTAATCTGCTCTCTGATATTCCTGCAGCTCCTTCTAGCTTTCTGCAGTCTGAAAACTCAGAAATCTGGTTGCATCATCCTCATCAGCAGACATGGTCCTCTCTTACTCATGGTTTTCAGTGCTTTCTGCTGTCCTCTGCAGGCTCAGGCACTTCTTGCAGATTTGTGCTGAGCACCATGGTCTGGAGAGGATGGTCACTGAGGCCCCAGAAGAGCCTCAAAATGGATGTCTTGGTCACAAGACTCAAAATGCGAACAGTTCCCAAACAAGTATGCTGTAAAACTATTAAATAGTGTCAAAAAGTCTCGATGCATCTTTCCAGTTTGATGAGGAACTACTGGTAAGTACTTTTTGATATGGTTTCCCTGTCATGCACAGACAGTTTCATGTACACCATTCTCTTCATGAATATGCCAAGTGAAGCAGCATTGGGAACCATATAAAAATGGAGATAGATTTTATTTGCTTCCTTCTTATTTGTAAGGTGTATTATTGTACTACTGAACAAAAATTAACTTTATTTGACAATAATTTGCGAAGTTCCTCACAAAGGCAAGTGACTTCAAAATCTTTAAGTGCTTACAAACAGTATGTGTGATTCTTTGTTCCCGAGCACTTTTTCCTGCAAATTTAAGTTGGACTGAAACATCGATAGAGCCCCTGTGAAACCTACTTTTGGCTCATAAACATTTACTTGCCTTTTCTCTGTCTTCTGCACTGTTGTGTCTGGATCTGTGCTATTGACCTCGCCAGATTTGTGTGGAAGAGGATTTTTCTGTCCATAGCTGTGACAGCCAGAGGGCAGAGGGAGCGTGGACCAGGGTGCTGGTGTGGGGCAGCCCTCCAAGGGGCTGGCGAGCCTGCGTCAACCCAGAGCACTCCGGTGACCTCCCTGGGAGTGAGAGGACTCAGTTTCTCTCCCTGTCTCATGCCCAAACCGCATCTGCCATGACCACTTTCTCTCACATACCAAAGATATGCTTAGTGGCCTGTGGTGTTTGTGTTTCAGCAGCACTTGGGTAGTTAGGTCTTTCTGCTTACCAGCAGGTTCTGCTGCATGTGATACTATTCAGGAAGAAATCTTTATTCAAACTGCTTTTATACCTGATGTAGTCGTCTGTAATAGGTGTTGCACAGTATCAGAACCTTTGTTATTTTCCTCCGTTATTAATGTCCCCTAACTAACTGGGCTTTCTCTTCTGTCTTCCCGAGTTTGGGATTGAGTGTAGGTTACCTCTGAAATACAACTGTAGGCCTCTCCCCTGCCTATCATTCCCAAACAAGCTGAACATTTTCTACATTAGTATTTCAGTTCTGTGAATTCCCAGAAAATTTCTCTTGTGCCAGTTAAATCTTACATTTTTTAGCATTAAGACATCTGGTTCCTCCTGGTTTATTCCTCATGGCTATTATATTAGCACACAGGCTTGTAATACGATGGCCAGAGTGAGCTGCTATTTGTTCCTGTCCCTTTTGTGACCTTACAGTTAACTCCAGTATCTCTTTTCCCCTCTTCCCCTCTTCCGAGTTTGTGCTCTTTTTTTTTTCCTCTTTCCATCACTTCCCTGGGTTTTGACTGTTGTCTGCATTGTTTTAGTTGAGAGAGGAGAATTTAGTTCACTTAGTTGTTTTCTGTCTTTCTACACTAGATGGATAACAGCAGAATAGTGGGGAATCTGTCGTGTAGCCATTATTCCATGATCAAAGAAGTCAAAGCATTCTTGGCAGTGTCCTCTGCAGAGCCTCTGCATGCAGCCCCATCATGTCCACGTGTGCCCCTCTCTGCCTGGTGTTTTACTCAAGTTGGTAGGGTCTAAGGTGATCCTGAGGCAGCCCCTGCACCTTCTCGCTTAGCCCAATTATTGTCCAAATCTTTCCCACTTTCCCTAGGAAAGCATGGGTTTGTTTTTGTGCATTTCCTGTTCCATTTTTTGAAGAAAGAGAAGCTTTTTATCCCTTCTGAAAGACACCAGAACTCTGGGTGGCAGGAGATCCCTGGCACCTGGGCACCTGGAAAGGAGTGGGAGCACTTCCCAGGCAAGGCATGCCTGGGCTTCTGATAAATTGAAGAGCAGACTACAGCAAGGGAAGAAACTCAAGATCGTAACCGAGAGAAACAAAACTTCTAAACAGTTTAAAAAAAAAAAACTTGGGAGAAAAGTCTTGTGATGTCTTAAAAGAGTTTGTCATCTCCTTGAAAATATTGTGGCCACCACCACTTGATTGCTCCTTCCTCCTTACTTTAAAGATGGTGCAGTTTAGTGTAGTGTACGTGTCTTTGAGGGCCTCTGTGCTACTTGGTCACCCGACTCCTAGGACTTCACCATGAGACCTGACTACTAAACCGACCCAGAATAAGCAATTGTCCCACATACTTTTTGCTTGCAACAGTTCCCACGCAGTAGCTGTGGCTACCACCGGTACTTACTGTTCAGTGGCATTCCCGGCATGTTTAACCATCAATCTGATACCGTAACTTTTCTAGTGAGTTTCAGACTCTGGTTGAAACTCAGCAAAAGTGATTTGCAACTTTTCTGTATTCCTGAAGATGTTTAGGCACAAATGCAAATCATTGTGGTGAATTTAAGACTATTAAAAACTTAAGAAATTTTCTTAATGACTTTATAAGGGCTTCATCAGGATACTTAGTAAGGTCTCAGGAGTCCGTGAACCACAAGCGGAAAACCACAGCTTCAGAAACAATCTGTTAGGAATTAGTAGTGAATTTGCAGTGTTTGTTACCTGCATTACTGCTAGTAAACAAGAGGAAGCATCTGCTGTCTATTTAAGCAGCAAAGAAGAGGTTTCAAAAGCAGTCAGTTTACTCCATTGACGTTGATCTGGAAAGGCCTTCAGGATCTAGATTATTCTAAATGTCTTGTTTCTCATTCCCCCTTTTCATTGTATTACCATACAGTTTTCAGTAGGGGGAAACATGAAATCCAGAAAGATGTGAGAGCCTGAAAGTAAGAGATATCGCTGTAAATCATATAAACCTAGGTTAGTGCAGTTGTAGTTAAATACTCTGCAATTCTTCATCTTTAATACAGTGTTAGTAAATGATGACCATGGGTCCCTATGATATAGTATCCACTGCTTCTATAATTATCATTAGTATAATTTTACATGGAAAATACAATTGAAATACAACTGTCTGACCCTATGCTACCCTCCACAATGATCACAGTGCTGATAAAATTCTCCCAACTATAATACTTTTAGTTCTAATGTATCAAGTTTCCTTGCAAAAAGACTTTAAAAATATTTGATGTTTCAGTTTCTTCTGAAACTCTGCATTTTGCATGCACTTTATAGTACAGAATTATTACTTTCCAGCAACCACTCCCACGTCTTCACATGATTTGGGACTTTCTACAGAGTATTTCCCTTTCCCATTTACAAGAGTGTCTCCTTTCAGCTGCTTATTTTCTGCTGTTGTTGCTGTAATGTTTTTAGCAGGTTTATTTCTGTTATACTTCATTGTATAAAAGTTGTTCAGCAAAATAGATCATTTCCTAAAATATCTTTCCTTTCCTAGAGTCATGGAGCATGTGATGTGCAGCCTGTACTGCTGCACGATTAATTACAGCACAAGGAGTACGGACAACATGGTCCAGTTGGCAGTGCCCTGGACCACAACTCTGGAAAACCCTGATTTCCTTTTTGGCTCTCTTACTTATTTGCTGTGTTTCTCATTGCAGATAAGTTTAACTTTGTGCACATTCACCCTCTATTTCTGATTCAGATGTAGAGTGAAAATGCTTTTAATCTATAAGCAATGTTTAGTACAATAGGAAAGATCTTGTTCTTTAGGTGATGCTTCTGTAATAAACGCTCAATGCATGTTAAATAATATTTGAAGAAGCAGCAAAACATGTTAAGAAACTGGAACAACATAGGAGATCTATTTGGGCAAACATTTATCACAAAAGATTTCATTATGGTCCCACTACCTATGATTTCCTACTTCTGTATTTATTCCCACACTATTTATTTCTAGACTTTTCAGAACCTTATGTGTGGACAAAAGCTCTCATTTTACTTCATTTGGTCCTCTGACTTCAATAACTCTTAATTTTGGTAACATTGTCACTCATTATTACTGCAAGAATTATACTATCTTGACTTGTGGCTGGCTGGCATCATGGCAGTTCAGGCAAGTTGCTTTGAAAAGAGGGAACTTCCTTTTGCAGATGCCAAGGTAATTTTCAGCTGTGATAAAGTCCAACCACTGATGATTTTATACTGAGTTTGGTTTTTAACAGAGAAGACAGTCATAGCAAGGGGGAAAAAAGAGATCTTTTCGTAAGCCTTGATCATAACTTTATACCCATGTCAACACTAATTTTCTGTGTTTTGTGCAAATTGGATTCGTTTTCGGACATTTTAAAGCAAGCACAAATGGCTAATGCTGAGAGGCTACAGGAGGGGAGTGCTGGGATTTCAGAGGAGACCTTGTCTGTGTTCAGTGCAACAGGGAGAATCCTGCCTGGATATTGAAGGAAAAAGGAAACTTCTTGCTGCTCCTTTGCACTGCTCCTGTTTCCAGGGAAATGAGTGGGCGAATTATGATTGGCATTGTACCTTTTGCAATATGCAAACTTAGAATTTACTACGAATGTGGTTAGATCCTTCTGGCAGGGAAATGAGATACATAACATGTAAGTTGTCAACTTAATTCTTCTTTCGAAATTTGTATTTTAGGGGAGGGAGTGTTTTCCTATCAGTATAGTCTTTAGCTATCGTTTTTGCACTTTCAAAGTTATAACAAAACTGACTTTGACTTTTGTGGTATGGCAAAAGTGTGGGAAGAGTTTCTCTTTTTTCACCCTCTGATATAAAATACTACTTAAAAAAAATTCCAAACTTTTCCAAAGTACTTTTGCTGCAGAAAGCTCTAGCCACAAAGAAGCCTTTGTTTCACAGGAGTATTTAAACCTGTGGTAAACTCTTGCTCTTTTGTGTTTGGGTTTTTCCCCCCCAGACAGGTGCCATGGAGCTCTTTGACATTTGTAGAGCAGATGGGATGCCATTTTACTGTTGTATCTAATTGACAGAACCTTACACACTCTCTCCATGCATCCTGCCTTGGAAAGTGTGGACCATGGAGTTTTGGAGAGCAATTCTTTCCTTGGCAGCAGCTTGTTTAACTCACTGCCGGATGAAGAGTGAGAGCAATAACTCACAAACTGACCTGTGAAACCTCTTGGGAATTCCTACCTTCTTGCTGCTGAATTTACCATTTTGGCTGGTTGGTCACTTGCTGTTGACTTGGCTACCATACATTGTATTAGGTATATCCCTAGCCACAGATGATGTTGTTTGCGTATATTTTAACATGAATAGTAGCACTGTCTGTGAAATCCCATCATGACAGATGTAATTGAATATGTGTAAAAAACACGAAGAAGTCTGTCTCTGGGGATGTGAATGCACACATCCGTCCGTGCCTCCTCCCCATTCCCAAAGGAGGGATTTTGCAAATGTCCAGTTTTGGGATTACAGAAATGGTGAGTGTCTTACTTCCAAAAGGCTGGTGAGTGAGAAGGCCTCAGAGAAGAAAATATGTCCCAATTATTTCTGCTAATCTTGGCATGCCACCATCATCGCACATACATATGTCTCATATGAAAAACACAGAGTAACTGTTTCAAGTGTACCTTCTCCTAAAGGTTGTACACTCCCTGGCAGGTCTGGTTTACACAAGAAAGCCACATTTGCAATGTGCTTCCAGCATTTAAATCCTGAAAGATTACATATGTTTCCCCAGCAACTGCCTCTTTGGAGAAAGCAAGTGATGATTTCACTTTCAGATAGGTAGCTGTAATTAATAGTTATCGTCACTGGATATGACCAAGAGGGGTAGGAATATCCAAACAAGTATTTAATGCATTTCAGTTGGAGTATAAATGAACAAACAAACCCTTTGCCTATGAGCAGCTGTAATTTTTAGGATTATTCTTGTGAAGCATATTGAGTTTGAGATTCTTGGCTTCCTTGTGCAGCAGCCTGTCCCTCTGGCAACTGCCATCCTCAGTCATATCAGTTACATGCTGCCACAGCCACTCAAACATCTTGTGCAAATGTTAATATTAAAAGCAGGCCAGGTGGTTGCAAACTCTGGAATAGATCTTCAGTTCAGTAGCAAAATCATAGGATTTATAAATAGCTTGTATAAACACTCTCCAGTTCTTCAGGTGGCAATGGTTGTGTTTCTGTGGCACTGGCATGCAAAGCATTTCAATGTCCTTTGCAGTATCCTTGATACCTGTAAACTCTAATTCTAACTTGCAGCACTGGATCTTGGCTTTTTGGCATGAGTGCCATTCAGACATCCTTTCAAGTAAGTGCTGGATGCCATGCAAAGAGCTTTCACAGTCTGGTTTTAAAGAATTAAAATACAAAAAGTATTCATTTAAAAATTAAAAAATTTAAAAAAAAAAATAAAAAAAAAAAAAAAAACCCACCAAAAAAACAACAACAACAAAACTGGAGAAATCTCAAGATGTTATGGAGCTGACTCCAAGCCCCAGAGCAGAATCAGTTGTACCAAAATAATGGGATGTTGAGAGGCTCTCAGGAACAGGTTAGACAGTCATGAAGGCACCACACTGACCCCAGGCAATCAATTCCATTACTTTTAGGAACCTTGCAGTTAGAAAGCTTTTTCTAGCATTTAACCGAACATTGCCCCAGCTGCAATTAACTTGTTCATTCTTGCCCTATCCCCAATAGGTAGAGAAGTTTGGTTTTCTTAGTGAAGCAAAGATTTTACATATTTGAAAATTATTATCCTATTCTCTGACAATCTTCTTTTGTCTTGGATAGCGCATCCTCATTCTTTCAATCTCTACTTGTAAACATCTCATTTATGTGATTGTCTTCTACATTTCCTCTCATTAGTCCGTGTCAGTCTTAACATCTAGGGCACACTGGGTCAAAAGACAACCTAGAACTCCAGCTGAGGGCTGGGGCTTGGTGAGCAGTGTATAGATTGCTACATCTTACACGTGGTTCATATCCTGCTGGCTGTACGGGGTATGTCCTCCTATGAAACTTGCTCTTCTGCAGCAAGATGACTTTTTTTGATGCATGTTCAGGAGCTATTTTCATGCACTCTGAGCTGTCACCTGGAAATTTAGTGAGCATATTCTCTATTCTACTGGCCAATCTGTTAATTAAAATATCGAAAAACAGATCCCTGAAAAACCTCTTTCAATATATCTTTTCCCTTTGGTGCCAACCACTAAAAATGAATCTCTGAAAGTGTTTCTTTCAACCAGTTGTATACCACTTTATAATGGCAATGGCTGAATAAGGTAGAAACCTTATTAAATTCAATATGTATTCCAGCTGCTGCTACTTCTAATCCACTACCAATTATCCTCCAAAGTAGGAAATTAAATTGATTTGACAAAATTAATTCTTGTCAAATCCATTTGGCTGTTTAAAACTTTTACAGGATAATAGGGTAGAAAAAGAAACATTATATAACTCATTTGTGTGTCTTTCCAGCCCCATGCTTGCCCTCTCTTAGCCTTCTTGAACTCTCTTCTTCATGAGCCCTCATTTGTAATTACTGTGGCACAGGAGTGAGAACAAGAGATAGAGACAGCAGTCATTATTACTGCCAAAATACTGTATCTTGAAGCCAAGCCTGGGCTTTCTTGGATGAACATGAGCAGGTTAAGCTTATTTGAAACCACCAGGCTCAGTAAGTACTCCAATACTGTTTAGCCCTTTGACACTGCCCTGAATTGTCCCTCATACCTGAAGCCTGTTACAGTTCTCTCATGCATCCGTATAAAACAATTCAGCTATTTAACCTCTGTTACCTACGTACATACACACTTCTTTGGGAAATGGGTGCTAAAATATTTAAAACCAGTTTCTCCCTTGCTGAAATCTATTTACAGATGAGGATAATACTGTGCATGTTTGGAGGTGCTGTGAATAACTAGGTCCTTTGAATTATTTTCTGCTTGCAAACAAACATAAACACTAGCTAGGCAAGTACAGGCAATAGAAGGCATAAGTTTAAATCATGTTTTATACATTTAAAACTGCTTTAAGTAACTATTCAAGAGGATAATTATATTTCTTTTCTATTCATAAGAAGGCCATATCTGTTAGTATGTATTTGGAAAATGCTAGGAGTTAAAAAGGTATCACAACATTTGGAGAATGCTTTTAGGAGGTAAGGAATTTGTCTTTTTGACAAGTCAGAAGGCAATCTTTTCTTAGATCTGTCTGCACCTGCAGTTTACATATACAAATATAATAAATAAATAACAATATACAATAATACGATTTTTATCTCTAGGAGTTTTAGATTTCTACATGAACCCCTGAAATTTGGTGAGTAATGAAAATTGTCTACATGAGACCCAATACCTTGCTTACATCTTACTGTGTGCTTATGTATTCCCTAAATGCCTCATGTGTTACCATGGGAAGCCTAAGGGGCACATAGGCTTTTCAGACTTCTTAGGCAATTGCTCAGATAGCATACCCCTTAGAATCATCCATTAAAACCACCCAAAATAATTCATGGAGCTGCAAGTCATGTGAAATTAAGTCATGGATTGTATCTAGCCCAAAGCCTTGTGGGCTCACCGCCCATCCCTGCTGCTGCCTCCTCAGCAGCAGAGACAGCAAATATAGAGTGAATCCATAAGGTCACTTGGCTTGTCCCTAAGACACAGAGCTACTTATACTCTCTCTATATTCCCCTCACTAATACAGAAAATTTTTTTCATTCCTTTTAATTCCCCTTCACATATTCTGCCCTCGGTGACAAACAGCAGTGACTGAAATGACCAGTTTGCATGCACAAATAATGTCATCATTTTATGAGCCAGTATTTCAGAGCTTAAAAACACATACATTTATCTCATTGCCCTGAGTTACACCCTCTTGAGCTTTCATCTGCAATCTGGCTTTCCCCTTGGTGCTTACACACCCTTCATGCTTTCAGATAATCACTGCATCCTTTCCAGTCCCTTTAACCTTCATCTAGCCAAGCAACATTTGTTTGTTTAAATTTATTCTCACAGATCACATCTTCCCACAGAAGTCAAAAGGAACGTGTGATGCACTTCTGGGATCAAGTGTATTAGTAATTTTCAAAAACCCAAATCTCAATTACTTTTTGTTAGGCATTTGTTGCTACAGGATACACATTGTACTGAAGAAGTATATTTGGCCTTGTAAAACAGAATTGCCTAATTATTAAATCCTTTCAAATGAAAATTATTTATTTTTTTTCTGAGAACCAGAGATACCAGCCCACTCTAAAAATATTTAAACAAAAAAACTTCCCTGTAAAACTTCATCAACATGGAGCCAGTGCAGTAAGCTCACTGCCCTCAAGGGCTGTTGTATCATCATTGATGCAGTTGGTTGAGTTGTGGAGGGTAAATTCCTCCCACTCACACCACCACAGTCACAATAATCCTTCTGTTCATGAACTTCCCAAAATATTTATTGAGAGAGTAGCTTGGAGGTATGTTTTCAGCAATGCTTAAGCCTGTTTTCACTTGTCTTTTTTTTTTTTTTCTTAATTTAATTACATTTTGGGAGGGGGTGGCCAGTGCTTAAAAGCTGGAGTCTCAGATAGATGGCTTCTTCTCATTTTAATTACTTTGACAGGCACCTCTACTTTCCAGCTGAGCTACCCTAACTGGAAGCAGCTGGTCCTTGGAATTACTCCCCCTCCTTGCTGTGTTACAGAAGTAATAAGTGTCTCGTGCCCCTTCCATGCATTTATAGACATGAAGTGCAGTGTGCGCCTGCTTGCATAGAGATGTTTCTCTCTTTTCTCTACTATTTAATGAAGTTTAATGAAGTGAAGCATGTCATTAACAATATAGGAAAAATGAAATGTACAGATTGCATATGATTTTCCACTTTTTTCTTAACTCTTGTTACTGAGTGCAAAGCAGGTTTTATTATATTTTTTCATGGCAATTTGAAACTCTGATTTGAGAGAGAGTCCAGAGTGATTGATGGTACAGCTTGCTGGGCAGTGAAGAATAAGGCTTCTCTAGAGGAGCACAGACTCTGTGAATCAGCCTCATGCCTGTGTTTACAGCCACAGCTGAAATGAATACTTATCATCTTGACTACATCATCAGAGTCTTGTGAATGCTCCAGATTTCATCACTGGCTTGATGATTTATTTAACATCCTAGCACCTGCAACCAGTGATGTAAAAATTTCAATTTGCTGCTGTTTTTTAAATAATGGAAATGTAAATTCCGGGTTTTATTTTTCAATAAAAGGATGAAGATGTGACCCAAGTGCACCCTAATGACTTAGACAATTGAAGCTGAAGCATTCCAAAAGTCTTACTTTTAAAATTTTATTATATTTAAATGAAAGTGTAATATTCAGGTGCCTGACGTCTGTGATTTTTGAACACTAATCATTACAACAGAAATTGCAACACAACTGCTTTCCTGCGTGCTGGTCAACTGCCATTTATTTTTCCACAACTCTCTCTTTATGTACATACCTGGGATTGCTGCATGGCACACAGCTCAGCCAGGGGCGCAGCTCTGACATGGGGAGGACACCCGTGTTTTAGTCAGATGTGGCACTTTGGAGAATGGGCAGAAAGCATTTAAAAGGCGAGATAGGGCAGCTGCTTGGAAAGTGATGGAAGAGAACTGATGAGAGCTGTTTCTAGGGATGGAAGCAAAAGGAGAAGCTCTGGTGATGGAGCTGGAGTTACCACAGCAGAAAGTGATCTGAAAGAAGAGATTGAAGCCAGTAAGTTGTTCTCCAGTGTCTGCAGTAGGGAGAATTGACTTTAGGCTGACATGATACCCAAGCAAACATCAAATTATCACATCTGGTCACCTGTGGCTAGCTGAGAGCATCAGGCAGGTTTCCTTGGTCAGCTTCTGCATTAACTAGGTCCACCTACTCCTTCACTGCTAATATATTTATGTGACTTAGGACACAGGCGTAAAAAGTGCCAAGTCTAAGCTCAGTTCTGAATCCTTGGACTGGAAGTCAGGTTTTGGTAGGGTCTGTTTTGTGCTTGTTCAGATGGGGGTGAGGGGAAGGGGGGGAGTATATTAATCTTCAGAGAAACATTTGAGGGAAAATTTTTGTTCTGCTATGTTTTGGGGCAGTATTTAATTGGTAAATTAGGGAATGGGTGTTACATGGAGTGTGGAGGAGGTGACTTGTGACAGAGAAGCTAAGCAATTCTCCCTCTTTTGTTTTCTTCCAACTGTCTACAGCTGACATGTTTGGGTCACATGTACTTAGTTATAATAATATTTTGCTAAGGGCAACTCTGTAAAATTTCATCTCTATAGCAGGAGGATAGCTTTTTTTTTTTTTTTTAAGATCTATAGTTGCATGTCATGCTTGGTTGCTTTACCAAAGATACAATTAATGAAATTGATGAAAGCTCTTGGGTTTCATTTTCCAGGAAGTATTACTTTTAAAAATGTTGGTTTCCCTTTCTAAGGGAGATGCAATAAGCATCATCTGTGAGGTGCATACATTTTTATTTTAAAAATTTGTGCTGGTCACCAAGTGGGTAGTAATACAGGTGTCACTCTGTGAGATTGGTCATCTCTGTTGATGCTCTTCACATCTTACCACAGCTACCTTGGAGTGATATTTACATCAGCACTGAGCGTCTCTGAAGTACACAGTTATCACACACTACTGAGTCGTACCATATGCTGCTTTTGTGATGTGCTTTAAAATGAGATCATCAGACTCCTCTCCATTAGTAATTTACTACGAGTTTCAACAAAGGAATCAAAGGATACCACATTTGGAAAAAGGAGAGGCTGAAGTCCTATTCCCAGTTCTGAGGCTAGCTTTTCACCTTTTTTGCTTCCACAGTTCTAAAATTATTTGGGAGAAAAGCAGCCAAAGGACACTGAGCTAAATACTTCTGTCTCTAACGGCTTTGTAAGTCTCTTGCAAAAAAGATTTGTATGAGTCCCTTCTAGCAGCTGCTTACGAAAACAATGCAATCAGTTGAGCAACCTCCTGTGAATGACAGTGCAGACTACACCTAGGTGTCTCAAAGGATGCTGAACTCCCTTCTGAAAAATTAATTAAGCTTGAGAAAACATTTTGTAAAAAGTGCTGCAGAACGCTAAGAAAAAACTGAATGCTAACTATATCAATGCTGACAAGAAAAAACAATACATCAAAACTGGCTTTGCCATGCAGGTAGAGAAGAGGGGATACTGAGTTTGGGTGGAGAAGGCAGAAGTGAGTAACACAAAGAACAAGAGTCTTAGTAATTTCTGGAAAATCTCCAGACTGTGCCTGACATTGCAGGAAGCAGCTGGAGTCCTGCTCTGCGGGCAGTTTTGGAGTGGCGTGCTGTGCACCTAAGCAGGATCGTGGCTGTGGTTTCCGTCGGGATATGTATTCCTCACCAGCCATGCTCCAGCTCCCAGAGCCCCTGCACTGGCTGAGCTAGTGCTATTGCCTCCCAGTCAAGAAATGATGCTATGCTCAATGACAGACAGGGGAACTGGGCAGGATATGAGAGGCCTCTGTGGAGCATATCTGTGAGCAGGAAGGGAAGGATATGAACCTTTCCTTTCTCCGTATGAGTCAAAAGATATCCTTCCAGGAGGGCTGTGATGCTTGCTGTGTTTAGATTTCTTTTCCTTATATGATTTGTCACGTAAAGTCACAGCCACTGTATTTTAAATGAAGCCTGCCAAGCTTAGCAGTACTTTTGTGTCTACTGAGTGTGGTGCTAGCCTGAAATATTAAGACTACTGGAATGATTTCCCTGTCCCACCTTCTAATTTTTTAATCTAGTAGAGTACTAGTAATCTAGGGGAATGATAGATCAGGTGTAGAGTTCAAACTTTTATCAGAATAAAGCAATTTATTGTTCCTAACTGCTTTCTACTATTAAACAGACTTGACTCCATCTGGTTTGAGTTGGGTATATTAGTGTGCTGCTCTCACTGGGATGTGACACTCTAGTCGTGAGCCTGGCAGTAAGACTGGGAGTTGACAGCTAAGCCTCTAAAAGAATGAGTAATGATTTCTGGCTGTACAGTATATAGTGTATGATCTAAATACCGTCCGTTTTAAAGACACGGGATAAGTACTGTTTGTATCGCTTCCAAAATCAGGAATACTTTCTGTAGTTGTCTAATTGGCAGAGGGTGCTGAAACATGATCCTTTTGGAATATATAGAAATCTGATGTGCAAATGGATGGATCATGGGTGCATGATGGACCTTGTACTCTCTCCTGGTTTATGCATGTACATTCTAGGAGAGCCTGGGACAGTGATAGCCTGTTCGTCAGATTGACTGATGGGTCAGGTACGTGTATCCCCATTGGAGCCCATGGCAGAGAGCACCTCCTGGAGCAACCGCTGGCATGTCTGCTTTCTGCTGGAGAGCAGCTGCTGGCCCCTTTGGCTGATACAGGTGATCCCTACTCTGGAGGACTACGCTATCAGAAATCATACTCCTTAAACAGTTCTTAAGGAAAATAATTCAAAAATTAAGTTCAGGGGAGAGGTAGAAGTAATTATGTTTTAGAAGGACTTTGGAAAAAAATGTAGCAAGGATAATGAGATAAAATTGTTTCAAGATGGATCTTGGTAAGTTGATGGGATGGAACCTGCGACCACTAAGAGTTGCCTTTCTAATCAAAGGCTGTGATGTGAAGCTTTGTATTTTTCAATTTGATGACCTCCACCAAGGGGGAAGAGAGAGAGAGCTGAAAGGAGATGCAATCACTGCTATCAGTGTGTTCCATCATAATGTGCTCATGTTAAGAGTTTTTGGGCTTTGATGGGTGACCTGCAGGAGCTAGCTGGAATTTTTATTTCTCCCTTTCCCTGCAGCCTCTCTGCATACAATGGCTTGCTTATTTATTTCTCTGAGGCTTTGATGTTCTGATTTGGTCTTGATATACTGGGCAGGGTGTTGTTAGTGATGTTGAGAAACCTCATGTGTTTTTGTTCATGCACGCAGAGTTAATTGCCAGGTCTCTTAGCAGGAAGCCATTTCCCTCAGGTCATCTATCAGGAACCCATGAAGTTTGGTGTCCATTTACTCTGTGGAGCACGATCCCCTTTCCAAGGCAACCTGATATCACCCTGTTGCATATAGTTTAAAATTGATATCAAAGTGCTCAAGGTTGTTTATGGTATAGATTTCCTGGATTAAATGCCTTTGATGTGGGTGACAACATTTGTGATAGTCTGGTTATGATCATGCATGTTGGCTTTTCCAATTTGTCTTGACACATATTTCAATTTTTCATTATTAAAAGCTTTGTTGAAACCCTTGTGTCACTTTTATGTGATATTGTGGTGAGATGGCACACACTGCTTTGGAACAGAAAGTTTGTCATCTTTTCCCATAATGATTCAGAGGTTTGTGTTTGAGGTTCATGCTTTTCACAAAGAAAGAGTTTGTCCTAGTGAAGGCCATCTCCCTAAACCCTCAGTAAAGAAGGGAGAAAGATGAGCTTCTCTATGGCCACCTTAACCTGCAGCTAGGATCCTGCTCTGAGTCTTCCTCTAGAAGAAAGTCCACCTCTCTTGAATACAGACAAGTGCTCTCCTAGTTAATCCTGCCTGGCTTGTATATGTGGGGAACTCTTAACAACTTTACACCCACGTGTAGCTGATGGTGTGATAGTTATCTGCCATAACTCGGCAAGACTAGATTGACCATATGTCAGTTGTTTCCATCTCCTCTTCAGAGATTTCCAGAACAACAACAAGGAGCTTTGTAGCCACACTGCAACACACTGGGGGATCATATCAGGACTGCTTCCCTGCTGCCTAGTGCTGACCTGAAGGTGCGCAACGACGATTTGCCGAGATTTCTGAATGTTACACACCTGGTCAGAGCTCCTGTGAAATGTCACAAAAACCTCAGAAAATTGACCAGATTTATTTCTTCCAATAGCTGTGGAGAGGTCCAGCCCAAGATGCTTTTAGAGAGCGGTCTTTTGTAGATGCTTGAGTTATAAGCTAGGCAACTACAGATAAAACTGCAAACAAAAACTGTATTCTAATATGCCAAATTTCAAATAATTTGTCATTTTTTAGTAGCAGTTGTAACACAAACTAAATACTGCACTCATAGCTGGGCTTCAAAACCCTTGTAAGATCTGAGTTTCTGCTTGTTCTAAAACTCCCATACTCTTGTTGCAGCTGGTTTTTGTAAAATATTCCTGGGATTTAGTTCTGCATTGGCTTCATTGAAATAGAGGAACCCTGTAATATCTAGAAGGAAAGGGTTGGCTCTACTTGAGGGAAGAGCAGGAAATTATTTTAGCATGTCATATTCCTTGAATGTCTTGTGAAAATGGCATGTTGTGAATGTCTGAAAATGCATAAATGCTATAGTTGTAAGACCACAGAAGGTGGTAGTTATTGTCAACTGCCATGGATTTGTTTTGACTCTCTCATGTCCATTTGGTTTTTAAAGCAACTGCTCCTGGAGTCATGTGATTTTGCAAGGTCTTTCTTTCCTTATCTCACTTTCTTGAAATCAAAGGCTCTGTGTCTCAGATAAATTAAAGTCAACTGGCTGAGGGGAAGACTGCCACGGCCATGCATCATGCTCCTCTGATGAAAGCTGCTGCCTCCACAAAACGGATGACATAATGGCTCAGGAAGCAACTCTGGGACCACCACAATTTATAGTCTAGTTTCTGCTACCTGTACTGGAAGACTGAAAAGTGTGGCTATTCAGGACTCACTTCTGTAAGTGGTGTAGTCATCATTGCACCGAAGCAATGACCTCGCTTGGCAGGGAGGGGCCAGGCAAGTGGGAGTATTGCCCCTTGCACCTATTTGATCTTAATCTGTTGCCGCCCAAGACACAACAGTGAGGGGGTTTAGGCTTTGTGCTGCAGAGTTGTTGGGTTTTTTTGGTTTTTCCTTAATATGCCTCCATCCATAAAAAAGATGAAGTACAGAAGATAGTGTGTATGAGGAGCCCGTAATACTTAAATCCTGAGATCAAGTGTGCCTTGTTCAGATATTTTAAAGTACATTACTACTGTAAGTGGTTCAACATGAATTTCAGAGGGTCAGTCAGTAAATTACCTCTGACTAATTAAACCAGTTTTGAGTTATGCAAGCCATCTCAGAATACTGAGAGACTTCAGACACGCCTTTAGTCTCGTACTTCATAGACTTATAGTTGTGCACAATTTAAAGGTCAATTAGAAGAGACTTTATACCTGATTTAGGCATTTCATTATTTCTCATAATTAGTCAATAAGATGCATTACACAGGGTGTATCCTACGTGTGCATCCTAAAGGAGGGTCAGTAAAACTATGCATATTTCTACATCATCAGTGGTTTCTCGACCACTTTCGCTCAGCATAATTCCCTTCTAGTTTTTCTGCCTTTGCTCCCCACCTCCTTTTCTCTGTTCCTGGTGCTGTTGACCACTCCAGCAAAAGCTGCAGTAACACAGTGCTTAGAAAAGTCTCATCCCTTTCTTTGTGTAGCAGTTGATGAGAAAGGAAGTGTTTCGACCAGCTTTTCTCTCCAGTGCTAGCCTACAAAGTAAAATACACAGTCTTAGCTTTAAGGACAGTAAAAGAGCATTGCTGAGAACATTGAGAGAAGATAAATGCAATAACCCCACTTTTCCTTTATTCCTTCTCCAGATACTATTTTTAGCCCTGACAGCAAATGTTATCATTTGTTGCTCCAGCCCTCCCAGGCCACCAGTGATGTGCCCTCAGTGTGAGCCTTGTCAGCTGTAGGGCTGGCGAGTAGGCTGAGGGGAGCCTGGTGCCAGGAGACCCCAGGGCTGAACAGAGAGCCTGGAGGGGAGCACAGGTTCTAGGGCAGGCTCTGAGTTGTTTGTGTGGTGCACGGCACGTAACATACAGCGTGGCAGCAAACAGGGCTGGAGGGATGTTGGAGGATCTACTGACTGCTCAACTGTGTGAGGTCTCAAAATGCTTGGCCAGTGTGTGGCAGCTGCATATCCATTAAATACATCACTTTCCCCACCACCCTGTGCAGACAGGTGCTTCCAATAAATGGCAGCTTGAAACAGTAGCTTTTCAAGAAGCATCTAAACATTTCAAAGCCTAGGAATGCACACTAAGAGTAAAGGATTTCCTTGCTGCTGCTCACAGCAGAAGCTGGGAGTGAGGTGTGAGGTGGTGAAAAGGCCTTCGGGTCATTCTTCAGCTGACCTCTGCCACTCCTTCCATCCACGGGCAGTGGGGTTTGGTCACTGTTATTCAATGTGCCTTCTCTAAGAAGTGTGTGTGCATATATGGGCACTTAGCAGTTTCCCAGGTAGAATTCAGGAGCATTGCTGCTGCTGTCCGTAGTTAGTAATTATTTAATTTGACTATAATGGGGATTGGGGGGAGGGGGGGTGGTATCAGGTAGCATGAGGCACAGACGTAGGAGAGGCAGCGTTCCCACAGTCCCTTCCCAAGGGCAGTAGGTGACAAACCACCTCTCCTCAGGAGAATGATGCAGTCCCGGTACCCCAACTCTAAACCTGAACTAACAGGGTGTGCCGCTTCCCCTGCCGCCGTGTAAGGCGTGTGGCTGACACCTCTTCCCGAAGTCTTGCCCCAGTGTTAAGAAAGCGATGTTGACTTGGCCGCCGGAGGTCCCGGCCGTCAGGCGAGGCACCGGCACGGGGGTAACGGGGACAGCAGCAACAAGCGCTACGCCAGCGACCACGCGTGTCCCGACACCGGCTCCTGACTTTTGGGGTGCGTGAAGCCGCCGGGGCGGCGCTGGGACGCTTTGTTGCCGCCCTGGGGCGGCCACATGCGCCGGGGGAGCCCACAGGCGGGCAGGGAAGGAGGGGCTTTGGGCCGCAGCGGCAGCACTGGCCGCCCTGTCGCTGGGTCGAAAGTTTGAGGGGCGGCGGCGGCGGGGCCGTGCCGCGGTGTCCCGGGGCGGGCCGGGCCGCAGCGG